>CM042154.1:79129854-79184093 GCA_023376005.1 Doryteuthis pealeii | reverse complement strand
AGAGGAGATGGCCCCATTGGGGGAGGGGTGTTACCATCTGAGAGGTGGCAAACAGTGTATCTGAACGCCACGCAGTCGACAGGGTGTATGCAGTCTGGAGAGTTACTTCTTCTTTTCCTATTTTTCTGTGACCTGCCAGCACTCAACCAATAACGGTCTTTATTCTCATTGAACTTATTATGAAATTTTGAATTATCCATGATTTTGGTCAATTTGTCAATATGATTTGTTGATGGCTGGTTTTAATCTGTAGATGGGATTTTGTGTTAGTCATTCTGTTAAGAATGCTTTTTTTTATTTTATTCTGCCCTTTCATTTCCTTGTAATACTGATGTGACTTGGTATCAGGAAATGTATTATGCTATTATTTTTGGAGAGAGTTTTGGGGGCTTGCATAAGGGCGTAGGGGGAGTAAATGATAAGAAAAAAGAAAATTCATTTCACACATTATTAAACCTGCAAGTATATTCACAATTATACCAGTAAAAGTAAACTTTTAATGTTTCAATAGTAATGACAATTTCAAGTAATTCTTTAATAGAAGTCGGTCGAAGATAAATAACAGTATTTTAAGATTAGTGCATTTTGACAGTTTTGTTTTTAATCACACATCAAACACAGAAAGAGTTAAAAGCACTGTGTTAATGAAAGCAAAAGCAAAAAATAAAAATACAAGTCAATCATAGTTCACAACATTTTCAAAAAGCAAGCAAAGGAGGGTCCATTAAATTTGTATTTTTGATGGCACATTCATTAAATAAATGCAATGGCCCAAAAAATTAGAATGCTTTTTATGTTCTAAAAGAAGATAAACATAAAAATTTCCATCTTTTAAAATTCAAACATATTATGAAAACAGATTAATTTGTTCAGAAAGTTTTTCTATTGCATAGATTTTTACAAATTAATTCAATGCATATAATACAAGGGTGAGGCAAAAAAGTAATGTCATTTTGTTTAGGAACAAAGGTATAATTACCAACACAGGAACATCATACATACAAAATGAGCTGGTCTCAGTGGAAACATCCTACTTTCTCCAACATCTAGTTACCATTTCTTTCAATAAGCAATGCTTCCTTTGAATGAGAGCAAAGTGTAATCCCTCGCTCCGTAAAATTCTGTTGACTGTTCTTTTGAGCCACTTCTTCACTAAGATTTTGAACTTCCTTGTTATTGGAATATGTTTGTCTCTTAAACCCTCTTTCACGAGGCTGAAGAGAGGCACAACATTATTCCAGTGACACTAATTATGACATTTATATTAATCGAAGAAGAAAAAAACTATTGTCCCATTAAAACTTTCGGTTTTTCTATAATAGAAAAAATGCATATGCTCTGATGATAAATGTGATGTCAGTGTGTCAACATTTTTCACTTTACTCCTAGATTGCTGTAGCCCCAGCCTACTCATACCATTTTGTTGAATTCAGCTCTGTGAACAAATTGGAAAACATTCCTTGAGCTGAATCCAGATCCGCAATTTTGGATTCCCAAGTTTTATTACTATGATTGTTTTTGGGGGTGATTTTTTTTAAATGATTTTTTGGGTGACAAATTTTTTTGGCATAAAATTTAAATATATACACGAATGCATGAAATGTCATTGTTGGATCAAAGCCCCAATCAAGAACCCTCCTCAGAAGTTAACTTAATTGCCACCCAATGGTGTCTATTGTCTTTTTATGCTATGTTTAGAAAAAATGATAAATATAAACAATATTTCTTCCCAGAGAATTCATGTAAAAAAAAACAAAATGAAAATATTTTCAACCACAACAACATGTTCATAAACAAATCTAAAATAATTCCATCTCACTCCTGGCAATACGCGTCAACCAAATCTTAAGGCAGGATGTATAACCAGATTTAAAATAAAATAAATCCATAACAAACCATTTATCCACAAAAACCAATTATGGAAATTTTAAATTAATCATCAAATGTAAATAACGCTGTAAGTTACAAATTACACTTAATGTAATTTGTCTTTTCGTGTCCAATTGTTTTCCAAAACCCAATATTGAAAAAGGATATTTTTTTTTTTAGATTATATAATTATGATAAAATCATTTATAATCACTATACTAATCAGACAACAATATTATCAACTATGAAAGATTTAGAACCTTTTTTTTAAAAAAATATATTTATATGTAATTAAACACACCCATAATCAACATACGCAGCAAAATTAGATATGAAAATAACCTACTTGCTAAATCTTGCATCCAAATGCAAGAAATTTCATCTATAAAACAATAAAAAAACTCATTAAACGTCTGTGTAACATGCTTGAAAATACTGAAATATAATTTCCATCATAATCATTATTTCATTATTATGAGAGCGAGTCAAAAAGTAATGCCAAATTTGTTTAGTGAACAGGTATAATTACCAACACAGGAACATGTATCATACATCAAAATGAAAGCCAGTCTCTCCAGCAAACCAGTCCTCTCAATAGAAACGTCCCTCTTTTGATGAGAGCATGTATCCCAGCCCCCGTAAAATTCTGTTGACTGTTCTTTGAGGCCATTCTTCACTACAACAAAATTTCACTTCCTCATCACTGGAATGGGGCCTGAAGGAGGCAATTCTAGTGATGAGGAAGTTGAATATTTACAATCTTAAATCTCATATAAACTGAATCGCCAAACGGTTTTAAAATATGGAATACTAGTGGACGTACTGATAGGGTATCACACAACCCCTGCTGCCACAAGATTTGACACAAAGTTTAACAGGTTTGATTCAGTTTTTCTTTCTCCTGACCAGTTGCTAAAACCAAAGGTTACAGAGCTCAGTCTGGGCCTATTATTTAACCCATAGCGGAGGGAGAATGGTTGGATTCATACTTTCCAAACAAATTAGCACTATGTGAAATGCAAACACCTCATGCTAGAATATGAACTCACCGTTCGCCATGTCCATTTCCTACGATAATAACCATTACACCAGAGGTGCCTCCTCCATTTCAGCACAGTAAGACTAAATTTCTTTTTGTGTTTCTAGTTAAACCTAAAATATAAGTTTTGTGTATCAATTATGAATTCCGATTAAGAAAAGTCGCTTCCAAGATTAAAAACTACATTAAAACAATCCTAGTTTACATGGACTACTTTTTTGGATTTACATTTGTGTAAATAATATCCATTATTCATTCATGATTATATATATATATAATATATTATATTCATATATATATTTACACTCACACACTCAAGAAATGTAAGTAAACCCATATAGACACAAAATATTTTCCAATAATCCCTTATTGATCCAACTAATACCGTTGAGAATGTTTCCACTATCATTCTTTCAATCATTTTGTAAATAAAAATAAAAACATTTTTTAAAATAATTTAATATAATAATATTAACATAAATAAAAACATACAAAAAGAAAGATGATGTACAAGACTCAGTACATGTTCAAAAATTCTTGAATGTTAAGAGTTTTATAAAATATAGAATTGTATAATGAAAATTAACACAGATATAAATTCCTTTCTGGCATAGAAATTTCTAAAACTGGAAGTACATTCAAGTTCTTTCTGAATGGGACAGACGTTAAATCAAAAAGCTAAATAATACATTCTTACATTAAAAAGACATTAAGTGAAAGAGCTAGAGGCCAGCTAAAAAAGAAAATAAGAGTAAATGTGCAAAAATGGAGTCAAAAATCTTGCAAGCCATTGATTCTGTATCATTCAAAAACATATGTTGCCATTTTTCTTGTATCTTGCAGCAAACAAAGCAAACTCGTAATTATAAAAAGAAAGGTGACAGAAGTAATGGTTACATGCAGCCTTCAATAGATTTTCTATACAAGACAAAGTTTGCTTGAGGGAAAACTAAGTGTTGACAGGAGATGTTGCTACCGGTAGAGAAAAAAAAAAGCTTTTTTTTTAGCAAGGATTTTCAAAATGGAAGAGATTAAAAGGATTAGTAGCTGCAAAAACGTATTTTTAATGCACAGTAAGATATGAGCTTTATGGTGGTGTCACTTGTTTCAACAATTTGCTATCACTTGAACTGAAAGACCTTTTAAACCATTTCTCTGATTTGTGAATGAGGCTGATAATTAGTAATTATTTGATTTCGTTTTATATTTGTCCTTTATTGTTATCCTGTACAAAGTTCAGCGACATTGGACACATAGCATAGTAAGATAAAGTCGTTGGGTTAAGTAGTTCTAGAGACAGTCATCTCTAGGCTGTAGGTTAAATCGCTGGTAAGGGTGACAGCTTAACAACCTGTACCCCAGCTATGATTAGCGGAATGAGAACAGGATACCCCCTTGGATTGATTCAAAGTTTCTTGTGGCTCCGCAATTATGACAAGATGCTCTTGATTATGAAAAGAGGTTCCAAGTTTTGAGAAGGCTCCTGAGTCTGACAAGATCCTGAGAAGGGCCAGAGAGCACATCGGTGCAAAAACGTTGTAACAGATAAATAAAGATTAGGCATAGTCCAAATAATCCTATAATACTTTAAGCCATGATAAATAATCTGAACATTAGCTACATAAAATGAGAGTAACCTCCCCTTGTTTCTTTTCACCTTGATGAAGCCATCTGTTTTGGTGCGACCATTTCATTTCACTGTAAATCTACAAACTGAAAATTTGAATTTTGTTCAAATCAATACAATGAATGTTTTAACATGAAAATATCATAAAATGTGTTTCTTAATATGTTTTGGCATTATTTGAACTGAACTTAATTGTTTATCAGAACATGGTTTTATTTCCTATAACTCCCAAACATAAACCAGGGAACACTCGACTGATAAATTTTTATTTATTTATTGATCTACTAGGAAAAAAGAAGAATGGGGTTAGGGTTTAGGGTTTAGGGGATAGTTTTAATGGGAAATAAATAAATAATCTATCAGTCAGAGGTGTTCCCCTTTGTTTATGTTGGAGTATAGGAAATAACCTGAACATATTTTTATGATATTTTGTGTTATAAATCATGCAGTTGTATTGATTAACAGTGAATGAAAATGGCTGACCAAAAACAGACAGCTTCCCAAAGTGGAAAGAAACAAGGGAGGTTACTTCATTTATGTAGCTAATGTTTCAGATTTACCATACATGGTATAAAAGATTTTCGTATTTTAAAAACTGAGTAAATCAAATGGAGGTCAACCTGCGGGAGTGATAATTCCTTTAAAACAAAATATTATCTTGAACAAATTTTTGTTTCAATAATTTCCAAACATCAATTAATAATGGCTTATAAATCACTCCATAAGAAAACAATTCTTTTTTGGTCTTCTATAAAGAAGTTCAATATCTAAGAATTTAAGATCAGTAATTTTGGCACATCTGAACTATATGGGTCCAGTATAATGAAATTTTAAAAAATGTAAAAAAGAAAATAAAAATTTTTTTTTTAAAAGTTGCAACTGTTTGTCCCTCATCATTATTGTTATATACACAGAATGTCTTGGCTGATGTACCATCCAGAATTCTTCAGGTGTCCTTTGTTAAACTCGAGACCTTCTTTTCAAACCTCAGTTGACACATGGCACAACAGATATAAGGGTTGTAGTTCATACAGTTTTTAAGTTGACAAATCCTCTGTAGGTTGTAGGTTCAATCAAGACCACAGGCAATAACAACATAAAATACTTACATTAGTGTAACACTTAATATAGTCACAGTTAGTGGAATGAAAACTCTACTCTGGTCGATTGAATAAAGGGTTCAGTTTGAAGATTCCTGAAGGCTCCCGATTATGACATGAAAAGAATCCAGGTGGCAGAATCAGCGGATACATGTGTAATATAACAATAAAGATGAGATTTTTGTTACTTGGAAACAAATTTCTTTATATTGCTTTCTCGATTTAACGGAATAATCCAATTTAACTCTTAACATCCTGTTCAGAATTTTTCCAAGTCCAGAGCCCTATTCCTAATAAGGATTTAATTAAAAAATGGCTAAAAATGTCCTTTCCATTTAAAAGATACCAGAGATTATTTCCCTTAAATCAAAGACTTCTAAAATATGGTAATATTAATTTAAACAAAGGCTATCGTTGGGGCAGATTACGAAATGTGACATCTTGGCGCAAGTTGGAAATGAGGTGGTATAGGACGTTAAGGTTAAAATGTTGGCTATTAAAAACAAAATTTCAGAGCCTTTGATTAAAAGAGAAATCTGAAGAGAAATTTTTAAAGAATATAATATCATTAAATGATAAGCTTGAATATGATATAGTAACTCTATAGAAAAACCAGTAGCAGAAACTTCATTATAACAGCCCTCCTTTAATTCCCTAAAAATCTGCAATAATTTACATAATTGTAAAAAAAACAAAAAACTATTCTATATTTTCATTAAACTCTTTATTTTGTTTCTGATACATAATTATAATGATTATCTGGACTCAATGATTTTAAAACTGTTCACTAAGGTATTGTTTTTTTAAGTTTCAACAATTAGTAAAGCAATCCATAGAATGCACTCATCTATACAGTAATGGTCAATTAGTGAAACTATGTTAGTTTAATTAATTTTAAAAAAAAAAATTTTTTTTTTCAATATTTGTAGAATTTATACACAAAATTTTGCTGGGTTAAAATTGATTCTGGTGAAAATTCTAACTCCAAGAAAAGTAAGTAAAACATTAATTTTTTTTTTAGAAATAATAATCACCTGGAGATTGTGTGGTTGTGTATATATCTATATATATTCCAAATATTTCAAAAATACCGTATATATCTGTGGTATAAGTTGATTTTGGTTATAGGATGACCATCAATTTCCCGGTACATGAAATCATTTAATTAATTTAAGCTAATGGTTATTATAATCCTTCCCATTATGTTGTAATTTCAACTTAACAATTTTACTAATTCATGCCAAATCTCACTTCAAAATTTAACCTATACACTAATATATATGCATATGTTAAGATTAATCATGCATTATATATATGGTAAAAAAAAATAATTAGTATAATTTATCTTGGAAAAGAATCTATCTGGACATGCACCACAGCCATTAGAACATTTGATAATGTTGTAAGGTGAGGAAAAAAAAGGTAACAAGGTCCTATGTTAGACTTCACATGAATGCTGAACTACCTGAAAGAATTTGCTTGCGAACGTATCACTGTAAATTTCCGGATCCGATAGCGATAGGGACAGATGGTATCACCTTCTTCCGGCATCCATTTTAATGACCATAGACAGGATATCAAACATAGGCAAGTAATTGAATGTCTAGATTTTAAAGGATCTCGAAAGACGTTAGAGAAAGTTTCAACACTGGGGGGTCAAGAAAAAGTGAAATACCAAATTTATTAGATGCTAGGCCACCACCCACCACCCCTACCATTTAGACATTCCTAATCAAAAATAAACTTTATAGACCAATTTTTTTCTGCTAATTTCCATTTATCTAAAGATCCCAAAAATAAGGTTCGGGGAAATAGAACTAAATGGCTATTCACCAATAATTCAAAACTATTAAAAATCAATATTAAAAAATTAACAATTAAAAAAAAAAAAAAAAAGATAATTTTTGTACTTATACATTGAAAAGATTTTTAAAATAGTCTCCCTTGATTGACGTGTAAAAGGGGGCGTCTTGCTGTTGTTTAATAACATGAAATAACATGAATTTGGGCAAAATATCAAAGGGTAAATTAAAAGCAACAATTAACTTAAACTTTAAATGTTTCTAACTGAAAAGGCGACGATGATTATCAAGTTATTTTTAATATCCAAACTATAAATAAGAGTACATTATGAATTTAATTCACTGCACACCTGACACTTGTGTGACCATCATTTTTATTAGCTTTGTTTTTTCCGTTTATTAGATCTTCTCAAAATATGTACTAGAAGAATACCTAAATATTTATCAATAAAAAATTGAACAAAATCTATGAATAAAAGAAACCATGTTGATTTAATCTTTAATTTTTATGTCTAATCATTGATTATTACATATAAAATTGAATTACTAAAAAATAAAATAAAAAATTATGATTTTTTAAAAATATATTTTAAATATATATATAATTCAACTCTTTTGGATATGATTTCAAATACAATTGACAAATATTTAATAAGATCTTAAAGTTTGTGATTTTTCTTCTTCTCTTTCAAGCAGTGTTTTTTCTTTTCTTTTTAAATGGAAAATATAGGACTAAGGTTTACACTGAAACTTTGAAAATGCATTAGCATAAGGGTTTTTTTTTTGTTGTGGTTTTTTATTCCTCCATCTTTTTCTATATTTTTGATTGAATAACTAAGACTAACTTCAATTCATAGAAATCTTTGACCTTCTGATAATTATCAAAGAAAATTCAAATTAAGAATTGAATGAAAACCAAAAAAATAAATTTCACATTCCACAATGTGGATTTATTAACACACTGCAACAATTTGTTGACTTTAAAAATCTGTTTTTTGAGATTATCTGCCATAGTCTGATATTATTTTAATTGAAACACCAGCTAGATTAATTCGGTAAAACAATTAAACGATGAGATCAAAAAATTCTAAGGACCCTAGGATTCATCACAAATAACTGTTGATTAAGTATGTTTCTACTTTCAGGAAAAAGGTTAACACAACATTTGTTCTTAATGTATATCAATAAGTTTTTCAATTATTGGAAGCTAAAAATACTGAAAATTACATCCACAAAATTACATTGTTAATTGAAATAAATGGAAATTAATAAATCAGTTTTGGTCAATATAGTCAGACACTCAAATATTAAAAAAAATAGGAATTGAAACTAAACATCGGTGTGATATTTTATACATAACGCACAATATTCCTTGCACTAAGATAATACTGTGAGTCTAAACAAAATCTACCTAATTCTAGAAAATTATTTTAAATGTATATTATAGATATGATAATATAACTTACCTATATTCCATAAAATTTGTTACATTTAGTGTATGAAAAAAAAAAAAATATATATATATATATATATATATATATATATATATATATATATAAAAAAAATATTACAGGGATGAGGTAAAATGGTTTTTCAGTAACTAAGCAACAACAATTGGATTACTTAAAAGGTACCAAAGTACATAAATATTCCACAATAGAGCTAATTCTCAGCCTTCAACAAAAATAAATAATATCAATGTTGTCTATTGTGTATATCTATATTTTGCTTCATATACCTTTATTTTATTCATTGATCTCTAGCGATTCAATATGAACATGCCATCACAAAGCACTGGTTAATGCAATAACATTAGCTTTTTCAGATCTGGATCCAACACTCAAACATGCAGGAGTGGGATAAAAAGCCAATGACAATTACATATACATATAGTTGGGGAGGGGAGTCTTACATACACGGGATTTTTTCTACTTTTTTATTTCAAAATAATATGAAAAAGTATTAGAAAAACAAGAAAAATGCTAGTTTTAATTGAAAGGTGATTGGAGAATATTAATATTGATTAACCCAGAATTGTGGCTGCTTTGCTGTTTTTCAATGTCTATTGATCATCCAATCACCAAAATATGGAGCTAAATTATTGCATAGATTTTTAGGGCGGGTGTAGCTACTTGGTCCCAGAAATTATTGTATAAAATTGATTGATATAGGAATATGAAAAAATAAATAAAAACGGAGCTGTAAATTTAATTACAATTAATAACAAATGCAATTTTTTTTAACAATTTAACTACCTGGGACCCAGTATATAAATTTGTTTTAGGTAAAAATGGATTTCTTTTAAGATCTTTTAACTGGTTCAAAATTGGTTAAGTTTTTTGATTTAATTTTTATCAAGTCTCACTCTCCTGCAAAACCGCCTAAAAAGCAGAGTTGGATTTTCTATTTTATACAACCTCTTTTCCATAAAGGTTGTTAATTTAGTGTATTTATATATATATATATATATATATATATATATAATATATATATATATATTGTATATATGTATGTGTGTGTGTGTGTGTGTGTGCGCGCAATGTACACAAGTATAAATAAATATTTGATTAAGTTTTTATTTAAGTCCTATTAGGTCTTACAACTTCTGGAATCCTAAAAGCGAAGTTGAATTTTCTATTTGGGGCTTCTTCCAGTGAGAGATTTCCCCCTTTTTCTAATAGCTGCTTTTTTAAAACTCGTGTGCCTGGTTCCGTAGAAAATTTGTTCTAATAAACGTATTTCAGTATCACCTCGGAATTTACATTTCTTTGCCTGCAAGCTGCACCTTGCTAAAAAGTCGTCAATACTTTAAGTGTCTCTTTGTTTGTATTGTCGACAGGACATACGATATATATAAAAATTTAGTTGGGGGTCTAAACGTTCTTTTCGATTTCTGCCAAATAATCTGTGGATTATTTTCATCGGCTTCATCCGTAAAAGTCCACGAGTTAAACCTTCTTAGGCCCTCTGTCCCACAAAATAACAAAATATGGTCGACCTTTTTTGTCTACTGGAATGTTTTTTAACAGAGAAATAAAGCCTGTATCTTTGCTTGAAGAATTTGAATTCTTCTACGAAATTGTCTGCGGTCCAGGACATTGACGGCTCGCTTATCTCGCTCATTTTGACAAAAATACTATTATAACAACTTCAAAAATGTGAAATACAGTGTTATTAAATGTATTAAAACACTTACTTGTTTGTTCCAGAGAACAATTCTTTTTTTAATACTGCAAACACTTTTCGTTTTTTTTTGTTTTGTTTTTGTTTTGTTTTTAGAAATTTATATCGGGTTGCGTTCGGTGATGGGACTTTCGTCCAAAAAGTTGACATAACTTTTTTCCAGTTAGTCTTGTTCGGTGTTGTACTCATTGTTTCTGGTGAATGTTCAAATCCCAAGGCTGCCACCATGTCTAGATATTTGAATTAAATGGAGTACACTCGAATGACGTGTGAAGGGTTAAGTAGCCATCTTTATTCTATTGAAGCTGTCTGCCTAGACAAAGGGCAGTAACTAGTAAGGGTTCAAATACAGTAACATCACAAGCACCTTCAACAACCTAAAGAGGGGAAGAGCGAGTTAAGTATACAAGTAAGTATAGATATCTCATAAACAAGGGTTTTACTTTAAAAACCATCAGTTTCTATCAATATCTATACTTACCTGTATAACTAATACAAGAAATAGAATTTGTAGCAGAACTTGGAGGGGGGGGGTAAAAGGAACATACTTATTCTTTTGCAATTCCCACTGTTTCTAGGATGGGTATTTCTGCAAAACTTCCTTTACCCCAAGAGTTTTTCTCTTATGTAAAAGATGAAAAGGTACTTTCTGAAGACCAATGAACAACTTGGAAGATGTCTGTGGAAAACTCAATTTAAACAAATATCCTTTAAACTTAATTGATCTGAAGGCCCATAATCAAGTCTAATAGCAAACCCAATCCACCTTGAAATTGAACTAATCGCTGTCAGTCTACATCAATTCTTATAGGGAATGAAAAGCGTTTCATCATCTTGCCGTAACTGCTTCATTCTTTTCATGTATGTTCTCAGATAACAACAATATAGGTGGTCTTCAGTCATCTGTAAATTTTGTAATTCTGGAATAACCAAGGTAATCAAGCTTTCTTAAAACGCTCGGCCAGATTTTTTAAAGTTCGGTAAGAGTTGAATACCATCCCCTCATGCCTAAAATTAGACTCCTTGATGGATAAAACCTCTAGCTCACCTAGTCTAGCAGCAGAAGCAAGGCCACTAGCAGGACTGTCTTCAAACATAAAACTTTAATCCCATAGAATCTGAGGGAAAAAGGGGGTGATTAATGAGAGCCCTTAGAATAAAGGGGTAAGCACCAATGAGGGAGAAATGATCTCACTGAGGTATTTTAAATAAAAATTTATTTAACCAAATTCCAAAAAGACTGAATTTAAAATAACTTTTCTCACAACCTTCGGTACAAATGCTGTTCCATATTCTGCAATAATTGAAGCTGTGCACAGTGCATAGCTCAATTAGCAAACAGTTTCAGCTTAGTATGTTGTTTTTTTCTGTTGAATAATGACATGAAAATATGCAATTCTATAGTGATGATAAAGCTATATGAGTGAGGAATGATATGGCACATGTGTCACTGAGCCAGACAGAAGCTGGCTCAGTGTGCAAAATGCTAATTTTCTGGGGGTCACAGGGTTTAGGATAACAAAGGGGCAAGTTTTGGTCTTAGGGGCAGTCTTTTCCTCTTACAATTTCATTTAAATTTTAAACAATCTACTACATAAAGGGCAATTTCTGTCTGTCTATAACCAGTTGGTGTCTAAACGTGATCCAATCATGATAAAACTTTACACATGTTAAACTAATATTCAGAAACAGGACTGGCTAATTAAATTTCAATAGAAATCAATAATTGAACACCCAAGGACATCTTTACAATGGAGGAGAAAAGAGAAGAAGTTCCAGCCCAAGAGAGTCAAGGGAAGTAATAGTACATTTAAATAAAGTAAGAGCGAGAGAATGTCAAGCACGTCATGAAAGCTTAATGTAACTGTTTAAAAAAACCCAAAAAAACTCTTACAATATAACATGAAATAAACAGTTTATCATTAAAAAAATACAACAATAATGTTTGTTGTTGGCATAATATTTAAAAAGGAATTATTAAAATTTGAAAAAAAATTTTTTTTTTTTTTAGTGAAATAACAGAGGATATACAGGCAATATTCAAGAAAATATTACATTAAAATTACATTTTGTGAAATAACATCACTTTCATTTCTTCATTTCAGGTCAAAATTTGAGTTTTTATCAATTGGAACAATCCAATTTAAATACTTTACAAAAAGGAAAAATTAATGATTTAAAATGGAAAAAAATTAGATAGCAGTTGTCAGTTGCTATTGAAAATGCAATACAGGCACCAGAGTTTGTTAGAATTTTCAGGTGCACTTTGGGAACTGCAAATAAGCCTCCATGTTTCCTGGGAATTACAGTGTACTGCAGTTATTTAATACATTATATTCACTTTCTAGATATATTTTCATATCAGGTCTTGTTTACAAACCACAACAATTGGGATTTATTGTACTTTAATTTATAATTAACAAATATGAAAATAATTTTACTTCAAAAATTGATAATTATATTGAAAAAAAAATTCTGGGTTGTTCAATGGTCTCTCATGTGCGCTCGCCACTCTTCCCGTCCTTAGATTCCAGGTACTTATTGACGTAGCTTTTCAACATCTGGGCACCAGAGTCGAACCTCGCACCCGTGCAATGCCCATGTTGCATTCGGGAGGACGCGGGTTCAACTCCAGCAGGCAACACAATGACTTGCTCTTTTTCTCAATGAAGACAACAGTTCTTGTTCTCCATCATACTCCCCCCTGATGTCCTCATCACAAAACGTGCAGGTGGGTGCTGGCCTCTTTGTTCGGGCGCTCCTTTGAAGTGGGGGAGCTGTGGCTTCTTCCTCGGCCTATCGCAAATGCCCTCCAGTCTCTAGCTCAATCGCAAAATGCCCTCCAGTCTCTGGCCAATCGTAAAAATGCCCTCCAGTCTCTGGCCAATCGTAAAAATGCCCTCCAGTCTCTGGCCAATCGTAAAAATGCCCTCCGGTCTCCAACCCATCTTCTTTGTGTACGATGGCATATTGATTCAGCTCTGATTTTCTTTGAAAAGTCACCATGTCCACCTCTGATATAAATAGCCAACCTTCTGTGTATGACGGCATGTTGATCCAGTTTCGACTTTCAAATTGACTGGGGAGAGACTGGTGCCGATCTTGCCCATTTCTGTGCACAAAAGTCTAATGCAGCATGCACCTTAGACTTGTTTGCCATTATCCAATGCTGAAATAGCTTTTGTTGAAAAAGAAAAAAAATTCTATGTTGAGGGGGGGGGGGCGTCTGCTGCAAATATTCACTAGTCTCTCAGGTGCGCTCGCAGTTCTTCCCATCCTCCTTAGACTCCAGCTACTAGCTTTTCAACATCCGGGCACCCGAGTCAAACCTTGTGCCCGTGCAACGCCCATGTTGCTTTTTTTTTTACATTCGGGAGGATGTGGATTCGACTCCGGCAGGCAAAACAATGTCTTGCTCTTTTTCTCAATGAAGATAGCAGTTCTTGTTTTCCATCACATATTTTTACAGATTTTTCTAGCCTACAACAGGGTTCCCACTCATTTTAGGAAATCATTTTCCAGGACATTTCAAAAATTTTCCAGGACAGCACTTATTTTTCATTTTCATAATTTACTATTACGTCTAATATTAATACATTAAGCCAGTTTTATACTTACTTTTTTATAATGCAGGGTTAATGAAGTATCTTGGGTTCATTATAGATGATATCTACATCTATCAATTAATTATAGAGGGTGTCGCTAAGGTCAGTGTGCACTTTAAAGTTATACATTTTTTAAAGTGCAAATAGACTTTATGGACACACTGTACAATAAAATTTGTCAGGCCTCCTGTTTTTGCTTAGCCATGATCACCATTGCTGTGTTTTTATTGGCAAATCAATTTAGATATTTTACCCCTCTCCCTCCATGTTTAAAATAAAAAAAATTTTTATTGTAGTTGTACAAATTTCAAATATTTACTGTACTGTTTCTCACTTTTTATCGGCAAATATATGGAGATATTTCACAATGCCCCTTCACTTTATTATATTTTATATACTGTAACGTTGTGGGTCCCTATTAGGAATATGTAACGTTATGGATGTTTGTATATACGGTACCCGTTCGTAATATTTAACGTTAGTGCCTTTCCTTCTCGCGGCACTACAATTCGTATATTTGTACGTACAGCAGTTTGTTTACAACTGACATGGACCTAGCAGTCATCGTCTTCTTAGCTAGCCCCAAAATCTTCCTCCACTCCTTTCGTTTATGGTCAAGGGAAGATATCACTTTACGTACGCCGTCGCGTGCCCTTCGTTACGGCCAATTTGACTTGTTGACAAGTATACACGCTAATGACTTTCATTCATGAGTACGATTTCTTTGGCGTGTAGTAAATAAATTTACGTAAAGCAAGAAATACTGTCCACATCTTTATTTTCTCAATGAAAGTTTATTGAGAGAGAGAGATGGTCAGCTTCCTTAAATATGTTTTTAGTGATGCTCTTAACTTCGTTCCAATTATCAGGCTTCACACTTAAAATATGTTTTCAACTTCGTCCAGTGTAAAATATTACATCTCGGGTTTCACACATCAGCGACCTCAGTTCATCAACTGCCAACTGCCACGCACGGCCTCCTGGCTCTAACTGCCTCTGACTCTAGGACCCTCACTGCTCTGATCGCAGACTCCAACTCATCGTGATTCTATTCACGGGTCTCTTAAATAGCATTTCTAAATAATCTTCCAGAAGATTCTTTCTCTAGAATTTTCTACCACCTTCTGGACTAAATCGAATATTCGATTCGTTCTATTTTCACTGGTCAACCAGAGTTCACGAAGCCTAAGATCAAAGACTTCTCTGTAGCCCAAAAGACTGGTTTTTTCCTAATCATAGACTTATCGTCTCGTTTCTCTCGTTAAAAAGATATTATCTTTCCTAACTACTTTTTCGGTGATTCCAAAAAGACCACCCAGCAACACAAGATAATCGGTAGTACATTTTTCTAAGTCTGGCACAAGGCCACAAATATAGGTGCTGGGTGGCGATTACATAACAATACTAAAGTTATATTTCAAAGTTAAAATAATAGATAGTGAAGCACATTGGAAAAGAAAACATCTCAAAAAAGCATATGTTTGACTGTAGTGACCTATTGAGTAGACCAAGTATAGAGATGAACACAATATGGGAACCAATTATTAAAAAGATTAAATCAAATTGTTTTTTTAAAGTTAATTACTTTGAAAATAAAAATATTGAAAAAGACTGGTGGCAAATTTTATGCCTCAAGTTAGACAGGAAACGCCAATAAACTTTTTCTAAATAATCATGATTCTTCTTGTGACACATGTCAGAATGATAGGCATGCAAAAACAATGGTCATTGTTTTTGAATGAGATCTTTGAAGGTTCTTCAATGCCTATTTGATCAACTGTCAAACTGTTAAAAATGATTTCCCAGGTTGGATCATTACTATACTTGGATACAAAGGGAACACTTGAGGAAGGCTGGAGGATTATAACCGCTGAAACCTTATATGTATATACATACAATAAAGATGAGGACAACAATCCGAAAAATCAAAATTATTCCTATCAAGCCTCATCTCAAAAATACAGTTCATGTTTATTTATGTTGTCATATTAGGCAGATGGGGGAGGGGATTGTGTTTTGTACAAATTCATAAAAACAAAATGTTTTTAAACAGAACGGGTTACTTAATTTTGTTTGGTTTGTTTTATGGCATATCAACCTCAGTGGGTAATTTAATGCTGACAAACTTTTGAAATAAATTCATTCTTAATGGATAATCATTTTTTTTTCAATCGAGAGTGTTAAATTTATTTTGTAAACACGGATTTTACGGCAACTCTGATGACCATATCAAGTCATATTTGATAAAAATTGACCGAAAAAATAGTTTTAAATGTATTAAAAATAAATTACATGCGTAATATTATTTTGCTTTTTGTACTGATGCTCATTATGTTACTACTTTTCGATTTAGACAAAAATTTGAACTTAAATAATGGATTTAATTTTAATTAGTTTTTAAAATGAAAAGCAGACAAAAAAATGGGTATCCCTAGTCTAAGCAGAGTGTTTCATGGGGGTTGTAATTGTATAATATCTACATATATTTGTCGATAAAAAGCAAAAAACACAGCACGTACATATTTGAAATTTGAATTTGTTTTGTATGGATTCATGGTAAAATAAAAATTAAACAGGGAGAGGGGGTAAATATCTAAATTGATTTGGCGATGAAAAGTGCGGGTGGGGTGGGGCATTGTAAAATATCTCCATTAATTTGCCGATAAAATGTGAAAAACATGACTTGGAAAATATCTATATTTAGCTAGAATTATGTATTATGCTGGCAATTAAAAACATAGCGTAAATTAGGGCAGGAATCCGGAAAGACAAAACTTTAAAATGACCAATATTTCCAGAATTGGGTGGGGAGTATTTGTAAAACGAACACTTACTTTAACTGAGTTGAAATTAACATTTAATGTCCCTGAAAATTTTGTTCAATCGTGCTTGCTTAAAGCCTTGCTAGGAAGGTGTGTTCCCCCACCCCACTCCGTCAACATGACTAAAAACAGTAACAATCCCTACATTGTTGACAGTCACTTGATCCCAACCCCCACATCCGACCAACTACCGAGACTAAAATGGTTATCAACTTTTGTCTTAGGAAAATTTTTACTTTTCAGTGTTTCCAAAAATGTTTAAGAAACTTTTTTTGAATGAACATTAATTTTATGTAATTCTTAAATGTATTTTTTAAAAAAGAAATTTTCAGTCAAAATTTTGCGTGTTTGCTATTTAAGTACAGAAAATTATTTTTAAATGTTCTAAATTTTACGAGGTAGAGGGGCAGTTTTGTAAAACGTAATTTATTTTTTAACCTTTCTTTAACGAATACCTCATTATCTTTAGTCTGTAGTCTGATGACAAATTCTTGTCTTGTTCATGTTCAGTGTCGTGTAAAAATAAATCAAGATATTACTACATGATGAAAGCGAAACTTCAAAATAGCCAGTCAGAAGCATTTTTACTGTTTAATGAATATCTATGACCAGTTTGGGAAATGTTGGGTAGGTTCACTGAGCAAAAACAAAACAAAAACAAAAAATAAATAAAAAAGCGTCCTTGTTATTTTACTAGTTATATTTGTTAACGGTAACAATAACATTAATCTTGTCTCAGATATTTGAAACTTTCCAGGACAAATTACAAAATTTTTCCAGGATTTTTGAGAAAAAACACCCCTTTTTCCAGTACTGTAAAAAGTACATTTCCTTTTCCAGGTTGCGTGGGAACCCTGCTACATATTTATTTATTTTAAAGATTTTTTAGAATTTATCACTTATGAAATTTTTAGGAATTTATTGTAATGAATTAAATTATTATTATTATTAAACATTTTTTTTCCAAATACTCTCATGATGTCACCATATTTTGAAAAAGAAAGAAATACTGTTAATGAGTTAATGATAACCAAATAAATACCACATTTTTTATTCATTTTACTTGAATTTAAAAAAAAAATTGCCCTGATGATATATTCCAATATATATATATATATATATATATATATATATATATAAACAACAACAACAAACCCCCAAAAAAACAAAAACAATGTAGAACTATTTATTCATAAATAAATCCTCTGAATATTTGTTTTTCTTCAGATATATATAGTAGCATTACAAGCATTTAGCTGAAAAAACGCTGACATTTTCAAATTTGCGACCGTAATCAGTTCAATTTGCAATTTCTCGAGTATTTCTTAACCAATCTTAAAAAGATTTATATGGTTGGAAAGAGAATAGAGTAATCTTCCTAAATATGTAACTTTTATCAGTTTTCATTAATTGAATTATTTTTTACAGCGAGTTAAACCGTATTTTCGGTTGAACAGCTGAAAACAAAAATATGACCTTTTTTTTTAAGGATAAATTTTACATGCTGTTTTGTTTTTCAAAATCAAAGTGGCTAATCTTTATCAATATTCTTGAAATTTTGCACTCAAATAGAAAACACCTGGAAGTACAAATGGGTTTCTTTTTTGTTTTTGTTTCTAGGGTCCGTGGAAACGAAAATGTCAGAGGGCAAAGTTAAAGGTTATTTGTTTAAAAAATATGAAAGGCGCAAAAAAGACGCAATTTGTATGTAAAATTAGAGACTTTCAAAATTATTTTCCTATAAAATTTGTGAAATTTAAAGATTTCTAGATGCTTCGGGTTTTCTCTGAAAATTTTTATTTTGAAGAAAAACCTCGAATTTACGTTACTTTCGGTTGTAAAAACAGCCTGTCAACTGACGTCACAAATCTGACCTTATTGATTTAAAATCACAATTTATCGTATAGTTATTGTTCAATCTTAAAAATATTCATATGGTTGAAAAGAAAAGAAAATAATCTCTCTAAATATGTAATTTGTATGTGTTTTTATTAATTGAATTTTTTTTTTACAGCGAGTTAAAAACATATTTTGCTTAAAAAAAACCCGAAAATGCGTGATAGTAATTTTTTTCCGAGAATACATTTTACACTCTACATTTCTTTGGAAAATCTAAGTGGCTAATCTTTATCAATATTCTTGAAATTTTGCATTCAATTAGAAGACACCTGGAAGTACAAAAGGGAGCTTTTTTTGTTTCTAGGGCCCGTAGAAGTAAAATTACAATAGTGCAAACTCCAAGACTATTTGTTCAAAATGAGTATAATTTGCGAAAAAGACGCACTTTGTATGTATTCGAAACTTTTAGAATTATTTTGATATAAAATTTGTAAAATTTGAAGAATGTTAAGTTCTTCGGCTTTTTATTCAAAAATTTGTATTTTGAAAAAAAATCTCAAATTTATTTGTCCGACAAGGCGTACGACGTATGCCTGTCTCCTCGGCTAGGCATTATGCAATCGACAGTCCAACTACTCCCAACTGTATCTCGCTCCAAAATCCAATACTATTTCTTTGTCCCACTCGTCTTGACAACAAAATACTACTGCAAGTCATTCTGCCTGGTCTGTGAGAATAAGTCCTTTAAATATACCCCAATTTCACCACATCCGGGCTCCTCACTCATATTGTCCGTTCAGCACGTGCGACACTCGCCAGCACGCACCGAACGTCCACAGCTCTCACATTCTGAAGGGAGCGGGTTCGACTCTAGGTCAGTCCTACACGCCAGACAAAGCCTAGCCCGCTTCCTTCGAGAATACGGCAAGTCTTCACACCTACCACTCTCTCTGTCACACCGTGTTGCATGAGATAGGTCTCCTCTCTCGCTACACTCCCCCCTGATCTCGTGATCACAAAAATGGCAGGGAGATGGTGCTCGCTTTTGCCGAGTGCTCCTTCGCAGAGGTGGCGGGTCTTCGTCTATCTGCACATCATCTCCCTCGGTCTCGGTCACATCGTCATCGTGGGACTCCGCCATCACATCCTCTGTCGTTACAGGCCCCGTTCCAACCACCGACATAGTCCCTGACTCACTCTTGGACGACGTATCACTGTCTTCGTCTTCCTCAAACGCAGTTGGTCGATAGCGCCTGCGAAGATCCTTTATATGCCGCAGTACACCATCGACAAGAACAGTCTGAGGGCTGACTATTTGACCAACTTGGCCTTTGCCGAATTTAGTAGTGCAACGACTGTTCGGGGGTTTAACCCATACCAGATCTCCTTCCCGATATGGACCTTCCATGACTCTAGGGGATGGCGCAATCTCATCTAGCCCTTTTACACGCTGTTCATATTGGTAAATTCCGCTAGATGGAGCAGTCGACGATGTTACTCCATCTTTAGGTGTTACATTGTACCAGTACACAGCCTCTTGAATAGTACATTGCATTCTGGTCACAATTCTTTTAATGGTGCGATGACAGCGTTCCGCTATACCATTACCCTCTGGAACATAGGCACATCGATATCGCATTCCCCATTCACCTGCAAAGGTTTGGAAGTCGTGGCCACAAAAGGTAGGAGCATTGTCCGTTAATATTTCCACTGGTGGACCACGTTCATAGAAGACTGATCTTAACTGTTGTATGTTGGTAGATGCATCTTGTCGAGCCAGTGGACGCCATATGGTGAACCGTGTTGGGCGGCAATCCGTCAATGTCACAAAATAATTGCCATTATAATGGGTTATGTCCATACCCAACCTATACCAATTACCCTGCACTTTGAGCTTCCCTTGTTTCCAATGAACTGGCGCTGGATCTACTGTCTGACACTTGTCGCAAGCGTGTATGGCCGATTTAACGGCCGCTCTAGTAATTGATGGAATACTTTCCGAACGAAATATGTTGTCCGCCGAATTCCAGGATGCCCACTCTGGCAATGTATGGCTCAGATACGATCAGGTGACAGTTGCTCAGTTACGACCGCACGCAACGTTGGAGACAAGTCAAATAATTGCTTCATTATGTCAAACCACCTCTTTGTTAATTCATCGGCTAGATTTTGCTCTGATGGAATTAGGGTGACATCAACCTTCAAACTATATTCTTCAACCAGCCGTTGTATGATCGTCAATCTCCTTCGCACCAGCATCTCAGTTGCAGCTTTGGTCTTCACTCTGGCTTTACCCGTCAGGGTATTGGTCAACCAGTGGTACACGCACAGAGAATCTGTGTGGAGATGCACTACCTCAGCGTGCCACTGCAGTGCAAGATTAAGTCCTTTCAGTGTGGCGTCGAGTTCCGCCAAATTTATGTGCTGAGCGTCGTTTGTCGGATGAAGCCAACATGCGTCCTCTACAATAGCATCATCTCTTTCTAATACCACGCCTGTTGCTAGAGAGCTTGCATCTACCCATGCGTTCAACTCTCGTCCGGCCACGCACCAATCACCTCGGGTGGGATCATCTTGGCATACTTTGGTAACTACTTCAGCCATCATCTGCTTAAGAGGAACGTCATCCACTGTATCGTCCCATCCTCTCGTGACTGTGCTAGCCCGTCTCTTAATTACTCCGGTAGCTGCACGGAGCCACTTGCATACTAGAAAGTGTCCCACCAGCCTCCCGCAGACAGAAAATATGATACGCCGCGTTAACATATCTGGGAGTTCTGGGACAGGGCCCCCTCATTTCCAATGCAGGGTGCCGTGCTCCCCCCAAACCTCAAGTCCTAACACTATAGCCCCATTCTTTAAACGCTTGGAGTCTTTGCTTGTCAAACCGAAGGTTTCCAGTTTCCTCCTGACTTCATCTGCTGACATTACATCCTCGTTTACGTAAATATCGTCGACGTAAGCTGACGTGGCTTTCCCCATCGGCTCCTCTTGCATCAACACTGCATTTACAATGGCTTTCATAATAAGCGGTGCCACATTAAAACCAAATCCTAACCGTGTCAAGCAATATCGTTTACCCTTGACAATCACAGTTTGAAATGCCCACAATGACTCATGAACATGTATCTGCAGGTAGGCTCTCCTTAGGTCAAGCAAGGCTACATGAGACCCTTGCTGACGCCACTCGCGCAGTTTAGCAGCACACACACGTCATCTTTTGCAGTGAAGGCATCCACATGTTGGTTTAGTTCCCTGTAATCCATCACTGGACGTACCTTATTTTTGCTGGGTTGTACAATAGCCATCAGTGGGATCAAACCCTTTGGGGGTCCAAGCCGCTCCTCTGGATACGGTATTAACCACCCATTCTCCATCCACATCTCTAACTCCTCCTCGTAGGTAGTCTTGATGGTATCAGGCACCGAATACTCTGGTATTACATTGTGCAGCTGTTCTGGTGCTTCATTCATGGCCCACTTCCATCGTGCAGTCCATACCCTTTGTTTATGGTCAAACGAAGCACAGAAGTCCGGTTCTTCAACTGAAAGAGCTACACAGAATTCTTCCCCTTTGCCGAGCTTAACCCATCCATTGGAAGTGATCTCAGCACCACCCAGTGCTCGTATCGCGTCAATTCCAAGCAGTAGGTCGTAACCAAGTGGCTTTCCATGCGTTACCAAAACATCTATTTTAGCACTATCCCATTTTTCAGTCTGAATTGTCACAGCACCAACTCCGCAACATGCTTTGGATGTACCGTCGATTGTGGTAATGTCCATGTCGCGCTTACTCCATGCCCGACAGTAGTTAGTGCTTACTATCGTTTTGGAACATCCTGTATCGACGAGTGCCGAACACTTCATGCCATTTATCTGGACATCAACAACTGGTAATGTAGTTTTCACTGGCTTGACGGGGGCAAGGGTGGCGAGAATGCCTTGTCCCCGCATCCATTTCCCGGAAAACTTCTTGATACGTGGCCAAGTCCATTACAGCGGTAACAACGCATGTTGCCCTATGCTCTCGTGTTCATAGGTCCACTATTACGTTGACTTTGGCAATCCTGGCCACCACACGTATAATATACAGGACCTTTACGCGGCACTTGTGAATCTTTGGTGGTACTTCCCGTTTGCTGGGACGTCGATGTGTCCGTTCTTACGGTTGCTGCTACATCACGGTTTTCGTCCCTAGTAGTTAGCACTCTAGCTTGCGACATCAAATCTGCTATTGTTAGGGTCTCAACATTCGGTGCCTGTTGGAGCTCGACTGAGATATTATCTGGGAACCCCATGACAAAAGCCAATCTTGCAAGCCTATCAAGCCCCACTCCCTCGAATCCAGCCAATCCGACCAACTGCCTTATTCTATTTGCGTACACGTCAACGCGTTCACCTTCCCACTTAACAAGGGTTAGCTTCCTATAAGCTAAAAAGGAACCATCCGTAAATGCCTCCTTCAGTCGCGCTTCTATTTTATTTATATCTTGCTGATCCTTCTCTGGCATTTCCATATAAAGTGCCAGCGCATCTCCTTCCAAATATAACGGCAGCAAGCTGGCCACGTTATCCACCATCTGTAGTCTCGCCACAAGGCGAACCTTCTTCAGCCATGCCACCACATCACCCTCACCAGTAAACGGCCTTATTACATCACGGCTAAGTCGAATTTGTGCCATTGTATAAAAAGCCGAAATAGCTTCTAATCAGGCGGGGGGGTCACAGTCAAGTCTGACTCAAGGCTCCAATTGACAGTCCAACTACTCCCAACTGTATCTCACTCCAAAATCCAAAACTATTTCTTTGTCCTGCTCGTCTCGACAACAAAATACTACTGCAAGTCGTTCTGCCTGGTCTGTGAGAATAAGTCCTTTAAATATACCCCAATTTCACCACATCCGGGCTCCTCACTCATATTATCCGTTCAGCACTTGCAACACTCGCCAGCACGCACCGATCGTCCACAGCACTCACATTCTGAAGGAAGCGGGTTCGACTCTAGGTCAGTCCTATATGCCAGGCAAAGCCTAGCCCGCTTCCTTCGAGAATATGGCAAGTCTTCACGCCCGCCACCCTCTCCGTCACACCGTGTTGCACGAGGCAGGTCTCCTCTCTCACTACACACACAATAAAGTTTAAATTCATCGCTTATTTCTATCGCCAATTTTTTAAATATTTATACCTTTGAAAATAAAATAAGAATCTTTCTAAATATTAACAATTGAATTATTTTTTACGTTCGTTTCAATTTTGGAGAAAAAAAAACTTGAAATTACGAGAAATGTAAACAAAAGCAAAATTTGTAAACGTTATGACGTCCCGTCGTCGCTTTCACCATTCTTATTCAGGTCGTCTGGGAGAATATCGATCACCACCAATAGCAGTCTCCCAGATCTATAGCCTGAATCATTATGTACAGGACGTCAAAAGAGAATATTGATGAGCAATAGCAGCCTGTCCGGATCGATCCATCACTGGGCATCTTATCGTCAAACTTCAACCACCACGCCATGTCCGGGAACGCACCCATATGTCATAAGTAAAAACAACAACAACAAAGAGAGAAAAACAAGGCAGGTTAGGGTGATAGTTTAAGTGGTTAGGAAGAGATTATGGCACCAGGCGGTTCTATTCTGCTACTCTATCATCGTTGGGTCCAGTTGAATAGGGGGGAGAGAGCCCAAATGCTCGCCTCGTCTCAACTCTGCCCAACTCCCCCTCTGCAAACTCAACCAAGTCGATTGTCTTTCGACTTCAACTCCGAAACTTCAACTGTCTCTTTCCAAAAAACTTCAACTTTACTATATATATATATATATATATATATATATATATATATATATATAAAATTCCCCCATCATATCCTTGACCTGGTTAACCCTTGACTATTCTTTTGTTTGAAATAAACAACCAGAACAATCACAATACTAGCACAAAGTTAATTCCAGACTAATAGTCTCCGGTATTAAAGACTAACAATAACTAGTACAATGTCCCTTGTAACTAAAACCTTACTCTAAATAAATAATTTACATTACAAACAAAAACAAATCATCCCAGATTGTATATCATATGCGTGCCAGTGAAACAAACTGAAAAGCACTAAATCAAAGTGCTACATACCTCTCCTAACCACTTGTGTCATTTATTCATAAATTACACAAGAAAAAATAACAAAAAAAAATAACAAGAAAAATACAATAAAAAAAATTCACATGACTCATTGTATCTCTCCCTGACGCACAACTGCCCACACAGAGTGACCTGCCGGACACCAGAGCACTCACCCAAAGATCCTTCTCCCACCCCGGTTGTTTTACTTGGTCGTTTCCCTCTTACCAGGAACGGTTAAACCTGTGGTTAAACCTGTTTCCATTCTGTGCCTGCGGTCATTCCTTCTCGATTCGTTTCCTTCTTGGCTGGATACGCACACTCATGACCCTGCATCCCTTCTTTGTTTTCTACCCCTAGGATCTCTGGGTTTGGACCCGGGGCCCAACAAGACACCCGCGGGGGCCGAAGCAACACCGAGGAGAGTACAAAGCAAACAATTCAACAACAAAAAGAACATACATTCATACAATGTTGGTAATTAGGGATCAGACCCCTCTTATCATACCAACAACAAACAAACAAAAATTCAGCAACAATGGCCAACAATGCTTTGGGTGATTCCTATCCACACCCTTTTCCAAAATCACATACACAAAAAACAAAAACATCTTCTGCCAGCTTGGTTCTTCAACCCTGCTTCCTGAAGGCAACCTTTTTTTTTTGGGGGGGGGCTTCTTACTTAATCAAACCAGGAGGGCTTTTTCTTAGCTCACCTCCTACTGAAACACATGGATTTTAACCACCCTCTTCTTACATTGCTCAGGAGGACTTTTCCAATTCACTCCCACGACTTCAACCCCCCCCCACTAACACAGGGGAATTTCAACCCCTCTACCAAAACGATTCAGAAGTATTACATAACCCAAATTCTTACGACATGGTGACATCATAATTCACGCAGTTGTTTAGGTGTCGTACCAGAATTATTGCTGGGAAGCAGTGTCGAGTCTACCCTGTGGCCGGGGTCTTTATGCCCCCCCCCCGTCCAATAACATCACAATTAAAAATATACCAACAATCCAAAAAAACATCTGTCTCTTGATTCTGGGCCTTCATGCCCCATTTTGCAACCAAGAGAAAAAATAAAAAATAAAAAAAATAAAGCACAGTTCAATGTCCAAAGTTGCCCTGGGAGGGTTGGGTCACCCCTCATCACACACATACACAATGTTCACCCTTTCAGGAGAATCATCATCATCATCATCATCATGTCGCGCATGTAGCACGGGCATCCATGACAATCTTTCGCCAACCCTCCCTATCATTCATTACACCTGGAAGCTCCTCTGCGGAGCAGCCAGCATCTTCACATAACTGGTCAATGTAGGTCCTTGCTGGGCGCCCCACACTTGCATGTCCATGTGTTGGCTTCCACAGGAGAACGTCGCTTATGAGTTCATCCCTGCTTCTCCAGCAGTGTCCTGCATGCCTTGTCCGTCTCACTCGGATAGTTTGTGAGATGGGGGGCAGGTGACCGTACAGCTGTTTCCTTGTGGGGTGCTGTTTCCACGACTTATTCAAGACTGCACGCAGCATTCTTGTGCAGCTCCCATCTAGCTTATTCTCAAGACGCTTTGTCGGGGTCCAGGTGGTGCAGCCATATAGCAGCACTGACACAACCACAGCCTGGAAGAACTGTCGCTTCAGCTTGCCAGGGAGATCGGACCTCCATATGACTGATAATCTATTTGTGGCCTCCCATGCCTTTGCTATTCGTGTATTAACATCGCTCTCTGTGGAGGAGATATTACCACCTAGGTATGTGAATTGTTCTACTGGCTTAAGAGGCTTGCTGTCGAGTGTGGAGATGTCTCCTTTATTTTTGAAATTCATGAACTCTGTTTTACCGGAGTTCACATAGAGGCCTATATTCTTTGCTGCCTCCTCCAAGCTATGTAGCAGTGATTCAGCCTTTGCCGGTGTATCTGCAAGAAGTGCAAGGTCATCAGCATAGTCCGCATCTGTGATTGTTTGTGCGGGATATCGCCTGCTTCTTGCCTTTTTTAGTGTTAAACCTTTTTCTTTTATGGTATCTAATGATGTTCGGAGTACGTAGTCTAGACATATTATAAATATATATGGTGCCAGTGTGTCCCCTTGAAGGACTCCAGCGGCGATGTCAAAGAAATCTGTGTCGCCATCAGGTGAGCGTACCATCGCTTTAGTGTCTTTTTATAGCATCATTATAGCTGAAACCGTTTCATTGGGGAGGCCATATGCTAATAGTATTTGTTCCATTTTTCCTCTATGTATGGAATCGAATGCCTTGGAGAAATCTACGAATAATAGCGTTGCCTCTAGATTCTTTGCTCGTACCCCTTCTATGATCCGTCGAATAGTCAGGATCTGAGAGGTTGTGGATCGATTTCTGCGGAATCCATTTTGGTTTCTCCTAAGGATATTTTCTATTTCGGGCCGGATGCGATTAAGTAGAAGGGCATTATATATCTTGGCTGCAATAGCAGTGAGAGTTATGCCTCTGTAGTTTTTAGCGATTCCGAGATCTCCCTTTTTAGGGAATGGGAGGATGCAGCCTTTCGTCCATTTATCTATTCTATTTTGTCTATATACTGCATTGCATAGCCTAAGCAGTATGTCATTGAACTTTCCTATCTTCCACACCTCCGGGGGTATTTCGTCAAGTCCTGCTGCTTTTCTACCTTTTAGCTTCTTTAAAGCTTGGTTGATTTCATCTATTGTGAAATCTCCCAGCTTGATATCTAGTTGTTTATCTACAATCTTTTGGATATTACTTTCTATGATTTCTGGGGGGGCTTCCTAGCAGTTTCTGGAAGTGGTCCTTCCATTTTTTTAGTCTATCTTCTTGGCTGGTTGCCTTTAATTTTGAAGAGTTCAAATCTAGTTCCTGTTATCTTTTTTTTCATTTTGCCTTTTTCTTTTCTCTTTTTTTTCATTTTGCCTTTTTCTTTTCTTTTCTCTTTTTTTTAAAAAGTGTACTCAACTGCAGCACACACACACACGAGTATTGTCCTCTGATCATCAACTTCAGTATATGAAATTAATCAAAGGGTCCTTGGCAGCAGAAAAAAAAATTCTCAACTTTTTAATGGTAATTATTACTCCAAAATGCCAGAACTATACCCTAGAAATTATTCCTCTAAATTTTAATTATCAAACCTTACACGTAGCAAGGCAACACTCAACTACAAAAAAAAAAAAATAATTTTACTAAAAAAATGTGAAACCAGAAAAAAATTAGCTACCAATAATTAAGCGTTCGTTGTTTGCTTCTTTTTCTACTTCTCCTTGCTTGGGTGGCCTTGTATCTCTCTTAACAACTCTTCCATTTCTTTATATCCAGCTACGCAATCGTTTCATTAACAATCTCTTTCTCTTTAAAACACATTAACTCTTCTACCCACCACCAAAACATGACATGTGGGTGGTGGTCCATCTGTATCCTGATCAACAAGTCACGAATTTCGTTTTTTTTTTCTTCTTCATTATTTCCTCCTTTCTTTTCTTTTACCAAACAACATTTAGAATGCGTACCTTTTCAAAGCTCTTTCTTTCTTTAAGTGAAAAAAAAAAAATAATAATAACTCCACCAAATACCCCCTTATACTCTCTATTTTTTCAATTCAACTAAACAAAAACCTTTTCTCTAAAATAGAATTTAAAATAAAATAAAATTCAACTTACAGAAGCAACATGTACTTTCTATATCTTTCCCTACGCTTTCCACACAAAATGGAAAATATCACTGAAATCTGTTTCTCCCTTACATCATTCCTTCTTTTACTCTCTTCCCTCTGAGATCTTTAAAATTTTTGCTTTCTTTTCTTTTATTTCTCCTTCCCTCAAAAATTCTATACAAAAACCAACACTTATTCGATCAAAAATAAAGAATATTCCAGTACATAATATACATTTCCAAATTAGTCTATCTAAAAAAAACAACTTTTCCTTTTAACTTTAACCTGTTTAAATTAGGTTTACAAAAAGACATTAGAACAAAATAAAAATTTAATATAAAATCTCCTACCTCAATTTTAGTATATATGTGTTTGTGCGTGCCACCAAAAAAAATTTTCATGCGTCAATTTCTCTTCTTTCTTTCCTTTTTTTTTTAATGTCTATTTTTCCTCTTTTCCTTATCTTTTCTTTCTTTTTCTTTTGTCTATTTTTTTTCACTAGCATCATTTCACTCTTTCTTTTTTATGTCTATTTCTTTTCTTTATCTTTTAATGTCCTTTCTTTTTTTTCTTTCATTTCTCCACTTGTTCATCTGAGTTTTTTTTCTTTCTTCTTTTTCCTTTAGTTTGTTTCTTTCCGCTGTCTATTTCTTCTGTTGGTCTGTTTTTTTTTTGCCTGATATGTCTTCCTCTCTCTCTCCCCCATCACTCTCTCTTTCCTTTGCCTCTTTCTTTCTTTTCTCGTCTTGTCCGTCTCTCTCCAGGTCGATAAAATGCTGGTTCAAAGGCACCAATTATGACATAAAGGCGTCCCGTCGTCGCTTTCACCATTCTTGTTCAGGTTCAGGTTGTCTGTGAGAATATCAATCACCACCAATAGCAGTCTCCCAGATTGATAGCCTGAATCATTACATACAGGACGTCCAAAGAGAATATTGATGAGCAATAGCAGTCTGTCCGGATCGATCTTTGTCACTGGCCGTCTTATCGTCAAACCCCACGCCACAAACAAGGCAGGTTAGGGTGATAGTCCAAGTGGTTAGGAAGAGATTATGGCACCAGGCGGTTCTATTCTGCTACTCTATCATCGTTGGGTCCAGTTGAATAGGGGGGAGAGAGCCCAAATGCTCGCCTCGGCTCAACTCTGCCCAACTCCCCCCTCTGCAAACTCAACCAAGTCGACTGTCTTTCAACTTCAACTCCGAAACTTCAACTTTACTATATATATATATATATATATATATATATATATATATATATATAAAATTCCCCCATCATCTCCTTGACCTGGTTAACCCTTGACTATTCTTTTGTTTGAAATAAACAACCAGAACAATCACAATACTAGCACAAAGTTAATTCCAGACTTATAGTCTCCGCTATTAAAGATTAACAATAACTAGTACAATGTCCCTTGTAACTAAAACCTTACTCTAAATAAATAATTTACATTACAAACAAAAACAAATCATCCCAGATTGTATATCATATGCGTGCCAGTGAAACAAACTGAAAAGCACTAAATCAAAGTGCTACAACGTACAATCGTGCATCGTACATTTCAAAACAAACTATGACCCAGGAAAAACAGAACCCACTAATTTTGTAATAAAACTATTAATTTTAACTAGGGGTGTGTGGGTGGGGGGTAGGGTTAATTTAATGAGAAAATAAATAATTTGGGTTCTGTTTTTTTTTCCTGAATCTTTCTAAATATTTAACTTTTATGTGTTTTTAACAATTGAATTATTTTTTACGTTCGTTTCAATTTTGGAAAAAAAAAACTTGAAATTACGAGAAATGTAAACAAAAGCACACACAGTTTGTGTGAAAACATAAATAGATAATCTATTTCTTTTATGTAATTCAACATAAGCATTAAGAAATGTATTTTTAAATTCAGTGATGTTACATATTTAAATTAATATTATATATGTGTATACATATATTTACGTTTGAAAAATCAGCCTAGGCAAAACGTACAATGTACTTTTCAATCGTACATTTCAAAACCAACTATAACCCAGGAAAAACAGAACCCACAAATTTTGTAAGAAAACTATGAATTTTAACTAGAGGGGTTTAGGGTTAGTTTAATGGGAAAATAAATAATTTGGGTTCTGTTTTTTTTTTTTTTTTTCTTCTGTCACCCTGTAATATAATGGGATTTTAATGAAAATTTAGCCGTAATATCATGGGATTTTGAGTATGATTTGCAAGTTTTACCCAATATTTATTTAACATTAATTTTTGGCATGAGAACTTTAAGATTCACACGTAAAAAAAGTTTGATAATTATCGTATTTTATGGAAATTTCTGCAACAATGAATTTACTTTTTTTTTTTTTCTGAACTTTTTTTTAGCTATGTTTTAAAGTCAGTAATCCTTAACTTTTCCTTGTAAATTCCTACCATAAAATAAACAGAACCCTCATTTTATGTCTGTGTTTTTGCAATAAATGTTTTTGTTAGGGAGAGTTATCTCCCCCTAACGATTCGAACCGGACTCTCTAAAGAGGAGGGAAAAACATACTGCACAGCAGATCAGAACCGAACAGGTGACTCACTTTTATCCTCATCAAGCCAGAACTCTAATCCAAACCCATCCACTGTATTTCCCGGTCAGTGAGAATAATTAAAACAAGTATTGTAATTGTTAACAATTTCCGTGTTTTTATTATCAATCTGTTATTCCTGCATCTCGGATACAACAGATTTTGTGGTGACGAGGATTATTTTGAAGATTCTACACACGTGGATATAAAAATTTAAAAAAAAAAAAAAAAGGCGATTTCACATGAAGCCTTAACACAAATTTTAAGCCAGCAACAAGAGATGTTTGCGAAGCAACAACGAGAGTTCATGGCTATGATGACACAACAATTCAATCAGCAATTTAATCACCAGGTTGATATTCTACAGGGAAAACAGAATTTGAACACAAATTCAGCTGAGGAAAGGGCAAAAACTATCACAGAATTCACCTATGATTACAAGAATGGAAAAACTTTTGCTTCGTGGTACAAGCGATGGATGGACCTTTTCCAAAACGAATTCTCACACAAAAACGAAGAATGGAAAATTTGTCTATTGATTCGGAAGCTGGGTACCCAGGAACATGAAAGATTTACAAATTATATCATTCCCAAGGAAGCTACGGATTTTTCCTTCGCTGAAACAGTAAACTTGCTTAAAGAAATATTCGGAAATAAGCAGTCACTATTCAACACCCGGTTCAATTTCCTGAAGTTGGAAAAAAAATGTGACGAAGACTTTGTAACATTCACTGGTATTGTAAATCGTGAATGCGAGAAATTCAAACTGAGTTCTCTCACATAAGAACAGTTTAAATGTCTAATCTTTATCAAGGGACTCACCTCTGAAACACACAGTGATATTCGGGCGAGGTTACTCAGTAAATTAGAAAATGATAAAGATGTGACAATTCATGCGCTCAAAAATATATGCAACGACATGGTAAAAATTAAAAGTGATACCATTTTAGTGCAAAAACAAAATACCACACCGTCAACTTTTAACGTTCAGGCCAAAAAGGTAAACAAACCTTCAGAGGCATGTTGGTTTTGCGGAGAAATGCATTATTCAAAGTTTTGCCTGTTTAAAAAACATAAATGTAATGTTTGCAACAAAATTGGTCACAAGGAAAACTTTTGTAAGGCAGGAAAAAAAAATGGGCCAAAAATCCAACCAGGAAAAAAATTTGTAAATAAAAAACAGTGGAACAGACAAACGACACAAACAAACTCAGTGTTCGCTACCTTCAAAACTGACTACAAAAGCAGCTGGAAATATTTAGTTGTTTCAGTAAACGATAAACCAGTTTGTTTCCAATTCGACACAGCGTCAGATATTACACTAATATCTCAAGAGACATGGAAATACCTAGGAAAACCTAGATATTCTGAATCGCAACACATGGCAAAATGCGCTTCTGGTGACCTATTTCAGCTTACTGGTGAGTTACATTGTAATGTGACATTTCGGAATATTGCTTTCTCGGGTTTATGTTATCTTGCTGAGAATTCAGAACTAAATTTACTCAGTCTCGACTGGATCGAACAACTAAAACTTTTCGACATTCCTCTCAGGTCTTAAAAACAGACCTGAGAGGAATGTCGAAAAGTTTTTATTTTACTAGTGAACTTAAAAATAAATTCAGCAATGTTTTTCAGGAGGGCCTTGGCTGTTATACAAAAAGTAAAGTAGCTTTAAAATTAAAAAAGGATGCTAAGCCTATTTTTAGACCGAAACGACCAGTACCTTATGCTGCACTGGATGTGGTGGAAAAAGAACTGCTACGTTTTCAGCAACAAGGAGTAATAGAGCCTACAAATTACTCCAAATGGGCTGCTCCCATAGTGGTTGTAAAGAAAGCAAATGGGAAGGTCCGGATATGTGCGGATTACTCAACTGGACTGAACAATTCTCTGGAATCACATCAATACCCTCTACCAATTCCAGAGGATTTGTTTACAAAATTAAATGGCGGAATTTTCTTTGCAAAAATTGATTTTTCCGATGCCTTTCTCCAACTCGAAGTTGAAGAGGAGTCCAAGGAGCTCCTTACAATAAACACCCACAAGGGTTTATTTAGATTTAACCGGCTTAGTTTTGGGGTTAAACCTGCACCAGCCATATTTCAGCAAACTGTGGACGCCATGTTAACGGGACTGACAGGAGTTGTAGCATTCATTGATGACATCATCGTTACAGCTGCATCTCAGGATGAACTTTTGCAATGATTGTTTTCAGTTTTCAGTTGAATCGGTAAATATGGATTTCGGGTTAAGGCTGAAAAATGTGAGTTTTTCCGGGACAAAATTAAATACCTTGGGTTTATAATAGATAAAAACGGCATACAACACATCAAAACACCCCCCTTTCACCCACAATCAAATGGACAGGTGGAACGTTTTGTAGATACCTTTAAGAGGGCACTCATCAAAAACAAAGGGGAGGGAACCATGCAAGAAGTATTGGAAATATTCCTCAGTAGTTACAGAGCTACACCAAATCCAAATACACCTAATGGTAACTCACCAGCAGAAGCACTGATGAATCGCAAAGTTCGTCTACATACAGATGTCATTCACCCTACTCCAAAACATTCCCAAAATGGAATATGATGAGGGAGGAACAATTTAACCAACATCATGGAGCGGTGAAACGCACATATGTACCAGGACAATCTGTACTTGCCAAGGACTACTATAACCCGTCGGTCGCTACAGAGCTAAAGGGCTCACAGAATTTCCGAAATTGGCCGTCAAGATCGGATTCTCTGCATCAACCAAGGATTGCAGGGTCTCTATATTTGCTGAAAGTCTAGCCGAATGCCCCACATTGTGCTAAGATCTCAAACGACTAGAAATCTGCTATCGAAACTGATTTCCAAGGTTAATGGCGGCCTAGTGGTCACATAAAAATAACAACTTTTTCTTCTTCAAAAATCAACAACATTTATATTCAAAAATACAAGAATACAAATAATTACTTCCCAAGACGGGGGGAGTGGTGGACCTCAATTCAATGTGTTCTGGTCGGAATAATATTACGTGGCAATGTTGGCTGGTCAGTTTATCTGTCGGCTACAGGATCTTTGCGTTCGCACTTCAAGCTTTCTTAGCTACCATTCTCAAGCACGCTCGGCTTCATTCTGCTTTCTCGTCAAGATCGTCTCAGTTTAAATAATATTTCAATCGGAAATTCTTATTTCCGGTCAGCGTGAAGATATTAGTAACTTCCATCTTTTGTCCTAACCAGCCAATCAAATTTACTTCCGCATCACAATCTAAGTGCCATCTCTTCCGGCCACTTCAAACAAAAGAGCTTACCGGAGAAACTACGCTTGACCTTTATCTAAGAAAATCTTTTCATTCTTTTGATGGGCCACAGCCAGCCAGCCAGCCAAGCCACCTAGACACCTTTAGCACGTCTAAACAAAAGGATAGGTCTCCTATCTACCTTCGCTATTTATCTTTTCTGAATGGAGAAAAAACCTTTGTTCTGGCCTTACACTAAATATACTAGCGGTCTATATTATTGCTGATTATTGTCTTTACTGTTTCAGTGAAAAAATCCCTTTTATTCTTTTTTTTTCTCTTTCCATAGATTCTGATCGCTGACAAAAAAATATTTTCTAAGTATTTCCGTTTTTCTTTCTTTCTTTTTCTAATTTCCAAACCTGAATCAGGTCACACTACCGCAATGGCAAGGAAAAATGGATTAAAGGTCGCATTATATGTCGTTCTGGAAACGTCATATATGATGTTGATATAGAATCTACATTTTGGGTTCAACATGCAAACCAATTACGGTCTTCTCGCCTTCCAGAGACTATATCAAATTTTACCTTACCGCTTGATATTTTATTGGACACTTTTGAACTGCCTCCACAACGTCCGCAAGACATACCAAAGGATAATCCTAAGACACCGAATAAATGTGTACTTAGGAGATCATATAGATTTTGGAGAAAACCCTATCACCTACACATAGATTCCCGAAACAAAACATACAAGCTAAAAGCTAAATAGGGGAGATGTTAGGGAGAGTTATCCCCCCCTAACGATTCGAACCGGACTCTCTAAAGAGGAGGGAAAAACATACTGCACTGCAGATCAGAACAGGTGACTCACTTTTATCTTCATCAAGCCAGAACTCTTAATCCAAACCCATCCACTGTATTTCCCTGTCAGTGAGCATAAATAAAACAAGTATTGTAATTGTTAACAATTTCCCTGTTTTTATTATCATTTCTGTTATTTTTGCATCTCGGATACAACAGTTTTATTTTTCTTCAAAGTGATGTTATTTATTTGACTTAATACTATACATGTATATACATGACCGCCCTCGGTGGCGGCAGAATCTCCATAGAGGCTGTACGTGTCAGAATTCACCCTGATACAACATCATGAAGCTAAGAGGTCCATAAGAAAGCAACGGCAACAAAGCATCGGAACATCATCATCTACAGGGACAACCTACAAATGCAAAATCTGTGGTCGAGAATGTTTCTCAAACATAGGACTTCATAGTCACAGGAGGCGCTGCAACTTCAGGGGCACACAAAAACTTTTATCATAGTCTTTCGAGACTAACTACTGTCTTCCACTTTCTCTCTCACTCCCTGGTGATCCAAATTTCATTTTAGTCCGGTCATGGATCGGGTACTTTAGCTAGTGCTATATATAGTTAACTATTTGCATATTTTTACTTTGTTTCCTAAAGTAATAAGTTCAAGGTGAACACTTATGGTAACAAATTCAAATTATGTAATACATCTATTATAATAAGTATTTATCTTTATATATAATTATTAAAATTTCATACCCTTTTAAAATTAGTCAGTCTAAAATTATCGATAAAGGAAAAATAACACTTTACCTCTCATAGTTTAAATAAAAAACTATAAAATAGATTTCTTAAATCATTCATCAATTTAGATCTGAATAAATAAACTATACATTTTTTAAATTAAAAATAGTCTTTTATTTTACAACTGAAAAAATTTGTTTAAAATTTTCCAGTTGACCGTCTTTATCTTAAATTCAAATACAACTTGAGTTACATATAAACCAGAAATGAAACAGACAATATTAGCTAAATAAACAATTCAAATCATTTCTCAACAGAACTTAACAAAGGTAAGATATCTATTTAATTCTATTCAGTTTTGATTTTTAAGTTTATCTTCTCCAATATCTTCATATATATTAATTATACTGATTTAATGCTTTAAAAGAGTTCAGTAAAAATGAAAAAGATTTTCCATTAAGGATTTCTCTTAAATTTTTTTTTCCCTTGAGAGAGATCCCTTGGAAAAGATTTTTTCATTAGTTCTTGTGTGTGTGTGTGTGTGTGTGTATATATATATAAACACATAAAGAAAGTTAGCGGAGTAGTCTATTGTTGGTAACAACCTGACAGCGAGGGAGTCTATCTCCTTTTCACTAGCGCTAAACCAGTGAGATTGTTTTGGTGATGTTAGGCGCCACACCTACTGTCAGCACCCCATTTTATCGCACAGATCAGATTACTCAATTTGTGCTACTCATGGACTGAGTTGGCCCAGTATCAAAGCAGAAACCTTGCAATTCCTAAGTGGGCTCTCTACTGAATGAGCTAAACCAACCCCTTTATAAATAAACATATATAGAAGGAAGTTACTTGATAAGTAACAAAACTAACCAGAAAGCGAGTGGACTGTAGAATGCTCCTTGATCCATTTGCAAAATCAGCACAAAGTTCAACTCCATGGTCGTTTTGTTATGTTTGTTTTTACTTTGGGGCCTTCCTCTCAACGGTTTTAATAGCACACCGGCCCCCATCACTGATTTGAGGCCCCACAAAGTAAATCCAGTATATTGTACAATCAAATGAACAAATAAATAATGGTGAAAAATGAAAACTGCGTGCATTATGGGAATATTGCGTGAATCTCATTACACATTCACAAGCAGGTGATGAAATAATGTTTGTACTTCAAATGTTCCACGGGATATTTCTTTTTTTCCATATCCAGATGGAACTGTTTTCTGTAAAGCGTTTTATGCTTTTTATATACACACACACACACACATATATATATATATATACACATGTGCATATAGGGAGTCGAATATGCCAACTGCAGATCTGCAAAGGAATAAGACACCTCTCCACAAAGGAGGTCATTTGTGGACATTCCACTTCGGTCCTTACTTGGGCTAGACAGGCAGTCAGAGATGCCTGATCTGATCAATCGTCTGGTCATGTCAGGCCCTAGCATCTATATGATTAAGATCTGACCATATTCTACCCAAGCCTCTTCATCTTATAGGTGCTAAAAGGCAGTGGCTGAGAGTCAACCACCAGTTTATTAATACATATGAAGTTAATGAAAATCATTTCTACCAATTTATAAAACCAAATCATACAAAAATATTTACCTACTATTTGCTTATAAATCATATATAAAAACATAATTGCCATTACATAACCCATAAGGGTTGATTTAATGTAATTAAACAAAATTACCAACCAATAATAGATACACACACACACACACACACATATATATATAAGGTAAAATATAAGGAATGAAAGAACAAAACTCAGACAATTATGTATATTCACATGTATGCATTGCTGTATACATATGTATCTGTCTTTATGTATGTGTAGATGCTTGCATATGTGTATGTATGTGTGTATGTATCTATATATGTGTTTATATGCATATATATACTTTTATATCCATCCACTTTCCCACCCCCAACTAACCTAACCTCTCCTGTTGACCCTCACTTGCTGACCTACGTGTAGCATTACAAGCATTTAGCTGAAAAACGCTGACATTTTCAAATTTGCGACCTTAATCAGTTCAATTTGCAATTTCTCGAGTATTTCTTAACCAATCTTAAAAAGATTTATATGGTTGGAAAGAGAATCGAGTAATCTTCCTAAATATGTAACTTTTATCGGTTTTCGTCAATTGAATTATTTTTTACAGCAAGTTAAAACCGTATTTTCGATCGAATAGCTGAAAACAAAAATATGACCGTTTTTTTTTTAAGGATAAATTTTACACGCTGTTTTGTTTTTCAAAATCAAAGTAGGTAATCTTTATTAATATTCTTGAAATTTTGCACTTAAATAGAAGACACCTGGAAGTACAAACGTTTTTTTTTGTTTTGTTTCTAGGGTCCGTGAAAACAAAAATATCAGAGGGCAAAATTAAAGGTTATTTGTTTAAAAAATATGAAAGATGCAAAAAAGACGCACATGGTCTGTAATTTTAGAGTCTTTCAAAATTATTTTCCTATAAAATTTGTGAAATTTAAAGATTGCGAAGTGCTTCGGGATTTGATCAGAAAGTTTTGATTTTGAAGAAAAACCTCGAATTTACGTTACTTTCGGTTGTAAAAACAGCCTGTCAACTGACGTCATAAATAGGACCGTATTGATTTAAAATCACAATTTCTCATATATTTATTGTTCAATCTTTAAAATATTCATATGGTTGAAAATAAAATAATCTCTCTAAATATGTAATTTGTATGTGTTTTTATTAATTGAATATTTTTTTACAGCGAGTTAAAAACGTATTTTGCTTTAAAAAAAAACGAAAATGCGTGATAGGAATTTTTTTCCGAGAATACATTTTACACTCTACATTTCTTTGGAAAATCTAAGTGGATAATCTTTATCAATATTCTTGAAATTTTGCATTCAATTAGAAGACACCTGGAAGTACAAAAGGGAGCTTTTTTTTTTGTTCTAGGACCCGTGTAAGTAAAATTACAATAGTGCAAACTCCAAGACTATTTGTTCAAAATGAGCATGATAAACGAAAAAGACGCACTCTGTCCATGATATTACAAAGTTTCAGAATTATTTTGATATAAAATTTGTAAAATTTGAAGAATGTTAAGTTCTTCGGCTTTTTATTCAAAAATTTGTATTTTGAAAAAAAAATCTCAAATTTATTTGTTCGACGAGCCGTACAACGTATGCCTGTTTACTTCGGCTAGGCATAATGCCTAGCCGAAGTAAACAGGCATACACAATAATTCATCGCTTATTTCTATCGCCAATTTTTAAAATATTTTTACCTATGAAAATAAAAAAACAATCTTTCTAAATATTTAACTTTTATGTGCTTTTAACAATTTAATTATTTTTTACGTTCGTTTGAATTTTGGAAAAAAAAAACTTGAAATTACGAGAAATGTAAACAACCAAAATTTGTAAACGTACATTTCAAAATTTGTGCATTGTACATTTCAAAACAAACTATGACCCAGGAAAAACAGAACCCACTAATTTTGTAATAAAACTATTAATTTTAACTTGGGGGGAGGTTAGGGTTAGTTTAATGGGAAAATAAATAATTTGGGTTGTTTTTTTGTTGTTTTTTTCTGTGTCACCCTGTAATATAATGGGATTTTGATGAGAATTTAGCCGGATTTTGAGTACCCAATATTTATTTAACATTAATTTTTGGCATGAGAATTTTAAGTTTGATAATTATCGTATTTAATGGAAATTTTTGCAACAACGAAATTACTTTTTTTTTTTTCTGAACTTTTTTTTAGCTATGTTTTAAAGTCAGTAATCCTTAACTTTTTCCTTGTAAATTCCTACCATAAAATAAACTGAACCCTCATTTTATGTCTGTGTTTTTGCAATAAATGTTTTCTTTTTCTTTAAAGTGATGTTATTTATTTGACTTAATACTATACATGTATATACATGCAGTATTATAATGAAAATGTTGAATAATTGGGTGTTAAACTTTAAAAAAAACCAAAATCGCTGCTATCTGTATCTCTTATTCTCTAAATAATGGGTTAAAGCATAGAAATACATACAATTTGAGTGCATAATCAGAAAGAACATACAATTTTACATAAGAATACCAAATTTTATCAAAATTGCTCCAAAAATAAAGAAACGGTGAAGAAATCACTGAATTTTTTTTTTTTTAATGGTCCGTGATTTGACATATTTTTGAAACAAAATCATGTCCACATTTGTACCCCCAATTTCAGGGCTTTAAATTCTCATAACTTTTGAACCACTGGGGATATTTGCATAATTCAAATGGTTCTGAACTCCATTTACACAGCTCTATATAACTAATGTGATTAAACAACAATAACCTCAAATAAAAAAATCAACTGGGAATGCTACTACGTGGCCATAACCCACAAACTAAAAAAACAGGTTTGATTCTGATTTTATGGTCATCTAACCATCCCCCTTTTATTACTCCCATTTCCTACTTCCTCTACTCAAATCTCTCTCTAAGAAAGGCTACTCCCCTCCCCTATCAGGTATTTCTCACCATTCATTTTTTCTACTTACCTCCCTCAACTTTTTTGCCATCTGATTTCCTTTTCATCTTCCCCAAAGATGTCCCCTATAACCAATCAAATCTTTGCCTTAGCACAAAACTCAATACTCCAGGGAAATATTTCTGAATGTTTGAGATGAGGATTGTCATGGATATCCATGCTACTTGCATAACATGATGATGATGATTGGATACACTGAAATAGACTGGGCCACAAAATTTATCATCTAAACATTGCAAAAAATCATGATGTATTATTCATTTTCATATCTAGTCAGTATACAGAGATGTTTCTTACTTTGTATTTCTATGTTTTTACTATGATAATGGTATATTGAATTGACAGATTCAGTTTGTATATTTTCTATATATATATTGTGTCATGACAAACACAAACATTGATGGCAAATATATATATATATATATATATATATATATATATATATATATATTTGAAAAACACAAATATAGTTTGTCTTCTATTATAGCATCTGATTACATTGGAGTGGGGGGGGGGGCAGATTTGTATACCAAAATCAATCAGATCAGTCTTTTTCTTTTTTACATGAGGGGAATAAAGGTAATAATTTTCTCAAAAATATTTTGCATAATCATTTGAATCTCTGTGGTTCATTATCTTAATAATTCAAGGATGTGTTTTTGAATAAAAAAACTTGAAAAAAAAAAACAAAAAAAAAAACAGGAAGTTATTCACTCTAATACTCTAATATCTGATCAATATAAACTTCATGAATGTTTAATTCACAGAAGAAAAAATTGCCTGGGCTCAAATTCAAATTTAGAGTGAATTTATGAATATTTTGATTTTGTTAATTTTCACAATGAATTGCAGTATATATGAATGGTTAGTATATATATATATATCTAATATATAAAGGAGAGATTTCGGTATGTACGTGTCGACGTATAACTCCAAAACGGGAGGTCACTCAGATTCAAAATCTTGCATAAACATTGATATCGTTCTAACTAAGAAACCCTCCAAAATTGGTAATTGATTTTTACTGATTAAGGGATATAATTAATTAATCAAACAAAAATCAAACGATTTTTCAAAAGCTATAGCATAGCATAGCTGCTGCTGCAGACGCTCGCCCCCTGGTTTTATCAGCAGAAAGAAAGAGAGAAAGAAAGAATATCAGCTTCCAGTCATTGAAAATGTTAGCAACAACTTAAACTATGACTAAATTTTAACGAAAAATAAATTCGTTTTTTTATATTTTATAATCTTTCTAAATATTTAATTTGTATTCATTGAATTATTTTTTTTACAGCGCGTTAAAATATTTTGCTTTGGAGAAGTAAAATCATACTTCGTATGTTTTTGAGACTAACTTTTATTGTACAATGTACACTCACTTAAATTAAATTGTTGTCATGCACAAAAAATTGTAGAAAAATGAAAATTTTTTTCAAAACACAAGTTTACGGTTACATTTTTTTAAAACAAGATTTTAAATGTCAATAAAAATCAGTCACCATTATAGGGTTGTATAAATGTAAATAAAAAAAAAATGATAAAACGAGTTGTTTTGTAATTAATACTAATGGTTAAAAAAAAAACTTAATAGTTTAGAGAACTAATGAAAACGTTTTAAAATGTAAGCAAAAATAAGATATTGCATTCTTTTTATCGTTAAGAACTAGGTTTGAATTGTCATGTACAAAAATTCAAAGAAATAAATTACAATGTATTTCTAACTCATCAAGCAATTAAAAACTGAATTTAAAATTGTCCCCAAATACTATTATTATTTTCAAACTGGAGTTTCAGTGAAACTTTTCGTAGAAAAGTTATATTTACAATAATTACAATAACAATATATTATATTTACAATAATCTTCAAAATTTTTGGACCATTCAAAAGAAGAAACATAAAAAAAAAACCCTGATGATTTTTAAAAAATTCAGCTTACGGAAATAATGAAAATTATGAACGAAAACAATGTTTACATTTTCGTACCATTAAATCAACTGAAATTTAAAAATGAAAAACTGAACTTGCACAACGGTCGGAAAATTATAACTACGGTCTATAAATTAAGGTTTTGCGAATTGGGTTACGGTTTTAGGGGATTAAGGTTGTTTTTAATTACGTATTGCTTAAAGAAATAAACAACAAAAAACAAATTAACATTAAATGTATAGTAATTTGGGTTTTTTTTGTTGTTGTTTTTTTAAGCATTATGTAATTAAAAACAACCTTAATCCCCTATAACCCAATTCGCAAAAAGTTCATTGATAGTTAAACTATCATGGGGACCCACCAACAAACTTTCTGTTTTAATTTTCCGACTGTTGTGCAAGTTCAGCCAAATGAAAATATGTCTGAAATAGGTTTTTTTTTTTCATAAAATATGTTAGGGGAAATACTTTTTACGAGGTCTCCCCCACCCCACTTATTTTATGAAATCTGAAAAAAAAAAAAAAAAAAAATAAACTGATAAAAAACGATTTTTAATTTTTTTTTTTTTTTTCAATAAAGATAATAGTCTGAATAATTATATCAAAAGACTTTTTGAAGTTTCCATGGGATTTTATTTCATTATAAAAAAAACAAAAACTATTCTGAATTCTACCTAAAAAATGTTAATATTATGACATAAAATTATTTCAAAACACTAAAATATTTAGGATTACATTTAAAAAATATTTTCAATGTTTAAAAAAAATCCCTAAAATAAACACTGTAATACATAAATTTTCAGTGATTTTTAAAGTTTTTTTTATTTTTAAGCACCTAAAATCTTTTCGTCTGGTCATGGACCGGGTAATTTTGCTAGTGTATATATAAAAGCAACAAAGCACAGGCACATCAACATCTTCAGGGACAGCCTTCACAGTCACAGGAGGCGCTGTACAAAAACTAAATTATAGTCTTCCGAGACTGAAATGCCAGTGAATATATATATATATATACACATACACACACACATACACACACATATTCATCAAGATCCTTGATAGTACAAAAGAACTTGATTTTTTGTTTTAATCATAAAATTCTGAATTGAGTGAAGAATTTTTAAAAGTAGAATAAATTTCTCCATGACTTTAGATCTGCTTTTATGGAAAATATAAGCTAGTATGGTTAGAAAACTTTTCATGGTCTAATTTATCTAGCTTTATCCTTCTGAGATTTTAACATTTGAGGGCTTTACCAGATGCCATTTAGGCTTTTTAACAAAAAACATAACCCAAAAGGTGGAGTTTAACTATGTTGTGATGCAACTTCCAGACAAATTTCTTGGTCCAACTGCATTCTATAGTGCATACACTTCCGAAGATAAAAGAAATAGTGAAAAGAGGAGCTTGAAATGAATAGTAAATCACACAAATATTCTATCAATTGTGTGATTAATATGAAAGTTTTATAAGAATGTTACAAATGTCAATAAATGGTAAAAGGAAGAGAAATTCATGAAGACTTCAATCATTAAATTTGACAAGCAAGGTAGTAACTACTAAAGAAAACTAAATTTTTGTAAAAATTAATTGTTTTTAATTGTTTTTATTCATAAAACAGATCTAACAGTGAAGAGAGTATGCAACTGAGCAAAATAATTAAACAAACTGAATATAAAATCAGGTGACATTTATTCCAGTTGATACTTTGTTGTTGAAAATTATCTGAATAACCTAAATGCCTCCATGGCTCATGGCTATAATCAAACTAAGATATATAATCCTCATCGATCAACTTCCCCAAATACTATGTCCAATGTACCTGTAATTAGAAAATAGAAAAAACAATATAAATGCAAGGAAATAATTATTCATGTTAAGCTAAAAACTAAACAAAAAATATCAAGAGAGAAACAGATCCATGAGAATAATTATTTTGTTTTTCTTACCAATAATAGCAACAACATCAGCCAACATATGGTTCTTAGACACTTTATCTAAAGCAGCCTGTAAATGAAAAAAGAAAATATTATAGTATTCCCAGAACTAGTTATAAAAACAAATCCATTATTATACCAATCTTTTAATACAAAAGTTTCAATTGGAATGTTGACTAAATAAAAGAAACAAATGGTAGTCATAAATTTTGTATAAATGAATTCATCTTGATATTAACATGGTAGAGAAATGTAGAAAAACTGGTTACAAATGTTGTGCTTCATAGAAATGATGATAAATCTTACAGACTGTAGATACACTATTATTTCCTGCTGAATAACACATGATTGTTGCAGTTACCAAAGTTGGCTTCAACAATGATTTCTGGAAGTAAGCTAACATTATTCAGTCCACAAGATCTGATAATGAAGCACAAACATCACCATTACAAAGTTATATTTGTTTGTTTTGTTTTAGGGCATTTCAACCTCAGTGGGTCATTCAATACTGGCAAAGTTTTGAAAGATTCGTAGCAATAGTTTGGAAGAAATTTTATCAAATTAAAAATTTTTTTGTAAACAAATTTTCTATTTAACCCATGGATGGGACCCTAACAGGTACCACTACTCAGAGTCAGAGGGGATCAGGGAGCAATAGTGATAAAGAGGGCTCCACATTCATAACACCTCGGGAATTAGAACGTCATTTTCCAGGAAATGAGAACCCTCAGCCACTGCCTTCTAGCACAAGGGTTAGGGCTTGCCATAAAGGCACTAGGGTTAGGACAATTATATAGGTACTAGGGCTTGATGTGATCGGTCGATTGAACAAAGAGAGCCTTTTCGACTGCCTATCTACCCTAGTAAGGGCCTAAGTGGAGTGTTGCATGTCATGGACTGCTCTTCCACCAGGATTCCATCATTAAGCATCACAGGTCACCACCCACTTCCAATAGGTGGCTCCACAGAGGGAGTCTTACCCCTCCGCAGAAGTGCAGTCAGTGTATTCTAAAACCCCAAAGAGGTTCTGTTACAAGTTATAAAAGGCATATCATATGCATCATAAGTTAATGTCTATATTTAGATTTTTTTAAAATTCTGGTAATTAGCATTTTACTTGACATTGCCATGAAAAGAGGTTCTGTTACAAGCATCTGAAGAAGGCTGTAGAATTTAGTTTTTTTTGCATTTAAAACTATTTTTTCTCTAATTGAAACAACCCCTCAGTTAAATCACACACATATGTCCATAATAAAAGAAGTTATTGAACAAAATAATTCCAAAGTTAAATGTACTAAATATAATCAAGATAAGTTCACACTCACCAAATGTGCAAATCCTGGAGCCTTGATCTTGCATCGATAAGGTCTATTTGTACCATCAGATACTAAGTAGACACCAAATTCACCCTAAATATCAAAATATTAATAAATCATCAGTACAAAAATTTAAAAAAATTATAGACATGAAAAGAAAAACACTCCTTAAAAATAAACATTTCTAAAATTAGTTTTGTCTTTTCATACAGTTTTGTTATGTTGATTCCTTGTGTTCTTTATAGAACAGATATTTTGTCACAACTATTTTATCCATTTATTTCATCACATTTCTCAACATGAACTTGTTACTATTCTTGAAAAAAAACTAATAGTAAATGGATAGTAGTTTTCAGCCTTGCCTCTAAGCTTGAACACTAATTTTTTTACGCAATAACACTATCCAAAGCCCCGAAGAAGGTCTAACAGACCGAAATGGTACAACATCGACATCACAACCTACAATAAACATCCAGTTTCAACAACATCCCGTGGTTGTCAACACATACTGTTCAATCATCTTATTTCTCCATATATATATATATATATATATATATATATACAGGTTTCTTTGAATTGAACAGACAATTCCAGTCTGACAAGTCTTTCATTGATTCGTTCTAATCTTCGGGCCATCCTTCTGGTGTCAGGGTGGAACTGGTATACCAGTCCACCGAATGTTTCAACACTAGCGCTTTCGCCAATACACTTTGCCATCCTCAGGTGGGAAACGATGGAATAGTTTTTATGTCTTGTTTTTAATGAGAACGAGTAGAAGCAAGGAATTAGTGGGAGGTAATATATATATATATATATATATATAAGGAGAGATTTTGGTATGCACGTGTCGACGTATAACTCCAAAACAGGAGGTCACTCAGATTTAAAATCTTGCATACACATTGATATCGTTCTAACCAAGAAACACTCCAAATTTGGTTATTCATTTTTACTGATTAAGGGATATAATTAATTAATCAAACAAAAATCAAACGATTTTTCGAAAGCTATAGCATAGCTGCTGCTTGGTGTATCAGCAGGAGCTCGCCTGCTGGTTTTATCAGCAGAAAAAAAGAAAGAAAGAAAGAATATCAGCTTCCAGTCATTGAAAATGTTAGCGACAAACTTGAACAATGACTAAATTTTAACGTAAAATAAATGTTTTTTTTTATTTTATAATATTTCTAAATATTTATTCATATTTATCGTAACATACAAAAGCAAAAATAGATATTACATTCTTTTTATCGTTAAAAACTAGATTTGAATTGGCATGTACAAAAAATTCTAAGAAATAAATTACAATGTATTTCTAACTCATCAAGCAATTAAAAACTGAATTTAAAATTGTCCCCAAATACTATTATTATTTTCAAACTGGAGTTTCAGTGACACTTTCCGTGAAAAGAAGAGAAAATAATCTTACTCAATATATAATTTGTATGAGTCTTTATCAATTGAATTATTTTTTATAGTGAGTTAGAAAAAAAATTATTTTGCTTCGGACAGCAAAAGTATATTGAATTCATCCAAGTAAGTGATTGTCAAATATCAGTAATATTTTCAGAAATTTGATCTCATTTCAAAATACAGAGGAAATCAAGTGTTTAGAAAAATATTTTCAAACTCAGTTTAGATTGGAGACATTTTGACATCTATATATATATATATTACTAAAATATTACACTAGGACAATTAAATATACTATAGTCATTTAACTCTTTGCCTACCAAATTACCTCGTGGCTGTACCAATTTTTCTTCCTATTTCTTTTACTGTATGATTGGGATTTTCCGTAACTAGCTATTCACATCCACACTCATTCTTATTCGAATAAGTCCAATTATTATAATTGTATAAAGACTTATGTCCACTGGCCCTACCCTTCGAGACATATTGTTTGGCTCTCTCTCTCTTCTCTCTCTCTCTCTCTCTCAAAAAGATTGCCGACCCTGCTTTTAAATTCTTTGAAATGAAACATCATAGAATTCAGATCCGAAGGAAACTAATCAAGCACCTTTATTTAGAGAATGTTTTCTCGGGTTTCAAAACTGTTACCGAATAAAATGAACTCATGTCATTCGTTCTTACCTCTGGAAAATTCTTATGATAATAATTGTTCGTTTTCCTCAATTGTTCTGTGTACTTTAATAAATTTCCCTATTGAAGGACCTAAATAAGTAGAAGAAAAATCCTTCTAAGATTTTCTAAAATCTGTTTTAATGCTTTTTCATTAGAATTAATACAATATATTTTGCTTGGAAATCTTTTATATATTATATAGTGTTATTTTTTTTCACAATTCATTATTAATTTCTCTTAATAGATAGACACATATAATACTATTTTTTTCCCTTTTCGTGATGAAATAGAAACATGAAACCAAGAAGATTGATTAAAAAATATGTAATCCTATTTAATGCGCAATACATATATATAAGGGAATAGAAATACAATTCCAGACAAATATAAAAAAGAAATCCATCATTTGATTAGGGTTATTAGCGAATTTCTAAATTTTTTGAACTGATTATTGCCTTTGAGGTCATTCTATTTTAATTTGACAAATTTGCTCCCGTTTGCAAATTGTTATTTTTACTCTTTTTTTTTAACAGAGTATTTTCATTTTCTTTTATTATACTTTCTGATTATTAAAGATTTGGTCTCAATGAACAGAATTAAATCGAGGACATGCCATGCTTCACCATCAGTGTTTAATGTATTCCTAAATATAACACGTATCTTTCCAATATCTCTCTAACATTTTATTCATCCAGCGTATTGTAACTACTTTTAGCCAACGCCACATCCTTAAATTAACAGCAATTTCTTTTAATTATCTTTTGCCTAATTTCAACCAACGCGTTTCATCTAGATTTTTTTAGACCCTTTTTGTTAAGATGGATGTCGAATTGTCAGTCGGATATTTAAGATTGAAATTATATTTCTGCCGAATCTTTAGTTAATAAAATTTTTAGCGACTGAGGCATTCCCTCAGAGTGATGGTTCCAGACAATTTTCTCTAGTTTATTACAAGACACCAGCTCAAACCGATAACAAAACAATAAAGATGAGTCACTGTTCGAAAATCTAAATAATGCAATTTCAGCATCATAACACTAATAGAACAAGAGGTCATTTTCATGATTGATCCTCTTAGATTTCCAGTGCTCCGGCCTTGTGTCAGACTACGTTTAGAAAATATTCATATTCAAAAACATAAAAGTGTATTCAGTAGATTTCACACTGAAGATCCTAATGGTGAAACTCGAGTAGGTTTCTATTGTATCCATTTCTTTAATAATAGTGTGTGTGTTGTTATTATCTTTACCGGACTAAATTTGGTAAGTGCATAAAGGGCCTGTTTTAAGTTGAAATCTTTATTTACTAAAATTCTACCGATGAGGCCATTCCCAGAGCGATGGTTTCACAAGGCAATTTTCTCTGTTTATTAAGCAAGACACCAGCTCCGACCTTGTGTCAGACTACGGTTTAGAATATTCATATTCAAACAAAATAGAAAAATACAGAAAAAAGTGTTTACATGTTTATTACAGGTTATGGTAGATTTTTCCTTGTAAATCTTGGTTGTAAAAGAAGGTTTTATTCCAAACAAAAAAAACAAAAAACAAATAGGAATCAATTGAAATAATTGACTTTTATGAGTAGGCCATAATCTGTAATTTGTGTAACTGTTAAAAAAATAGTCAATGTTGAATTTCAAAGCGCAGGTTTCTTTCCGAATTAAGAAAATTTGTCGATCCCACACACAAATATTCGTACTCCATCACCGGTATCAAAAGATTATATTTTCCCAAGTGATATAATAAAACTAAGTATTTCCATGTGTCTCCAAACGTCTACCTTCCATTTCATATTGCAAGTTGATCGTAGCTACGTCAATACGTAAATACCGAAAACGTCTATACAGAGCTCGAAATCAAGAGGAAATTATCTGCTAAATTAAGATACAATCCCCGAAAGACTGAAAAGCTTAAAGGTTTTATGGCAAACACTGGACGGCAGGAGAGAAATCTCATTTATAATAAATTGTCGAGAGAGAAGGCTGTCTGCCATAATGCTGGAAAGCGGGCGTATATTCAAGCGATGCCGTCGAGTTTTTATTAAAGAATTTTTCAGCACTGACCTGGGGCCAATAGTTTGTGTATGAATATAATCGTAATAGGAGCAATGGAAATGTACATTGAGGTCCACTTAAGGTAATACAACCAAACTTTGTTTCTCTCGGAGATTTTTTTGGATTATTAATTTATTTCAGTACAACAACTCCTCAGTATAATAGCTGTCGCTCTAGGAATGCAGAGGTTGACAGCTTTGTCTGAACTTTTTGCTCGTATATTTTTTATCCTTTCTTTTACCCCTGTTTTTTCTTCATTGCTGAATAAATTCGGACAAGGGTGAACTGGCACCGGCGTTGGTACCGTTCCAGTTTTGACCAATTCATTCTGGCTCTGTTTGAGACAGGTGATTCATATGATGACCAGTGTAAGGTAGCAGTGTTACGCAGCTGTGCAGCACAGATTGGTTGGATTTTTACATGTCAATCTTGTTGGGTTTTTTATGCCAAAGACATTTTGTTTTTATTTCTTCTTGTTGAGTATTCATTTTTTTTTTCAAACTCAAATTTTTTTGTGCAGTTTTTTAATCTCATCTTTATGTACAATTCAGAATAGCGCACAAGAGATATTAGAATCGCATTTTACGTAATAAATAACATTAGATTACGGCAACTCTTGAAGTAGCTTGAACTAATAACCAACACTGACCCTCAATCTTAAGCCTCAGAAAAGGTTCCGGTATTTCATACGTCATCTAATGATATCATGTCTTGCGTTTTTCTATTCCTGCTTAGTGTCCATTTTTTTAAATTTAACCAAAGGGATGGGAACCTTAACAGATACTACACGCCGGGTCAGATGGACCTGGGAGTAATGGCGATAAGAGGAAAGTTCACATCTTCATTATAATATCACGTTTATTTTTTTGATACAAATAATTTGCAAAGACTCAATTATATTTTAAGTACATTTATCTAATTTAATATAATTTGTACACTACTATATGGTTTCAGGTAACTAATTCTAAATACAAATTATTTGAAGTTAGGTTTTTTTTCAATATTCTTTATATATGCCTTATGATTTGAAAGCCATTTAAATTGATAAATACTGCATACAAATTGCAAGTATTCCAAGCCAATGTATTAATAAAGTTCCACAGTAATTTTAAACAATATCTCAATATTTGACATTATATATATATAATATATATATATATATATATATATTTATTTGTATTTTGCCACCAAATACGTTATGCGCATGAAATTCGAATAATTATAGAACATAATCTTGCAAGTGAATCCCGGCAAAGGATTGTTTGGTGTGTAAAACATCCGCACACAACTGTTTCGACTTATTAAAGCTCTCATCATCGTATATAAGATTTCCCTCCGACAGAAATCGAAACCGTGACCCTCAGCAAGGCATAAGTCGAAACACATACTGCCCTCGGCCACGACTACACACCGAACAATCCTGCGAAATTAACCTGTCACTGCTATTATACGCCTCTACCATAATAGGTCGGGGACGTTGAAGTGGAACAACTAATAAACCGGCTTTATGGCTCTTCGTCGCGAGTGAATAGACTATATATATATATATATATATACCGAACCTCCGCACGAGCAGTAATGTTCCGATTTCTTTAGCGGGGTTTAACCCAGATAGAGGGAAAATAGTTTCCGGTTCATACCTTTCTCAGGACATTAGCGCTTTTGGAATGCAATCGTCCTCGGCCAGGATTTGAAATCAGGTCACCACAGGTCCATTCTACGCATTGATAACATTACACTATATGCCAGCGTTCATTATATGATCCATAGACGCCTAACAAGCACTTTTGGACGAGGATGATTCCGAACCATTGAAACTCCACACTTTCCAGTGCCTTTCGGACTGCAGCCTCACCACGGATGTAATTTAGTGTTCTTAATATGGCCACGGTAGCCTAAGAAAATGTTTCAAACTTAAAAAATAATTTTCTATTCCGCATACTTGGAAAGAGGTATTGCTCTGACTTGTCACTCCTAATCAATTTATACTTTTTGGTTTAAAATATAGAATGGATTCTATTACTACAGTTTTATCGAAAGATCATATATATCTTATTATAATGGAGATTGTGTGTTTTTCTGTTGTAACCGAAACCTAAAATCACGACTCAAATCACAATTCCCTTAGTAATTGACGTCCATTGACATGAAATTTATCCTATTTTAACTCCAATTATTAATAATATTGTTTTACTTATTTATACTGTTACCATATCTATACTACTAATAACAGGCAATTGTATTTATATATACAAAAATAGCGGTTTAAGTGTTGAATGGGAAGGCTATTGCATTTGATATAAAATGTAATTTTAATAAATATATGCTTAGTATTATTGGTTTCTAACTTTTGGTTTTCTTTTAAATGATATAAGCAAAAATCTCTTGCAATGAATCTTAAATGAAAATCCATTAACAGAAAAAATAACTGTCATTTTTTTATTTACTTCCTCTTTTTAACTAACTACTTAATAGAAAAATAACAATGAAAGACGAGAGTATGGAAGAGTAATTTCAGTTGCTTCTATTTTTCGATTTATACCCTCGTCCTGTTTCAAATCTTTTTAATCTGCATTTTCTTTATTTAGTTTCATTAAGCCTTTCTAATTTAATATAAATATTTATTACAATTAAAACTTAATAGATGCACCCCGGAAGGTGCATATATTTGCTAGTTTCCATTTATCAAATCTATTATGATATGTAAACATGGTTAACGGTAATGATAATAATCTAAAGTAAAGAACGAAAAATATAATACAGTTATTAAAATAAAAAAAAAAACTAATTTGAACGGACGCTCCTTCGACCCCCTGATATGAGGCTCGCAATCCCCAAGTATGCGGAGGGACCGCTGATCCAGGAACCCTAGTTCTTATAGAGACAGTGGTTAATTTTTTAAATGGTCAGGCTTACGTCTGAGTGTGTTTGCCCGTAAGGATTGTAACTGCATCGAGAAACTGTTAGGAGCTTATCTACAGAACGAATTGATTTATGACTGAAGCGAGTTCAATGACTAATTGACCGCATGTCAATTGTATCTTGGAAGGATGATACCCTATTTTTAATTGTGTTGACTAATGAAACGGGTGTGTTTAGTGTAAAAGATTCAGTTATTTCCCACGCAGGCAAACTGCAATGATTAATTTGTTTGTAGGCCTGATATATTTCAATCTCAATGGAAAGGGAAATATTTGGAACCCAGTCAATTAATAGATACGTTACGGGGTAGCGAAGAATAACTGGCAGTTTCTCGTCTATGCATTTTTCAACACCCCAAGTCTTGGGTTGATCATGAAAATAGCAATGCCACAAATCGAATTTTCGGACAATTGTCTTAACAGTGAATTTATATTTATTTATTTATTTACAACCCCTCTGCACGGCATGAAGGGATGCGAACATCAAGGTCAATTTCTTAAGCGGAAGTATTAAACAGGTTTGAATTGAGTTTTCCCTTCTCCTAGCTGGTTACCTATCCAGATTCAAGGAGCCCATATGATGGCTGCTCAGGCCATCAGGATTCCGTCCTTCGCAAGACGAGTCGCTTAACCCACAGTCCAACTGGTGATCCTATTGGTCGGGGGGGGCCTTATCCCTCTAACATACGGTGAAGTCGCGCGGTAATTATGCAGCCCCAATCGAGAGGGCGACAATATTTGGAAGAGGTTGGAGAGTGCAACAGCTAGAACGTTATAAATGTTAACAATCAGGATGAGAACAATAATATGAATAATTAAGTTTTTGATAATGATAATTTATTATGCTTTAGAAATGAGCACGAAAAGTTAATCACCCGTAAAATGACGCATTTAACTAGGAAGTAAAGTCACGAATAAGCAAGAAATATGAAGTAAAAAATATTATTTTCAAATTACCCGTAGTCTATGATTTGAACTAAGTATCGAAAATGTGAGAATTGACTTCTGATTAGTTAATATAATTTTATTACTTTTTTTTTTTAGTTTTCCTCTGTGAGATTTTTTTATGAAAACTCGACTTCAGTCTCAAAGAGATTTATTTTTATGATTCTTCTTTCACCCATGAGAGAGTACACGGGTGAATCAAATTCGGATGGGAAGATATATTATTTCTATTCTTCGTTTTTGTAAACACGTTATTGATAACATATTAATTCTCATGGAATCAGTCACAAGATATTTAGGCTTCACAGTAAAAAAATTTAAAAAATCGGTATTTTCCAGAAAATTTATAGAAAAGTATAAAATGTTTTTTTTCTTTTGGGAATTAGAAGACAATTTTTTCCTGAGTTCTGCTATCCTAATTCTAATCGCACCAAAATAATTCTATAACCAATTGGGTTTCAGCTTTTGTTGCAAGTTGCAACGAAGCTCGTAATCTTTCTAATACTAGTTCGATTATTGATAGAAATGTCGTTT
>CM042154.1:79066933-79129754 GCA_023376005.1 Doryteuthis pealeii | reverse complement strand
ATAGGTTTAAAACCCCCAACCTGTTTAACCCCCCCCAAAGTTATTGGGTAGGTGATTTTGAAAAAGAAAAAAACAGGGGGGGATTTTTACTTTCTCCGTTTTTTGGGGGCTGGATAATTTTTAAAAGGAGTTTTTTTAGGCCCCAAAAAAAAAGTTCTTGAGATTTGGGGGGGGGGCTTCCCCTTAATTACAGAAGGTTTCCTTTTTTTTGTTGGCGCCCGGAACCAAAGAAATAACCTGAAGGAAGGCTGGAGGGGCACATCGGGGGGCCGAACGCCTTGTACAGATAACCCAATGGGAAGATTTTGCGGGGGGGGGGGGGAAACCAAAGGGTTTTCTGGGGAAATAATTTACCAAAATAATGGTAAATTCTTTGGCCCCAAGAAAAGGTTTTCCGGTTTCCCCTTATTTGGGGCCTCCCCTTGCCCCTCAAAAAACTGGCTTTAGCCGGCCAAAAAAGGGGGGGAAACTGCTGAAAAAAAAAACAAACTCCCAAAAGCTCGATGAAGGTCCGTTAGCCAAAGCGGAAACCCACTTGGAAAAAAAAAAAAAAAAAAGAAAAAAAAAAAAAAAAAATAACAAAAAAACTTTTCGGCATTTTTTTTCCTGGAAAAAAAAAAACCCCCAAAAAAACCCAAACCTTCCCCTAGTTTAAATTTTAAGGTTTAATTTACAAAAAAAATGGGGTGGTCTGTTTTTTTCCTGGGTCCACCCCAAATTTAAATTTATTTATTTTCATTAAAACTTTAAAACCACTAAAAAAAACCCCCAACCCCAATTTTTTCCTAAAAGCCCTTAAAAAAATAAAAACCAACTTAATTTTTAAACCCACGCTTCGGGCTTACGGGGATTTTCTTTTAATTTCGTAAAAAAAGCTTTGGTTTGTTTTTTTGTTTTTTTTCAAAAGGCTGTCCCCAACTTGGGGGGGGGGACTTACCATTTTTGAAGGGGGCAAAGGGAATTTCAGGGACAAGGAAACAAACTCCACCCCAAAAAAATATTTTACCCAAAAAAATAAAATAAACTTCCAAAAAAAAATTATTTTTTAGTTTTCATTTTCCATTTATTTTCGAATTTTTTTCGGTTTAAAACTTATTTTTACTAACTTCGCGAAAGCCAAAGATTCTTTAAAAAAAATTTTTTAAAAAATAGGGGGTTTAACCTTTTTTCTTCGCGGGAAAAAAGGGGGGGGGGAAAAAAAACTTTGGTTTCCCCGGCTTTCCTGGCCCTTCCAGGGAAAACCGGCTTTAGGAAACAAAAGGCTTTTTGGGGGCTGCTTTTTGAAAAAAAAAAAACCAACCAGCTACGATTTGAAAAGTCCATAGGATTTTTTGGAAAAGCCCGGTTGTTTTTTCCACTTGCAAAAAAAAAACAAAAACCAAAAAAAAAAAAAACGACCCCAAAAAAAAACTTAGGGCGTTTTTTTTACCTTGGGAAAAAAACCCAAACCCCTTAAAAAAAAACTTACTTAACCCCCACACCCCCTTACTTTTTAAAAAATTACAGTTTTTATTACAAAAAATGGGGGGGTCTGGGTTTCTGTTTTTTTTTTCTGGGGTTAGAAAAAAAAATAAACAGGAAAAAAGGCCCAAAATTATTAATTTTTCCCATTAAAAAACTAATCCTAAAAAAAAAAACCCCCAAAAAAACCTCCAAAAAACCCCCAAACCCCTTAACCCCCGAAGTATTTTTATTTCCAAGTTTAAAAAAAACACCGCCTTCGGCTACGGGGACTTCATCGTAGGCGCTTGCTGTCTTCTCTTTTTCTTTTTTATTTTTAACAGCAGCCCCCCCACTAGCGCAAGGCAATTTTGGGAAGCCAAGGGGGGCCGGTATTTTTACAAAAGATTCTTTTCCGCCAAAAGAGTTTTACCCAAAAATTTTTTTTTTCTTCTTATTCCCACCACCTCCTGCTCTTACCCATCTTTTTTTATTTTTATGGCAAGGAAAATAGTATCCAAATCCCCCCAACCCATATATTTTACCCACCACCCGCTTTTTTTTTTTGTTTTTTAACCCGGAAAAAAAACAGGGGGGGAAGTCAAGAAGTTTAAAGTGGGACTTTGAAAAAAAAAATCAGAAAAGTTTTTGGAAATAGAAAATAAAAACCATTTAAATTCATTTGCAAAAAATTCAACCAACGAAAAATACAAATTTTAAATTCGAAAACTTTCCTGAGTTTTGAGGTACAATTTTTTTATCCAAAAAACGTATGTTGGGTTTAGGAGGGGGAAAATTGTATTAAAAAAAACCCAAAGGATATTTTTTTCAATTGATTTGGAACCTTGATATACCCCACCTCCCACCCGGGATGGCCTCTTCTTAAAGAACGAAAAAAAAAGCCCCGATTTAGTCGGATTCCACTGGCAAAAAAACCACTTAATCCGCCAATTTTAAAAACTGCAAGGGTTCCCGGCTTCCCTCGTGGTCGTTGGATTTTCTTCTCAGCTGTTAAGTTTGATTCCTTTCCACGCTCCTCTTAACCCCACACGTTGTGGAATTTTATATTCAGAGGGGAGGAAGCAGGGGGCCGCCGGCTGAAAAATTAGCAAAAGTCACTTCCACGCAGCTGGTAAAAAAAAAGCGATGCAATTAGGGCAAAAAAAAGGGGACCCCATTTTAAACAATCTCTTGACGCTATAAGTGAAAGAACTGCTTTTTCGGAAACAGGTTAAAAAAAGGTCCGTACAAAAAAAAAAAATAAATTTTTTAAAAAAAAAGGTTGGGTGTTTGTTTTTAAAAGGGGAAAAAAAAAAAAAAAAAATTGGGTTTTTCCTCGTTTTGGGTGGGAGTGGGGGGGGAACAAACTTCTGGAAACCTGGTTTCAAAGGGGCCAGCGAGCCGTGGGTAGGTACTAACCAGACTTGGTAATCCCTCCCAGAGGACGTTCAATTTTTACGGGGTCTTCACAGCGGGGGACAGAAATCCATTCAGAGAGTTGTTTTAATCTTTTCAGGAAACCTCAAATGTGGGCCACAATGACAATGCAATAACTCTGCCGACGAGCCGGCCCGGTCCCAAAAAATGCGGCCCAAAGGCCAAAAAAATTTCAGCTTTGCTTAAGTAAATTAATCGCCCAAAAAAAAATACCAAGGGTAGGGTCAAGGGAACGGGGGGAAGAGCGGGGTCTTTCCCCAATGTTCCAAAAAATCTCTTTAATTTCAATTCGGACCTTTGTTCAGGGCAAATTTCTAAAAGCCACAAAAAACCCCCTATTTTCCCGGCAACCTTTTTCCCCAAAAATCCCCCTTTCTTTATGGCTACATTTTACCTATTATTGAGGGATAAACGGGGAGGATTAAAGCTTTTTCCTTTTTTTCTTTTACTCTCTTTTCCCAAATGGGGGGCTATTTGGTGGGGGGACCACCACTTTTTTTTTTAGGCGTGGGCACTTTTCGTCCACCCTCAGTCAAAGGTATTTTTGTTGGAAAAAATTAATGGGAAAAAGTATACATAAATTTTAATTATTTTTCCCAGGCCAAGCAACAGCGCCCTCTCTTTGTAATTTCATTTCGGGGGGAACCCCCAACCTGGGTCCTACCTTTTGGTTGACCCCTCTGAGGCTTCGAAGACGATTGGGAATTTCACCAAAAAAAAGGGCACTTCAAAGATTTTATACCACTATGGAAACCCACTTAGTCCACACATTGGTACCACCCATAGGTGGAGCCTCTGAGCTTCTGAGGACGCTTGGGAAAAACAAAAACAGAAAAAAAAAGCCTCCGCAATTTTCTTTTTCCTTCCCAATCCATTTTTGGGACAAAGGGGGATTTCCCAAAATTTTGGTTTTCAAAAGGGGGTTAAAAGAAAGGGGGGGGCATTAATTTAGTTCCTTCTGGGGAAAAAATTATTTTGTATTTAAACGTGAGAGAAACGAACCCATATCGACTTCTCTTAATAATCAGACGAAAACATTTTCTCGTCTCAAATAAATTAAAAAAATCTCCTTTTACTGTTTTCTATCTTTCAAAAAAAATTCCTATTCTATTTTTAGGATCCTGACATCACCAGTATCAGGATATTTCAACCCTTTAATGACTACAGGATAGGGATTAACCCCCCCCCCCCCCCAATGTCAAAAGTGTCACACCTAGACAATTGAAATAGACATTTAAATTTTTATTGCGGGGCGGGTGTTTTTCACTAGCCTTTAGTCTAGAGAGGAAAAAAGAGTATTAATGTAAGACGAGCGGAGGGGTGGGGTTTCACTGCTGCCTTTAAGTAATAAAACTATTACTTGTGATTCAATTTCACCCTCCTTCTTTGGCTATAGCAGGTAAAAAGGGGAATACGTAGGATGTAAAGACAGAGATGCGGTCAAGATTTGACTTAATTGCCAAATTACGACTAATTAAACCAATTAAAGTGGGTTTTTTTTTTTTTAAACATTTTAGTAGTTCTAAAACTAAGCAATAATTTATGACAAATTTTGTATGATCAAGGTCACCAAGCAAAAAAGCCTTTAGCTATGGAAAGCTCAAAATCTCAGCTTTAGTATAATAATAGATTTTTAAACAAAACAAATATCGATGTATAATTTTTTCACTGATAATTTAAAAAATATCAGTGAAAAAATTATACATTCGGATATTTGTTTTGTTAAAAAGAGTGGAGCCTAAGTTTTCAATTAAGTTTTTCCAAAAATTATTAGATAAACAATTCTAAAGTGGCTGTTATTAAATAGATATTTGTTTTTAGAATCTAAAATTATTAAAATTTTCAAACTTAAATTTAGGTATTTCATATTTTAAATGAATAATTAGGTTATGGATTGTCTTTTTCAAGGCGTATATAGGTGGCCTTTATTTTAAAGAATTTCAATTTATTTCCATTGAATCAGTTTGATTTGAAATTATTCAGTAATTTAAAAGAATTTGTTGAAAATTTTATTAAAATCAGATAATTCTCTGATTTGGCAATTTTTTTTCTACATTTAACATATTTCTTGGTGACTTTTTATAACAAAAACGCCAGATTTTTGGGGACTCTTTAGTTTTTCTGTGTGTTTTTGAACAAAAAAAGATATTTCATTTAAATCAATATCAAAAAGGTAACCATTTTTCTGTACATAGTGTATTCAATTTTTTTCTATTATTATATTTCTAAGAAGAAACTATCATAAGTCTTAAAAATCTTAAAATGATGTGGGATTTTTAATCCGTAACTCTTTCACACAAAAGGCCCATTTTGATAAATTTTTTTTAGCTGAATTTAATTGTTTTAAAATGTATTTAAAAAATTTATTCTGATGCTAATCATATTTTTCAAATTAAACAAAAATTTTACCTTAAATAATCCATTTAATTAATTTTAATTCGTTTTTAAAATGAAAATGTGCACACAAATTGGTGGTACCTATTAAATATGTACTGTGATGTTTTGGTTTTTTATCGACAAATTTATGTAGATATTATGACACTACTCCCCCCACACACACACACACACTTTTTATTGGCCACATCAATTAGATATTTTACAACCCACCCCATGTTAAAAAAAAAAATTGGGGGGTGGATGGGGGGTATGAATTTGTATAAATTTCAATTGAATTTCTACAAAACACAATGTCCAACACCCCCTTACCCTCAAGGTGTTAAAATCCTTCGTCTTTTTCAATATTTTTGTTTTTAAAATAATCTACTTAAAAAACAAAAACAATTTGATTGGTTATTTAATGATTGGTTCCCATATTGTATTCATCTCTGTATTTGTCTACTCAGTAGGTCACTACAGCCCACATATGAGCTGCTTCTTTAAGACGTCTTGTTTTCCATGTCCTTCCCTATCTATTATTTTCAACTTGAAAATATAACTTTAATATATGGGTTCAAGGTATGACAACATGGGGGTGGTCATTCATAGTCGCTTAACCATTCTCGTCCAGGTCGTCTGGGAGAATATCGATCACCACCAATAGCAGTCTCCCAGATCGATACTCTGAATCATTACGTACAGGACATCCGAAGAGAATATTGATGATCAATAGCAGTCTGTCCGGATAGATCTCTGTCACTGACTGTCTTATCGTCTGTCAACCCCAACGCCGTGTCTGGAACACATCCATGTGTCATAGGGGAAAAAAAACAACAACAACAAAGAGAGACGAAAGACAAGACAATTTCAGGTGAACATTAGAGATGGTCGAGAGGTATATAACTTGCATTGCTTCTATCGGCTCCCTTTGCTTGTCGAGATGGGGGGGGACACCCCCTGTTCCTTTGGGAACCTCTGCTAGGCGGTCTCTAGTGGACAACTAACATCTTCAGCATCCAAACTCATCTGCCCTTCTTTGGCTGCAGAAAACTAACTCACTTTTTGAATTTCCAAGAATCCCCAAATCTCCTATCAATTCTCGTACGAAATCTCATCCTCCAAGATTTTATCAACCCAGCGTGATTTGAAGAGTTCTTTGTCTAGAAGACCACCTCATGGTGAATTTTATGACCCTTCTGACCGTGGTCAACTATTATTTGCACAAAGGACCAGACATGTTGTCTGCTTCTAACATTAATGGTTCCTATCACTCCTTTTTATCTAGCCTGAATTCTTTTTCTTATTTTTAAGATTTACTTGACTTAGCCTGACCCTTACCTACACATACAATATATGTATACACACACACACACACATTATCCACACTAGTTACTATTACTACTGGTCTTGCTACTACATATTCAATCTACACACATACACCATGTTGGTTTGACTTCTACTTATTCAATTATCTATTCTAGAATTATATTATACATACCTACACCCGCACGCACAAATGCATAGTACCATAAGGGTTGCCAAGGGAGATAAAAAATTTTTTAAATTTCTTAATTTTTAAAGCAATTACCAAAAATCAGGGAATTGTCCACTTTAATGAAATTTTCACCAAATTATTTTCCAACAACTTAATTTATAACGGTTAGCTTTTTTATTGAAGAAAATTCTTTTTTGTATCAATTCAGAATTGAACTTGACCATTTCCCTAATTTTTACATTTTTTGAAAGATCATATCCTGAAGAATATATAGAAAAATTTTAAAAATATAAATTCAATACCCTAAAAAGTGATTTTAAAATTTAAAAGTTATTTTCTTAAAACTCAAAAAATAAATGTAGCATGTTTTCTTTTTCGTAGTTTAAAAAAAAATATTTCTTTTAAATTGATGCAAAAAAAAAATTATTTTATCAAAGTTAAATTGAGTTTTTACTACCTAAAAAATTTCAAGGTCAATTTTACATGTCTGTCAATATTCATTGAAAATTTAACAAAGGATAGCCCTAAATTTATCTTTTGAAAAAATTTTGTTAAAAAATATGCGATGATATGCTGCATATTTTCCGAGAACAAAAAAAATTAATCGTCAATTTCAACTATGGAAAACAAAACAGGCTGAATTCTCTCCAGTCTAGATAAATATCTCAATCTCAACAGAGAAAAGTCTTTTTTGCTACACTTCCAAGAAAAATATTTTTTAAAAATATTGGAAAGTAAATCCAATATTCATCTTTTACTTTGAAATACCCAGATGTGAAAACATATGAGATAGTAAAAAAATTTCAATGTCTGTCCACCATAGGTGTGGACTTGGCGGCAAGGACAAATAATGAGTTATCACCTCTTGGATAAGCATTTATCTCCCTTTTACCCCAAAAATTGAACATGGTTATTAATATACAATAGTATATAAAGTATGATGCAGATATAAAACAAGGGGTGGTCATTGTAAAATATCTACATATTTATTTGCCAATAAAAAAGGTGAGAAACAGCACAGTAAATATCTTGAAATTTGTACTAATTAAAAAAAAAAAAAAAAAAAAAAACATTTATTTAAAATATTGGGCGAGGGTTTAAAATTGCTAATGAAAAAATAACCCATTAATATTGATCATGGCTAAGCAAAAACAGGAGGCCAGACAATTTTATTGTAAGAGTGTCTATAAAGTCAGAGTGCGCTTAAGATAATTTATAACTTTAAGTGCATATGGACTTCGTGGACACACTGTAGTTAATTGATAGATGTAGGCATCATCTATAATAAACCCAAGATAAATTCATTAACCCTGCAACATAAAAAAAAGTAACAATAAAAGTGTCTAAATGTATCGATATTAGATTAATATCGATTTAAATCATGAAATTGCCGTTAACAAGTGATGTCCTGGAATTTTTTAAATGTCCTGGAAATGTCCTGGAAAACTGATTTCCTAAAATGAGGGAACCATGAAAAATGTTATTAAAAATAAATTGCATATGTAATATTATTTTGCATTTTCTTTTTTTTTCTTTTCTTTTCTTTTTTTTTTTTTTTTTTAGACAAAAAAAATTGAAATAAATCAATTTAAATAATCGATTTAATGATTTTAATTCATTTTTAAAAATGAAAAGCAGACAACATTTTGCAGTGCCTATTTTATGCTTATTTTACTGGCCCTGTAAAATATTTCTACTTTGAATTCAAGTAATGTTAAAAATTAACAACAGATTTGACACCAAAAATTTATTTATATTCATTTATATCTATATTTTGTGAAGGATAAGATACAAAAATTCTTTCTGAATTGAAAAATATATGAACCGTTAAGACTTTGTGGTCAAAAATGTGGAATTTTTACAAAATTTTAAAAAATTAAAGGAAATGGACAAAGGTCAATTTTGACTATCATGAATTTTTTCCAAAGTGGAAAAATGGCATTTCCACTTTCAAATGTTAAAACATAAAAATGTAAACCCTAACCACAAACCCAACCCTAAAACTAACCCTAACAGATTAAAATCTTGTCAAGTACCATTTTAAGAAATTAGCATTTTAAGATAGATTTGTTTTAAAGTTTCTTTGAATTGCACTTTTTAAGCAATTACTTTAAAAGTAATTGCTTAAAGATTGCTTGTTCAAAACTATTTTAATCTTTTACTTAGATAGTTGAATATATTTTAAAATATATTTTGCTGGCAAAATAGCCTGTGGTCTATTTTACTGATTTCAGCCGTATTGGGTATGGCAGACAATCTAAGCATCTATACAGCGTAAAAGACATAGGTAAATTATAGAAGTTTGCAAAAAAGTTACAACCCTCATTTTTTGTGCTTTATTCTCAATAAAATCCAACTTATTTGACAGTTTTGGAAAACTTTAAATTGATGAAATCCTGTGATTTTTTTCAACAATCTAACCTGAAGCTTAATGGCGTGACCCAACGGGTCATGTTTTTTTCTAGTATATATATTATATATTATATATATATATATATGAGTTGGCTTTCCTAACTCACACCAGGATCTTCTTTCGTAATTCTCAATTCTGGGCCCATGTACACAGAATTGAGTACGCAGAGGGAGTGCCAATCAAAGCAAAAGAAATTATTATACCTTGCAAGTTCATGCAGAAGTGCTTGAATCCCTACATCCTTGCTGCACCAGGGTATAAAAGGCTTGCAAGCAAACGCAGACAATGCCTATTTTGGCTGGCAGGACCAGGGGGCCCCCCAATGCAAAAGAGCCTTTGATGCTGCCATCTAATCCTGAATTCATTTTCTAACAAACCGTGATTTTTTTTTTTTTTTTTTTTTTTTTTTTCTATCTACACAATAAAAAATTATGTTACATATGGCATACTGGGTTGAGTGGATGTGACCCTAATGACATTCAGGAAAAGCCAGAGCAGTGTGTGACACCCTTAGAACTTGTTCTGCACATATGGAGCACTGGAAGAACTCTTGTTTGATTTCCAAGAAATAGATTTCCTTAAAAATTGGGCAATACAGAAGCATATTTCACAAAAGCAATAGCCAGGTGGAACTGGCGTCAAATTCAGATCCAAAATCAGGATGGCCCTAACCCTCAGTGGACAAAAACAGGAAGGATCGCGAGACACTTGGTAACCAACAGGTTACCATGGAAGATGGATTGGAAGTAATTGAGTAACTGTGCAATCATTGCTTCCTCCGTAAGATCTACCCCTCATTAACAACCCACAACATTCTACCGGGAGCCAGTCCTTCAACCCTATGACTCTGATTCACAACCAGGGTCAAGATATCAACACAGAAAATAGAGTACCCACACTGAGGCCAGAACCATATTGATACCCTGGATAACTGCTGCAACTACCTGGGGAATACTCAATGGTGATTAGCACTGATTTATATTCCTTACCACCCAACAAACAAATACCTCTAGGAATGAACCAGAACACATAGAAATTGACAACACTGATGATTCATATGTCCATAATCCAAGATAATAATGAACACCAATACCGTGCAACACCAAACCATTTACACTGAAAACGGCAATTATTGAGAACTCTGCCTCATTAAATGCGAGGACAATTACATACCTATTCGGAGGCAAACCTACCAATTACCCACATAAATCCATGCCATAGGTCGGAGAGTGGAGGGGGCATTTGAGGTCAAATTGATTAAAATTTAACTTTTTAATGTCGTAAACTTTTTGAATCTGGAAAAAAAATATTTCACCTACCCGCAAAAATTTGCTGGATTTAGACACAAGACAGTTTCTTAACAGATAGCTTGTCAACATATTACTCAAATGAAAATAAACTCTATACAACCAAAAAGAAGTATACATAGAAGTATGTATTTATTCAACTGCAAACAGCTTCATTCAGGGTTCGAGCTGCTCACCTATTCAATTTTTTATAAACATTAACTTGTTATACTGTAGACCTGCCAAAGAAATAAGAATAATAATAGAAACAATTTTCTTTATCACTGAAATCTATAGCATATAGTATCATCAAGGAAGGTGAAAAGAATGACTTTATTCTTTTGACAGAAAGAAATTAATTAAAATGCTTTTATTCACATCTTTTTACTGCTTAAGTGCTATAAAATTTTTTTAAAGAATTGTAACACATTTCTCATTGGATAGCTGGTTTTCTCTGTTATTGACAGTATCCCTTCCTACAGCAATTTTGGCCTGGAATGGTGGGGCTGCTTAACTTAGTGAAAACTCTACTGGCTAGACTCTAACTCTGGACTTACTGAAATGCATTGCTTGATAAACTGAGACTGAAAAAGTATTTTCTCCCCCCAAACCTTGTATTCTCAAGAAACCACTAATTAAACATTTATTTTTTTGTTGCTCTTAAACAAAAGACATTTGTCACTTCCATAAATTCATTCCTTCAGGCGTAAAAGCCTATAAACTTCATAAACACATTTACTTCTATCACTGTGCCAAAAGACATTAAAATAGTTAATTAATCATCACAAGATGGGTATAGATATGCTAAATATCTACTTAAGCAAACCATGCGAAAATTGTAGGTCCACAGTGCTTTCTGAAACATCTGGCCTCATGTTGGAAAATAATGTTTTCTCACATAAAAAAGGTTTGGGGAATCTGGTATCAAAGGGTAATAATTACTATCTGGACTAATCTTCCCTTACTTTTAATGCCTGATGCATTGTGGGTGCCCAGTCCAGTAAAAAAAAGAAAAATAAAGTCGACAGAGTGGCCTAATGTTGGTATCAGGAGTCTATCCCCTTTTCACTAGTGCTAGATTAAATAGATTGGAGGTGGAGCGCCACACCTAACATTAGCTCCTCACTTTACCACACAGAACCCTGTGCTACTCATACGCTGAGTCGGCAAGGGCCACTATCGAACCAGGAACCTTGTGATTCCTTAACAAACGCTCTACTGACTGAGCTAAACTGGCCATACTCATAAGCAACTACTAAATAAATAGGGATAAGCTGATTTTATTTTCTCTTCGGTAAAAAAGATTTTTATATAACTTTCCTAAGATGCCAATTTATCGCCCTGGAATGTTTGGATTGTTGCAAATTGAAGCACGTTGACAGTGGCTAATTTTTTTTTTCTGACTGGGCTACCCACAATGCATCAGGCATTAATAAGTAAGGGAGATTAGTCAGATAGTAATTATTCCCCTTTGATACCAGATTCCCCAAACCTTTTTATGTGAGAAACATTATTTTCCACATGAGGCCAGATGTTCAGAAAGCACTGTGGACCACAATTTTCCCATGGTTGCTTTAAGTAGATATTTAGCAATATGCTTATACACCATCTTGTGATGATTAAATATAACATTTTAATGTCTTTTTTGCCACAGTGATAGGAAGTAAATGTGTTTAATGAAAAGTTATAGGCTTTTACGCTCTGAAGGTAATGAAATTTATGGAAGTGACAAATGTCTTTTGTTTAAGAGCAACAGAAAATAAATGTTTAATTAGTGGTTTCTTGAGAATCAAGGTTTGGTGGAGAAAATACTTTTTCCAGTCTCAGTTATCAAGCAATGCATTTCAGTAAGTCAGAGTTAAGAGTCTAGCAGTAGAGTTTTCACTTAAGTTAAGCAGCCCATCCATTCCATGGCCAAATTGCTGGTAGGAGGGATACTGTCAATAACAGAGAAAACAAAGCTATCCAAGAGAAATAGTGTTACAATTCTTTAAAAAAAAATTTATAGCACTTAAGCAGTAAAAAGATGTGAATAAAAGCATTTTAATTAATTTCTTTCTGTCAAAATGATAAAGTCATTCTTTTCACCTTCCTTGATGATACTATATGCTATAATTCAGTGATAAAAAAAATTGTTTCTATTATTATTTCTATATTTCTTTTGGCAGGTCTACAGTATAACAGTTAATGTATAAAATTGAATAGGTGAGCCAAGCTCGAACCCTGAATGAAGCTGTTTGCAGTTGAATAAATACATACTTCTATGTATACTTCTTTTGTTGTATAGAGTTTATTTTCATTTGAGTAATATGTTGACAGCTATCTGTTAAGAAACTGTCTTGTGTCTAAATCCAGCAATTTTTTGTCGGGTAGGTGAAATATTTTTTTTCCAGATTTTTCAAAGTTTACGACATTAAAAAGTTAAATTTTAATCAATTTGACCTCAAAATGCCCCCTCCACTCTCCGACTATGGCATGGATTTATGTGGGTAATTGTAGGTTTGCCTCCGAATAGGTATGTAATTGTCCTCGCATTTATGGAGGCAGAGTTCTCAATAATTGCACGTTTCAGTGTAAATGTTGGTGTTGCACGGTATTGGTGTTCATTATTATCTTGGATTATTGGACATATTGAATCATCAGTGTTGTCAATTTCTATGTGTTCTGGTTCATTCCTAGAGGTATTTGTTTGTTGGGTGGTAAGGAAATATAATCAGTGCTAATCACCATTGAGTATTCCCCAGGTAGTTGCAGCAGTTATCCAGGGTATCATATGGTTCTGGCCTCAGTGTGGTACATCTATTTTCTGTGTTGATATCTTGACCTGGTTGTGAATCAGAGTACCATAGGGTTGAAGGACCTGCCTCCCGGGTAGAATGTTGTGGGTTGTTAATGATGGGGTAGATCTTACGGAGGAAGCAATGATTGCACAGTTACTCAATTACTTCCAATCCATCTTCACATGGTACTGTTGGTTACCAAGTGTCTCCGCGATCCTTCCTGTTTTTGTCCACTGAGGGTTAGGGCCATCCTGATTTTGGATCTGAATTTGACGGCCAGTTCCACCTGGCTATTGCTTTGTGAAATATGCTTCTGTATTGCCCAATTTTTAAGGAACATCGTATTCTTGGGAATCAAAACAAGAGTTCTTCCAGTGCTCCATATGTGCAGAACCAAGTTCTAAGGGTGTCACACACTGCTCTGGCTTTTCTGAATGTCATTAGGGTCACATCCACTCAACCAGTATGCATATGTAACATAATTTTTATTGTGTAGATAGAAAAAAAAAAAAAAAAAAAAAATCACGGTTTGTTAGAAATGGAATTCAGGATTAGATGGCAGCATCAAAGGCTCTTTTGCATTGGGGGGCCCCCTGGTCTGCCAGCCAAAATAGGCATTGTCTCGTTTGCTTGCAAGCCTTTTATACCCTGGTGCACAGGATGTAGGGATTCAAGCACTTCTGCATGAAGCTTGCAAGGTATAATAATTTTCTTTTCTTTGATTGGCACTCCCTCTGCGTACTACAATTCTGTGTACATGGGCCCAGAATTGAGAAATTACCGAAAGAAGATCCTGGTGTGAGTTAGGAAAGCCAACTCATATATATATATATATATATATATATATATATACTAGAAAAAAACATGACCCGTTGGGTCACCCATTAAGCTCAGGTTAGATTGTTGAAAGAAAATCACAGGATTTCATCAATTTAAAGTTTTCCAAAACTGTCAAAATAAGTTGGATTTTATTGAGAATAAACACAAAAAATGAGGGTTGTACTTTTTTGCAACTTCTATAATTTACCTATGTCTTTTTACGCATGTATAGATGCTTAGATTTGTCTGCCATACCATACGGCTGAAAATCAGTAAAATAGACCACAGGCTATTTTGCCAGCAAATATATTTTAAATATATTTCAAACTATCTAAAAGCTAAAAGATTAAAATAGTTTTGACAAGCAATCTTTAAGCAATTACTTTTAAAGTAATTGCTTAAAAAGTGCAATTCAAAGAAACTTTAAAACAATCTATCTTAAATCTAATTTCTTAAAATGGTACTTGACAAGATTTTAATCTTGTTAGGGTTAGTTTTAGGGTTGGGTTTGTGGTTAGGGTTACATTTTTATGTTTTAACATTTGAAAGTGGAAAATGCCATTTTTCCACTTTGGAAAAAATTCATGATAGTCAAATTGACCTTTGTCATTTCCTTTAATTTTTTTAAAATTTTGTAAAAATTCACATTTTTGACCACAAAGTCATTAACGGTGTCTATATTTTTCATTCAGAAGAATTTTTTGTATCTTTATCCTTCACAAAATATAGATATAAATGAATATAAATAAATTTTTGTGTCAAATCTGTTGTTATTTTTAACATTACTTGAATTCAAAGTAGAAATATTTACAGGGCCAGTAAAATAAGCATAAAATAGGCACTGCCAAAATGTTGTCTGCTTTTCATTTTAAAAATGAATTAAAATCAATTAAATCGATTATTTAAATTGATTTATTTCAATTTTTTTTGTCTAAAAAAAAAAAAAAAAAAAAAAGAAAAAAAAGAAAAGAAAAAAAAAGAAAATGCAAAATAATATTACATATGCAATTTATTTTTAATACATTTTCATGGTTCCCACTCATTTTAGGAAATCAGTTTCCAGGACATTTCCAGGACATTTAAAAAATTTTCCAGGACATCACTTGTTAACGGCAATTTCATGATTTAATCGATATTAATCTAATATCGATACATTTAGACACTTTTATTGTTACTTTTTTTATGTTGCAGGGTTAATGAATTATCTTGGGTTTATTATAGATGATGCCTACATCTATCAATTAACTACAGTGTGTCCACGAAGTCCATATGCACTTTAAAGTTATAAATTATCTTAAGCGCACTCTGACTTTATAGACACTCTTACAATAAAATTGTCTGGCCTCCTGTTTTTGCTTAGCCATGATCAATATTAATGGGTTATTTTTTCATTAGCAAATTTTAAACCCTCGCCCAATATTTTAAATAAATGTTTTTTTTTTTTTTTTAATTAGTACAAATTTCAGATATTTACTGTGCTGTTTCTCACCTTTTTTATTGGCAAATATATGTAGATATTTTACAATGACCACCCCTTGTTTTATATCTGCATCATACTTTATATACTATTGTATATTAATAACCATGTTCAATTTTTGGGGTATAAGGGAGATAAATGCTTATCCCAAGAGGTGATAACTCATTATTTGTCCCTTGCCGCCAAGTCCACACCTATGGTGGACAGACATTGAAATTTTTTTACTATCTCATATGTTTTCACATCTGGGTATTTCAAAGTAAAAGATGAATATTGGATTTACTTTCCAATATTTTAAAAAATATTTTTTCTTGGAAGTGTAGCAAAAAAGACTTTTCTCTGTTGAGATTGAGATATTTATCTAGACTGGGAGAGAATTCAGCCTGTTTTGTTTTCCATAGTTGAAATTGACGATTAATTTTTTTTTTAGTTCTCGGAAAATATGCAGCATATCATCGCATATTTTTTAACAAATTTTTTCAAAGATAAAATTTAGGGCTATCCTTTGTTAAATTTTCATGAATATTGACAGACATGTAAAATTGACCTTGAAATTTTTTAGGTAGTAAAAAACTCAATTTAACTTTGATAAAATAATTTTTTTTTGCATCAATTTAAAAGAAAAATATTTTTTTTTAAACTACGAAAAGAAAACATGCTACATTTATTTTTTGAGTTTTAAGAAAATAACTTTTAAATTTTAAAATCACTTTTTAGGGTATTGAATTTATATTTTTAAAATTTTTCTATATATTCTTCAGGATATGATCTTTCAAAAAATGTAAAAATTAGGGAAATGGTCAAAGTTCAATTCTGAATTGATACAAAAAAGAATTTTCTTCAATAAAAAAGCTAACCGTTATAAAATTAAGTTGTTGGAAAATAATTTGGTGAAAATTTCATTAAAAGTGGACAATTCCCTGATTTTTGGTAATTGCTTTAAAATTAAGAAATTTAAAAAAATTTTTTTTATCTCCCTTGGCAACCCTTATGGTACTATGCATTTGTGCGTGCGGGTGTAGGTATGTATATATAATTCTAGATAGATAATTGAATAAGTAGAAGTCAAACCACATGTGTATGTGTGTAGATTGAATATGTAGTAGCAAGACCAGTAGTAATAGTAACTAGTGTGGATAATGTGTGTGTGTGTGTGTATACATATATTGTATGTGTAGGTAGGGTCATGGCTAAGTCAAGTAAATCTTAAAAATAAGAAAAAGAATTCAGGCTAGATAAAAAGGAGTGATAGGAACCATTAATGTTAGAAGCAGACAACATGTCTGGTCCTTTGTGCAAATAATAGTTGACCACGGTCAGAAGGGTCATAAAATTCACCATGAGGGTGGTCTTCTAGACAAAGAACTCTTTCAAATCACGCTGGGTTGATAAAATCTTGGAGGATGAGATTTCGTACGAGAATTGATAGGAGATTTGGGGATTCTTGGAAATTCAAAAAAGTGAGTTAGTTTTCTGCAGCCAAAGAGGGCAGATGAGCTTTGGATGCTGAAGATGTTAGTTGTCCACTAGAGACCAGCCCTAGCAGAGGTTCCCAAAGGAACAGGGGGGTGTCCCCCCCCCCATCTCGACAAGCAAAGGGAGCCGATAGAAGCAATGCAAGTTATATACCTCTCGACCATCTCTAATGTTCACCTGAAATTGTCTTGTCTTTCGTCTCTCTTTGTTGTTGTTGTTTTTTTTCCCCTATGACACATGGATGTGTTCCAGACACGGCGTTGGGGTTGACAGACGATAAGACAGTCAGTGACAGAGATCTATCCGGACAGACTGCTATTGATCATCAATATTCTCTTCGGATGTCCTGTACGTAATGATTCAGAGTATCGATCTGGGAGACTGCTATTGGTGGTGATCGATATTCTCCCAGACGACCTGGACGAGAATGGTTAAGCGACTATGATGACCACCCCCCATGTTGTCATACCTTGAACCCATATATTAAAGTTATATTTTCAAGTTGAAATAATAGATAGGGAAGGACATGGAAAACAAGACGTCTTAAAGAAGCAGCTCATATGTGGGGCTGTAGTGACCTACTGAGTAGACCAAATACAGAGATGAATACAATATGGGAACCAATCATTAAATTAACCAATCAAATTGTTTTTGTTTTTTTAAGTAGATTATTTTAAAAACAAAAATATTGAAAAAGACCGAAGGATTTTACACCTTGAGGGTAAGGGGGTGTTGGACATTGTGTTTTGTAGAAATTCAATTGAAATTTATACAAATTCATACCCCCCATCCCACCCCCCAATTTTTTTTTTTACAATGGGGTGGGTTGTAAAATATCTAAATTGATGTGCCAATAAAAAGTGTGTGTGTGTGTGTGGGGGGAGTAGTGTCATAATATCTACATAAATTTGTCGATAAAAACCAAAAACATCACAGTACATATTTAATAGGTACCACCAATTTGTGTGCACATTTTCATTTTAAAAACGAATTAAAATTAATTAAATGGATTATTTAAGGTAAAATTTTTGTTTAATTTGAAAAATATGATTAGCATCAGAATAAATTTTTTAATACATTTTAAACAATTAAATTCAGCTAAAAAAAATTTATCAAAATGGGCCTTTTGTGTGAAAGAGTTACGGATTAAAAATCCCCACATCATTTAAGATTTTAAGACTTATGATAGTTTCTTCTTAGAAATTAATAATAGAAAAAAATTGAATACACTATGTACAGAAAAATGGTTACCTTTTTGATATTGATTTAAATGAAATATCTTTTTTTGTTCAAAACACACAGAAAAACTAAAGAGTCCCCCAAAAATCTGGCGTTTTTGTTTATAAAAAGTCACCAAGAAATATGTTAAATGTAGAAAAAAAATTGCCAAAAATCAGAGAATTATCTGATTTTAATAAAATTTTCAACAAATTCTTTTAAATTACTGAATAATTTCAATCAAACTGATTCAATGGAAATAAATTGAAATTCTTTAAAATAAAGGCCACCTATATACGCCTTGAAAAGAACAATCCATATACCTAATTAATTCATTTAAAATATGAAATACCTAAATTTAAGTTTGAAATTTCATAATTTTAGATTCTAAAAACAAATATCTATTTAATAACAAGCCCACTTTAGAATTGTTATCTAATAATTTTTGGAAAAAACTTAATTGAAAACTTAGGCCTCCACTCTTTTTAACAAAACAAATATCGATGTATAATTTTTTCACTGATAATTTTTTAAATTATCAGTGAAAAAATTATACATCGATATTTGTTTTGTTAAAATCTATTATTATACTAAAGCTGAGATTTTGAGCTTTCCATAGCTAAAGGCTTTTTTGCTGGTGACCTTGATCATACAAAATTTGTCATAAATTATTGCTTAGTTTTAGAACTACTAAATGTTTAAAAAAAAAAAAACCCACTTTAATTGGTTTAATTAGTCGTAATTTGCAATTAAGTCAAATCTTGACCCATCTCTGTCTTTACATCCTACGTAATTCCCCTTTTTACCTGCTATACGCCAAAGAAGGAGGGTGAAATTGATCACAAGTAATAGTTTTATTACTATAAAGGCAGCAGTGAAACCCCACCCCTCCCCTCGTCTTACATTATACTCTTTTTTCCTCTCTAGACTAAAGGCTAGTGAAAAACACCCGCCCCGCAATAAAAATTCTAATGTCTATTTCAATTGTCTAGGTGTGACACTTTTGACATTGGGGGGGGGGGTTAATCCCTATCCTGTAGTCATTAAAGGGTTGATATATCCTGATACTGGTGATGTCAGGATCCTAAAAATAGAATAGGAATTTTTTTTTGAAAGATAGAAAACAGTAAAAGGAGATTTTTTTATTTATTTTGAGACGAGAAATGTTTTCGTCTGATTATTTTAAGAGAAGCGTATATGTTTTCCAGTAAAATACAAATTCAGAGAATCATATGCTCTTTTAACCCCTTTTGACAATTGATCTTGTCAAATGGATTGAGAGAATGGCGGCTTTCTGTTGTTTCCAGCGTCTCGAGCTCAGAGGGGTCACCTATGGGGGACATGTGACAAGTGTCAAGTGTACTTGAAGTGCTTTTTGGTGAATTCCCATCGTCTCGAGCTCAGAGGGGTCACCAAAGGTGAGGACAGGTGTCGAATGATACAGAGAAGGCTGTTGCTTGGCTGGGAATAATAAAATTATGTACTTTCTAATTTTTCACAAAATACCTTTTACTGAGTGGACGAAAGTCAACGCCCCTAAAAAAAGTGGTGGTCACAATAGGCATTGAGAGAGTAGGAGGAAAGCTATCCTCCCGTTATCCTCATCATAGGTAATGGTAGCAGAAGGGGATTTTGGAGGGTCGGAGGAAAATAGGGTTGTGCTTAGAATTCTGACAAGCGCGAATTGATTAGAATTTGACATTGGGGAAGACGCTCTTCCCCCGTCTGACCCTACCCTGTATTTTGGCGATTATTACTTAAGCAAGCTGATTTTTGGGCTTGGCGCATTTTGCCAGCCCGCCGTCCAGAGATTCTGTCATTGTGAGACACATTGAGGTCTGAAGATAAACCAACTCTGATGGATTCTGTCGCTGTGAGACGTATTGACGTCTGAGATAACCAAGTCTGTTAGAACCTACCAGCTCCTGCCCTTGAACCAGTCCAGAGTGTCACTCCACCAACGAGAACATTTTTTCTACAAACAACTTTATTATTTTTTTTGTACAGACTTTTACCTGTCGATAAAAGCAGTTCAACTTTACCAGACATTGTTAATGTCTTTTCTATGCATCCTTTTACCAAGCTGCGGAAAGTGACTTCTAATTTTTCAGCGGCGGCCTTGCTCCTCCCTCTGATATAAAATTCACAACGTGGGGGTTAGAGGAGCGTGAGATCACACACCTGAGAAGAAAATCCACGACACGAGGAAACGGACCTGCAGTTTATTGGCGGATTAGTGTTTGCACTGATCGACTAATCGGGGCTTTCGTCTTAACAGAGGCATCCCGGGTGGGAGGTGTATATAGGTCAATTCATTGAAAAATCTGTGTTTTTTTTAAATACAATTCTAACACATACGTTTGAAAAAAATGTACCAAAACTCAGGGAAGTTCGATTTTAATTAAATTTTCAGTGTTGATTTAGCAATGAATTAATGTTTATTCTATTTCAAAACTTTCTGATTTTTTTCAAGTCACTTAACTTTGACTTCCCTGTTTTTCGGGTACAAAATAACGGTGTGTATATATGTGATTGATACTATTTTCTGCATAAATAAAAAGATGTAAGACAGAAGGTGTGAATAGAAGAAAAAAAAATTTTGGTACTCTTTGCGGAGAACTGTACCGGCCCCCTGCTTCAAAAAATGCTTGCCAGTGGCTGCTGTAAAATAAAAAAGAAAGAAAAAACACAAGCTACGATTGAAGTCCGTAGCCGAAGCGGTGTTACTTGAATAAAAATAAACTCGGGTTAGGGTTTGGGTTTGAGGTTGGGGTTTAGGATTAGTTTAATGGGAAAATAAATAATTTGGGCTCTGTTTTTTCTAACCCAGAAAAAACAGAACCCAGACATTTTGTAATAAAACTGTTAATTTTAAGTAGGGGTGGGGTTAGAGTTTAGGGTTGGGTTTTCAGGTAAAACGCCCTAAGTTGGTCGTTTTTTTTTTGTTTTGTTTTTTGCAAGTGACACCGCTTCATCTATGGACTTCAATCGTAGCTGGTGTTTTTTTCAGCAGCCACTGTCTAGCGTTTTCTGAGGCAGGAGGCGGGACAGTTCTCCGCGAAGAGTACCATTTTTTAATTTTTTTAAAGAATCTGCTCGAGTAGTAAATAAGTACCGAAAATCGAAAAATAAAATGAAAATGAAAACTAAAAAATAATTTTTGGAGTATTATTTGGGTAATATTTGTGGAGTTCTGTCCTGGAATCCTGCCTCAAAAAATGGTAGCCAGTGACAGCTGAAAAAAACAAAAAAACACCAGCTACGATTAAAATCCGTAGCCGAAGCGGTGTTAAAAATAGTGTTTAGGGCTAGGATTGGGGTTGGGGTTTAGGGTTAGTTTAATGGAAAATAAATAAATAATTTGGGTGACCCAGGAAAAACAGAACCACAAATTTTGTAATAAAACTTAATTTTAACTAGAGGGAGTTGGGGTTGGGTTTTCAGGAAAAATGCCCGAAAGTTGTTTTTTCTTTTTTTTTTCAAGTGATACCGCTTTGGCTACGGACTTCAATCGTAGCTGGAGTTGTTTTTTCAGCAGTCTGCGGCTAGCAGTTTTTGAGGCAGGAGGCCAGGACGGAACTCTGCAAAGATTACCATTATTTGTATTATTCAGACTATTGTCCGCATCTCCATTGTTATCTGTACAGCGTTTCGGCCGATGTGCCCTCCAGCCTTCTTCAGGTATTTCTTGTCGGACACAGGAACCTTCTTGTAATAGGGAGCCATCTCAGAACTTTGAACCTAACTCTTTATTCAGCCCACGAGTATCCTGTTCTCATTCCACTAACCATAACTGGGGTACAGGTGTTAAGCTATGTTAATTATCATTCTATGTTACTGCTGCCCCTGACCAGGATTGAATCTGCAGTCTAGAGATAACTGTCATTTAGAACTGTCTTAACCTAACTCCTTTATCTACTAGGTTATGTGTCTAATTGGACAATCCTGTGTGATTTTTTTCAATCGCAAAAGTTAGAATTTATTTTGTAAAAACAGATTTTAAGTAGCGTCTTGGCAGATCAAGATGATCGAAATTGACCGAAAACATTGTTTTAAATGTATCAAAAATAAATTACATGTGTAATATTATTTTGCTTTTTTGCTTATGCTCACTTATGTTACTTTTTCGACTTAGACAAAAATTTGACCTTCAATAATCGGTTTAATGAATTTTAATTCATTTTTAAAATGAAAAGCAGACGATATTTTGGCAGATCCTACTCTTTTTCCTAATCCCAATCATCTAGCGAGAGCTTAACGGGTGACCCAACGGGTCACTTTTTGTCGTTATATATATTTTTGTCGTTATATATATAAACAAAAGAGTAAAAAAAAAAAAAAATCCAACATTTTTTTTATAGTTTTTTTACATTTAATTTTTAGATTTTCAATACTTATTTTCTACAAGAGGTGTTCCTTTAAAATAATTTTTTTCTTCTATTCACACCTATTCACATTCATACTATAATTAGTTTCAAAAGATATTTTGGTAAATATTACCCAAATAATACTCAAAAAAAAAAAAAAAACACCAGCTACGATTGAAGTCCATAGCCGAAGCGGTGTCACTTGAAAAAAACAACAAAAAAACAACCAACTTTGGGCGTTTCTCCCAAAAACCCAACCCGTTTATAGGTTTGGGTTTTTGGGAAAAACGCCCAAAGTTGGTTGTTTTTTTTTTTTTCAAGTGACAAATTAACAATTAAAATTAACAGTTTTATTACAAAATTTGTGGGCTCTCTTTTTTTCAGAGCCCAAATTATTTATTTATTTTCCCATTAAACTAACCCTAAACCCCAACCCCAACACTAAACCCTAGTTTTCTTTTCAAGTGACACCACTTCGGCTACGGACTTCAATTATAGCTGGTGTTTTTTTTCAGCAGCCACCAGCTAGCGGTTTTTGAGGCAGGATGCCAGAACGGAACTTCGCGAATATACCTGTTATATTGAGCCCCAAAATAGGGGGGGGGGGGGAATTAAGTGACCTGAAGAAAAAAATCCAAGTTTTTAAATAATTCATTCATTGATAAATTAACACTGAAATTTTCATTAAAATATGATAATTCCTTGATTTTTTTTTGGTTTATTTTTTTTTTTCAATTGAAGGGATTAAATCTATTTTGTAAAATACATCTGTGAGGCCAAAATTAGCAGTACTTAATATTTTAAATTTGAATTTGTGTTTTGTAAAAATTCATCGAAAAATATTTTAAACTAGGTGGGGTGGGGGATAAAATATCTAAATTGACTTGCTGATAAGAAGCTGGGGTGGGGGGAGATATTGTAAAATATAGGTACCACCAATTTTACCCTGTGAAATTTACCCCCCTATATTTAACACAATGAAACTTGCAGAAAAATTAATATTTTCTTGAAATATTTTTTTCCATTCGAAAGAAAACACATTAAACAAACTCCTGATGATTTAAAAAAAATTTTTTCAGCTTACGGAAATAATCAAAATTATGATTGAAAAATGTCTTCATTTTTGCACTGTTAAATGAACTGAAATTTAATGTAGCTAAAAACAAGTTACGATAAGGTTTTTTTTTTTTAAATTCTATAAAAAATCAATAGTCTGATTTTCACGAAAATTTCCATAAATGTTTACCTTTGGATGTAAATAAAATATAAAATATTTTTTTCCTAAAATATATTAGGTGAAAATATTTTTTTTTTACGAGGTCTATCCCCACCCTATTTTATTTTATAAGATAAAAAAAAAAAAATGACCCGTCAGAAAACTTTTTAATTTTTTTCTATAACGATTAGAGTTTGAATAACTATATCAAAGAAATTGTATAACATACAATGCAGAAGTTGTTTTAGGAAAAATTAATGAAATCGGAAATAAAAAGTGAAAAAAAACAAAAAAACAAAAATGTCACAATATTTTTTTTTGGTTTATTATTTGGTAATCTTCTATTATTATACTAAAGCTGAGTTTATCAACCTTCTCCAGCTAAAGGATTTTTTTCTATTTATGTTATGGACACAATATTTATACTTAGATATTCCTTGGTGTTAGCACTACAAAGTGTATGAAAAAAAATTCAGTTTAATTGGCTTTAATTAGGCGTAATTAGCAATTAAGTCAATGACCGACCAATCCCTGTCTTGGAGATTACCTGTTGCTCTTCCCATCTCGCTATGTCAGTTAAGTTAACTCTCCTCCCACCCTGTATTTGTCAGTTAGTAAGAGTGTAATAGCCTGTTACAGCCTGTAATAACTGAAAAATCAGCACTCAGGACCCCACCCATTACCTACGTACCGTAGGTGATGGCGTGGGGGCCTCCGTGTATTCACCCCCCTTTCATTTCTCTAGGCTAAAGAGAATTTTTTTTTTTTTAATAAAGTGGCGTAAATCAGGCTTTAAAATAGATTTTTTTAAATTACTTTAATTATAGAGTCAAATTTAACATAATTATTAAACTTACTTTAAAATATTTCATGTTGGGTAAAAAAAAAAGTAGTTATATATTTAAATGTGATGGGATCTTATTCAAATGAGCAAACGTTGACTCCCCCATCGTTTAACTAAAACAAACTAAAAGAATACATTGCTGACTAACTCCTTGATTTTTGGTAATTTATCTATCTTAAATTAGTGAATCAATCAACTTATTTGGTAAGTAGATAAATTGTCTTTGTTGCTCTTTTCGGAAAAATTAAAATCTTATTTTGTTTTAAAATCAAGATTTGTGGGTTAAAGTTCGCAAATTTTTTATAAGAAGTATATATTAACACTACCGACAAAAACTTAATTACCTTAACCCCTAAACCGTAACAGAATTTGCAAAAAAACTTAATAAGTTTCCGTTTTAACGACGATTTGCGAGTTTAACCGATTTAAGATTGTTTTGAGATTAAAAAATGTACGAGATAAATAATACACACACACAAACAAACCAATGCCTTTTTATTTTAACTAAGTTTTTGTCGGTAATGTTAACATATACTTATAAAAAATTTATTATGTTTCCTACAGTTTTTAATACAAAACAAATCAAGAGTTTATTAGAAAATAAGTTGTTTAGAATTAAATTGTCAGCTATGACATAATTTATTTACTAAAAGAATAGGTAAATGCCTCACGATTTAACTCTTAATATTATTGAAAAAGAAAGTTGGGAAAATCAGAATTACAATGTTAGAAATTATTTATAATAAAATTTTAACTGAACGGTAATATCTGCTTTCTGGATATAAACGGGAGAATTATTTGTTTCCAAATAAAATAATAAATTTCTTCAAACGCTGTTTGAGTTTTCTTTTACAGAGTATAAATATACATACGTCACGGATTCGAACCTATTAACTTATGGACCCTTTTCTTTGATTAAATAAATACGATTTTGCTGTACATTAAAGAAAAAGTATTTATTTTACATTTTATAAATTTTTAAAAATCCCTGAAAAATAAAATAAAAATGTAGACAATAGGAACTTTTAATATAAAATTCTTTTGAAAATAATCTAACAATTAAAAAACAACAACAAAAAAGAAAAAGATACATATTTTTTCTTATTTACGAGATTTATAGGTACCACCAATTTGACCCTGTGCAATTTACACCCCCCCCCTACATTTAAGACAATGAAACTTGCAGAAAAATTAATATTTTCTAGAAAATTTTTTTTCCTTCGAAAGAAAAAACATTAAACAAACTCCTGATGATTTTTTAAATTTTTTATCAGCTTACGAAAATAATGAAAATTATGATTGAAAAACAATGTTTTCATTTTTGCACTGTTAAATCAACTGAAATTTAACGTAGCTAAAAACAAGTTACGATAAGAGGATTTTTAAAAAATTCTATGAAAAATCAATTAATGGTCCGATTTTCACAAAAATTTCCATAAATTTTTACCATTGGATGTAAATACATCTGAAATAGTTTTTTTTCTAAAATATATTAGGGGAAATATTTTTTTACGAGGTCTACCTCCCCCCCTATTTTATTTTATGAGATAAAAAAATGACGTGGAAAAAAAATTTGGTACTTTTTTTTCTATGAAGATAAGAGGCTGAATAACTATATCAATGAAATTGTATAACGTACCGAACTATAGTTTTTTTAGGAAAAATTAATGAAATCGGAAATAAAAAGTGCAAAAAAATGTCATTATATTAATATTTGAAAACTTTTTTTTGCATGTAATTTTTTTTTTCTGCGGAAAAAAATCGAATTTTTCACGGATATTTAAAAATATGAATTTTAGAATTCAGGTGAATTAAAAGTTGGTCCGATCCGTGCTCGATTAATATTTTTAAAAGAATTTGTAATTTTTATTGTTGAATAATAATGTGTGATTCTTAGAATATACGGAAGAGCAAAACTGACATATGAAGAGACGCTTCTCGGTAACTAAAGTTTGTTTTTCTGTGCGTAAAAAATTATTTTATTTAACTTTTATGACCAATTAGAATAAAAATAATATATTGAATGATTGTTTTATCAGTTTTTCTCTTAGAAAAAATATTCAAATTTTCATTTTATTTTCGATTTTAAGAATTAATTCTAAAACCGAAGACATTTTTAACGTCAATTTCACTGCGAAATTTTAAGATTAAATATTTTCAAGTTTTTATTCATAGTAAATTGTAATATTAAAGTTTATAAAGATTTTATTCATTTTAAATTGTAATATTAAAGTTTTTAAAGATTTTATTCATTTTAAATTGTAATATTAAAGTTTTTAAAGATTTTATTCATTTTAATAGAAAAAATTTGGCTAAAAAAGTTTGTCCGTTACACCCATCCGTACTTAGATGCATAACCGTAAGAGAGTAATAATATGTATTTCTTTCTCTCTAAATCGCAGCCTGAAAATTACCCTTTCGCACGTAATATGGATAGGTTTGTTTATTTTTTAAGATAACAATGTAATTTTTCCCAATCGGATAATTTGATCTTTGAATTAACTATTTTTCTTTGTAACAACCCTGTACGTTCTTTTTTTTACGAGATTTTTGATAAACAAAGTTCGGAAATATCTATTTTCGTTTTATTCAAGATGGCCTAAACGGTTTGGTGGTACCTAGAGATTTAAGTTTCAATGTTTAAGATGCCCTATTTCCAAAACCGATTTATTAGTGAATTATCTTTTTTTACATATGTTCCATCATTAAATTGTCTTTCGAAAAATGTAAAATTTATTTATGTACAAAAAAAAAAAAAAAAAAAATCTTGGTACGGGGGATCAACGCGCGAAACATATTGGTGCATATTGCATTAATGCGTTCTGGCCCCTTGTCCTAAAAAACGCTACATGATGCCTTCTGAAAATTCGAACTGTGCTATTTATGAACTTCCTACCTGGGTAAAGAAGAACAATTTCCTCATAAATTCCTACAATAAAATAAATTGAACCCTCATTTTATGTCTGTGTTTTTGCAATAAATGTTTTATTTTTCTTGCACCCATTATTTTACAATACTAAATATATTTTCTTGGAGATATGTTAGCACCATATATATTTATAATATGCCTAGACTACATAAGTAAACATCATTAGATGTTATAAATAATTATTTTTTAAAAGGCAAGAAGCAGGCAATATTCTGCACCGAATGCAGCATGGAACATCACCCTCTATGTGAACTCCGATAAAACCAAGTTCATGTGTTTTTAAAATTAAGGAGGCATCTCCACGTTCGATGATAAACCCTGGAAATTGGTGTTACAATTAACGAAGCTAGGTAGTAATATCTTATCTAAAGAAAGCCATGTTAATCAATGCATAGTGAAAGGCATGGTCTTCCATGGACTATCAGTCATATAGAAATCTGATCTCATTGACAAGTTAAAGCAACAATTCTTCACAACCATAGCTGTATCATTGCTACTGTACAACTGCACCACTTGGACACTAACATAGCACCTAGAGAATAAGCTACATGGGAACTGCACAAGAATGCAGTATGTAATTTCAAAAAAGTTGTGGAAGCAACACCCCATGAGAAAGCAGCTGTATGGCCACTTGCCACTTATCACACAAACAATCTGAGTAAAATGCTGGACACTGCTAGAGAATCAAGGACAAACTCATGATGTTTTTGTATGGAAACCAGCAGACAGGCACGCCAATGTGGACCGTTGAGCAAAGATGTACATTGACCAACTCTGTGCAGATATTGGATGCTGTGAAGAGGACCTCTTGAGAACAATGATTGATAGGGTAGGGTTGGATAGAGATTGTCATGGATATCCATGATTAAAATCCTACTTACCTTTAATTACAAATTAACTAACCAAGTGACCCTTCTCTTGTTCTTCCTTTGGTCATTTGAAAATGTTTACTCCAGTTTAAATAACTTATTTGGACAGTTTGGGAAAACTTTAAATTAGTGAAATAATATTATCATGTGATTTTTTCCAACAATCTAAACCGAGCACAATGGGTGACCCAACGGGTCATGTATTTTCTAGTATTAAATTGTCAAAAAAAAATTTTTTTTTTTTAAAGAAATTAATTTTTAAGATTGAAAATCTTTTGTGTGCTTAAATTTTTTTTTCTGCGTGAAATAAATGAAAATTTTTTTTTCTGCGTCAAAATATCAAATTTTCACGGATATTTAAATATATGTATTTTAGAATTCAGGTGAACTAAAAATTGGTCTGATCCATGCTATATTAATATTTTTTTAAATTTAATTGTTGAATAGTAATGTGTGATTCTTAGAATATACGGAAGAGCAAAACTGACATATTTGTTTTGTTTTTATACAAAAAGACGAGACGCTTTTCAGTAACTATTGTTTTTCAACTTTTTCGACCTATTAGAATAAAAAGTAAGTATATATTATTTTATCAGTTTTTCTCTTAGAAAAAATATTCAAATTTTCATTTCATTTTCGATTTTAAAAATTAATACTAAAACCGAAGACATTTTTTTAAAATCAATTTCACTGTGAAATTTTAATATTAAAATTTTTCAAGTTTTTATTCATTTTAATAGTAAATTTTAATATTAAAGTTTTTAAAGATTTTATTCATTTTAATAGTAAATTTTGGCTAAAAAAAGTATGTCCATTACAATCAACCATATGTAGATTTCTAATCATAAGAGGGTAATAATATGTATCTTTTTCTGTCTAAACTGCAGCCTGAAAATTACCCTTTCGCATGTAATACGGATAGGTTTATTTATTTCTTAAGATAACAATGTAATTTTTCCCAATCGGATAATTTGATCTTTGAATTAACTGTTTTTCTTTGTAACAACCCTGTACGATCTTTGTTTTTTATGAGATTTTTGATAAACAGAGTTCGGAAATATTTATTTCCGTTTTATTCAAGATAGCCTAAACTGATCAAAATTATGTCAATTCAATTGTGGAGATGTTTTAATGAATATTCATGAATAATTTGGGAAATCTTGTGTAGATTCAGCGAGCGTTAAAAATAAAAACGAAAAAACACTGTCCTTGTTATTTTACTAGTTATATTTGTTCACTGTAATAATAACATTAATTTTGTCTCAGATAATTCAAATTTTCCAGGATACATTACGAAAATTTTCCAGGATTTTTGACCCCCCCCATTTTTTAGTAAGTTTTGAAATAAAATAACTGATGCACTATATAATTCATTCATTGATAACTCAACACTGAAAATTTCATTAAAACCAGATTATTCACTGCTTTTTAGTTGTTTCTCTCAATCGGGGGCGTGGGGGCGGTAATGTATTTTGTAAAATAAGGATTTTGCAGCAAATTTGACAGTGCCGAGCAAGTAGGTTTTTATATTTTACCAAAACCAGCTAAATAGCATCTTCCTAATTTTTTTACTGACAAATATTTGATGTGCTTACCCCTTTGACTATAAATTTTAAAAATTAAAAATTAAAGTAATTTAAAAAAATCTATTTTAAAGCATGATATTCAATTTTAATTGAGCGTAAAAAGAACTTTTGTTTTATTAAAACAAAACAAAAGTTATTCTCTGTAGCCTGTAAAGAGAGAAAGAAGGGAAATATCCCCCTGCCTGCTGATTATTTAGCTGCTAAAGTTTTTTTCACAGACACTTCTCTTTGTCTTAACTCTCTAGACATTATTAGTGAGGGGTGAAAATTGCACCAGATATTTAAGAGAGTCGGGTGAGTTTTTGATTTAATTGCAAATTACGACTAATTAGAACCAATTAAAGTGGAATTTTTTTCAAACATTTAGTAATCCTAAAACTAAGGAATAATTTAGTATAAATTTTGTGTCATTAATCTCACCAGGAAAAAAGCCTTTAGAGATTGAAAGGTGAAAATCTCAGCTTTAGTATAATACTAGACAAAAAGTAACCTGTTAGGTCACCCGTTAAGCTCTCGCTAGATGATTGGGATTAGGAAAAAGAGTAGGATCTGCCAAAATATCGTCTGCTTTTCATTTTAAAAACAAATTAAAATTCATTGAACCGATTATTGAAGGTCAAATTTTTGTCTAAGTCGAAAAAGTAATATAATGAGCATCAGCAAAAAAGCAAAATAATATTACACATGTAATTTATTTTTGATACATTTAAAACAATGTTTTTGGTCAATTTAGATCAAGATGCCTGCCAACTTAAAATCCGTTTTTACAAAATAAATTGTAACTTTTGCGATTGAAATAAATAACAGTTATCTCTAGACTGCAGATCCAATCCTGGTCAGGGGCAGCAGTAACATAGAATAATAATTAACATAGCTTAACACCTGTACCCCAGCTATGGTTAGTGGAATGAGAACAGGATATTCCCGTGGGCTGAATAAAGGGTTAGGTTCAAAGTTCCATGATGGCTCCCTATTACAAGAAGGTTCCTGTGTCCGACAAGAAATACCTGAAGAAGCCCGGAGGGGATATAGGGCGAAACGCTGTACAGATAACAATGAAGACGAGGACAATAGTCTGAATAATACAAATAATAGTAATCTTTGCAGAGTTCCATCCTGGCCTCCTGCCTCAAAAACTGCTAGCCGCAGATTGCTGAAAAAACAACACCTGCTACGATTGAAGTCCGTACCCAAAGCGGTATCACTTGGAGAAAAAAAAAAAAGGGTGTTTTTCCTGAAAACCCAACCCCAACTTCCTCTAGTTAAAATTAAGTTTTATTACAAAATTTGTGGTTCTGTTTTTCTTGGGTCACCCAAATTATCTATTTATTTTCCATTAAACTAACCCTAAACCCCAACCCCAACCCCTAACTATTTTTTTACACCGCTTCGGCTACAGACTTCAATCATAGCTGGTGTTTTTTTTTCAGCTGTCACCGGCTAGCAGTTTTTGAGGCAGGATTCCAGGACAAAACTCAGCAAATATTACCCAAATAATACTCCAAAAATTATTTTTTATTTTCATTTTATTTTTCGATTTTTGGTACTTATTTACTACTCAAGCAGATTCTTTAAAAAAAAATTGGTACTCTTTGGGGAGAACCATCCCGCCTCAAAAAACGCTAACCGGTGTATCAATCACATATATACACACACCGATATTTTGCACACCAAACTTGGAAAAAATCAGAAAGTTTTAAAATAAAATAAAAATTCATTGCTAAATCAACACTGAAAATTTAATTATAATCGAATATTTCCCTGAGTTTTGGTACATTTTTTCAAACGTAGGGGGTCAGAGTTGTATAAAAAAAACAAAAACGAATTGACCTAGTTAAAATTGAAATAGACAGTTTTATTTGCGGGCGGATTTTGCTCTTCACTCACCTATAGAGAGGGACAAGCGAAGTGGGTGTTGGAGAGGAAGATGCCTGGCTGCTGATTTTACATGCTTTGCCCTCCCCTTCGATGCCAGGAAAGGGGAGTTAGATGCCTTATAGAGGGGGTAAAAAAGAGGAGGGTGTATAAGCTAAAGACAGAAGAGTCAAGATTTGACTTAATTGCAAATTACGACTAATTAAACCAATTAAAGTGGATTTTTTTAAAACATTAAGTAGAGCTAAAACTAAGGAATAATGATCAAGGTCATGAACAAAAAGCCTTAAGACATTGCAAGCAGAAAATCTCAGCTTTAGTATAATAATAGAAGATAGATATATTGTACCAGTCTGGCATTTCTCATCAGAGGCTGCTGCCACAATCCTATCCCACATGATATTCCTGTAATCTGGGATCATGCTTGTATTTGGTCGTTAATGCATCTTTGATTGCACTGTCAACTGCTTAAACTGTATCAATTGTGGTCATCCTGTACGCTGAGTGTCTATGCATCTGTTGTTAATGCGCAGATGACATTTGGGGATATTTTGTAGAGTCCTTTGATGGAGTCCATATTTGGTATCAGGGCAAACAGTCATGTGTGTCACTGAATTTGCCAGGGAGATGTCTAATAGTAAATTTGTACATTAAAGTGCATTCCCTGAAACTAAAAAGACGTGGGCTTTTTTATATTCTCCAGGGCTTTATCTGAGAAAAATTTAATGAGTGGTTGATGGTCAATGTTCACTAATAAATTAAGGCATCCCAATGTGAACATTAAGGTCCATAGACAAGGGCCTCACCTTTGACTGATGAATAGAGGGACACTGTATCCTTGGTAAGGCCAAAATAATTTTCCAATGACACTTCCCTCAATTTGGTTTCACTTCACCGTGGAAATTGCAATGCTTTTAAAACAGAAAATAACTGACTCACATTTTTCTATAATACATTAATAGGCATGTTGGTTTATCGATGTTAAATGTCTAGACCCAGATCCTTAATTTTCCGTATGATTACTTGCTTGGATTCCTCAAAAAGTTGATCAAGTGTTTCGTCCCATTAAAACTTCTTATTCTTTCAGTGCAGCAATTCCCAGAAGGTGATAGCCCCTATCACCTCCACTTGAGAAAATACATACGATACATGGTCCACAAGTTCAAACCAAGACCTGACGACTGTGATATTTGTGGGGGTAGGAAAATGAATGATTGCTCCACTCATTTTCTTTGTAGGTTTAACATCATCAGCCGTTATTAAGAACCTGGCAAAATGGAACATCAGGGTAAAAACAATCCCATTCTTCCCACATTGTCTGCCAGAATGAGGACTACACAGAATCATCCCAAAGGAGGCTATCATCTATGCAAAAAAAATTTCTGAGTCATGTCCACTGTTATATTGTCAAACTGTATCAGTCACCAGATGTGTGAAAACCCTGAGGAGCATCAAGATATCCATAATAAACGTGGTGGTGACTTGTGCCACTGTGGAAAGCAGTAAGGTTTTCTGTAGAAAGGAACAGTATGGTTCTAGGCATTAGTGGAATGGGTTCTCTATTCGGGCATGTGCCCTTGGTTATTTCCTTATTGACCTTTGTCAAGTTGAGCTGGGATGCCTGGGCTGGGAAATCAGGTGGCAATAGATGTAGGTGCTTTAGGGCAGATTCTGACAAGTAATAAACAAACATTGTGTAATAAGTAAATCATCTGTCATGTTTCTCTTGAGCCAATTCTTATACGCATGAACAACATCCCTTTATATCAAGCTGGTTGTTTGTAATATCATGTATCCAATGATTAGTTTGCATGAGGTATTTTTCTGGGCACTTGAACCATTTAATATCTCTCTTAAATTTGAGCCCCTGTATTGGCAAACGTAAAGATGTGTTGACTACAGTGGCACATTGTACTAGTTCGAGTGTGTCCAAATGACTTGAAAAGTGAATAGGCCACTTTCAGTCTTGCACCCTATTGATCTGTTGGTAGTTTGAGTTCCAACTTTAGCGGATTTCTGACATACCTTTTTTAAGTGGCCCCAAATTCTGCAATTGCAACATACCAGTTTTGCTGCTGGGCAATATCTTTAACTAATTAATCCATTGGGGTGAGATCTCTTCCTGCACTCCGCACAAGGATTTCTATTCAGTGAAGATGCGAGTATTTTGGTCTTATAGGGTTGTTGAGCTACCTGTCACTCATGACCAGATATCGGTCTCGCTTCTTTGTGTTGGTCGCCTGTATCCAAAGCACTATGGTTTCTCTCTGCAGTTCTCATTTGTTCAACGAGTTGAGCAATCAATTCGAGAGCCCCACCTGATGAAGATGCCATGTTTGTTTCAACCTGAAAACCAAATCCTATCTGCAGCACCATGTAGAATATCAACAACAAAGTGGTTGTAGTAGCAGTATTAACACTAAGTTTCTTTTCAGTATGTAGTGTAAATACAAGTTCCCAGGCCTTTAAAAAGCCAGGGTCATATATACTTTTGGAGGAGGTAACTTATATAGTTTAGTGCTTCCTGTAGAAGTCCCCATCACTTGATGTCTTGGCTCTTATAGATAGATTTTTTCTTCACAGTAATTCCCCTTCGACCCTAGTTACTTATGTTTACCTTATTTGCCTCCCTTTGGTAATTTTTTTATTCTTAGCGAACAGGTTTCCCCTTTCACCGGTTACGCTTCCGGTGTTCTGGGACTTGGCTCCTATTTTCATTCTTTTTGAATCTAGGTCCGTCCTCAGCATTCCTCTCCATCGCTACAAGACTTTTCTCGGCACCACGGTAAGAGAGAAAACATTCTCTTTCTTTCCTTTGAAGTTAATGTACTATTTTAGCAAACTATTGCATTACACTGGTTTTCCCCTTTTATCAAAGTTGCCTACTTAGATATATCGTGCATATATTCTATTGCGATATACTTCTCCCCTTAGAATGTAAGGCCATTCTGCATTGTCATGCCTTATCAGCCAGCTACCCCATATTACCTTTGTATTTATTGTGTATTATTGTTTATTTTCCCCTGTCTGTACTTTCATTTGAGATACATTTGTCTTACGCTGTTCATTATTCCTTACTGCCCCTTGTAAATTAGCTTTATTCAGAATAATACTTGCTAACTTTCACAGCCGTCTTCAGATACATTATGTCTCCGTGACCTTGGCACTATTTCGACCCCTATTCTTAGTTTTACCTCCCTTGAAAACCCGGCGACTACACTCGTCCCCTCAGCTAGAGTTTACTACTAGACTCATTGCTCACTACTTATGTCTCCCCTTCCTCCCTTGCTTGCCTGCAACCTTATTCGACCACCTTGCCTTGAGTACTGCCGCTGCTATATCTTTATACCTCACTTCAGCCAGCTACCTATTACCTTGTCTCTTCATCTGTTTCCCAGTTTTTCTCATCTTTCCCTACCCGTTAGGAAACCTGTAATTTCATTACCTTATTTGCTGTGTCTGTCATGTGTTTTCTTTCCTTTCCAGCTTTTTTACCCTTCCTTCAGTGAATAAAAACTTGTGATTCTACCCACGGTTTTTTTGTACTTCTTTGTTGGAAGAGTTAACCTACACAATAAAAAACAGTCTGATACATCTTGGATAGAATACAGACCGTCAAATTAGGAGGCATGATAGGGACTATTTGGACTCTACAGTATCATCAAATTTTTAAATTGTTTTTGCCCTGCTATACTAAAATTTGAAATGGGTAGTGATCCTCCAATAAAGAAAAAAAGAAAATTGAATGAAGAAGGGTGACTGTTCCAAGAAAAGTGGGAATTAAATTGTTGCACAACAGTGAATGGTAAGATACATTGTTTAATTTGTAGTAACTACATCACCACAACAAAAGAGTACAAACTGAAAAGACAGAATGAAACAAACCAATGATCTTACAATAAATATGAAGGTGCAATGTGTATTTCGAAATACCAGGACCTGAAAGGCTAATTTGGCACAGCAACAGACCTGTTTTACAAAAAATCAAGAAGGAAATGTTGCTTCTGTGGAACTCAACCAAATAATCGCCATGACTAATAAATCTTACAGTGAAGGAGAATTTGTAAAGCAATGCATTGTAAAAACGGCTAAAATTGTATATCCTGAAAAAAGTACATTTTATTGACGAGGAACACTATTGCTGTATTGATGAAATGTCGTGATTTGAAACAGTTGATGTATGACAAAGTTTTAATCATTTTTCAATTTCTATTGATGAGACTGCTGACATTACTGGAATAACACAACTTGCAGTTTTCATTGGGACTTGTAACAGTGAATTTTATATTTTTGAACAACTCATTGAATTTATCTCCATGCATATTACAAGTCAGGACATCTTTTAGAAAGTCAAACAGGTTTTCCATGATAATGGTTTTGATTTGAGTAAGCTGGTTTAGCTCAGTCAGTAGAGCACTTGCCTATGAATCGCAAGGTTCCTGGTTCGGTACTGGCCCTCGCCAACTCGGCGTATAAGTAGCATAGGTATCTGCACAGTAAAGTAAGGAGCTGATGGTAGGTGTTGGTCTAGTGCTAGTGAAAAAGGATGGACTCCCTCGCTGTCTGGCTGATACCAACATTAGGCCACTCTGTCGACCTCTGATGGTGCTGCGAATATATGTTTGGCAAACATAATCGTGTGGCTGCTAAGTTAAAAAATAAAATGAAAAACTTGGATCCAAATGTGTCATTTGCCCATTTTCACTGTATTATCCATCAGCAAAATCTGTGCTTAAAAATGTTTAAATTGGGTCACATGCTTCGCTTAGTCACAAAGGCAGTGAAATTTTATCAGAGGCCATCCTCTCAGCCATCGTCAGTTTAGCCAGTTGTTGAAAGATATGGATGATGAATTCATAGTTTTCCTTTCTATACAGAAGTCCACTTGTTGTCATGTCACAAAGTGCTGAAAAGATTCTATTTACTGAGATATAAAATAATTGTGTTTTTGGAGATGAAACGTCAAGACAGATGAAATGAAAAATGGAAATTTTTCTCCAAGATTTGGTTTTTGCTGGGGATATTACTGCACAAATAAGTGATGTTAATTTGAAAATGCAAGGTAAAAAACAAACTCATTACTCAATTGTATGTTGACATTACATACTTCATTGCAAAACTAAAGTTATGGAAGTCACAGAAGTCAAATAAAACTTTAGTTCATTTTCCAACATGCAAAGAGCTGAAAATCACCAGCAATACTGTTTGATCTTAGCTTCATCAAATATGACATTTACCTAGAATTGTTGTTAAAGCAATTTTAGAAAAGATTTTGAATTTCTTGTCTTTTGAGCATCAGTTTACATTATTTTCAGTGTCATTCACCTTCGATGGCAGACAGAACTGCTAGAAATGCAGTTGGATTCTGCACTCAAAGCAAAGTATCTCCAAGTGGGGATAGCTAACTTTTTTTCTTTTTTCATACCTTCCAAAAACGATCAAAAACTTCAGAAAAATTGACTCACGGATCATGGCAATGTTTAGTTCTACCTATGTGTGTTAACAGTTATGTTTGTTCATGAAATTTACTAAAACTTCTAATAGAACAAAGTTCACAGATCATCACTTGTCATTGATCAAAGTTGAAACTGTACAGACATTATAACCAGATATACCAAAAATTGTCAAGAGGTGTTAAGCTTCATGACAAAAAAATAAAAAATCATTGAAGGGGCTAATAAATTTTATTTTTTAAACTTATGATTTTTGTACATAATGTATTTGTTGGGATTGCAAACTCTAAGTATACATGTATGTTACTTACAATTTAATTTTTGTCATTACTTAAACTTACATTCATTTATGATTTTTAAGCAATAAAAACGATTGTGCAAAACAATTTATTAAAATACTTCATTGAATTGTATTTTGCTTAACTAATCATCATGTGCAGCCCTCATGACATAGATATATAATCCATGCAGCCTACTCTTCTTGATATGACTGGTATAGAGAATATACAATATTCAATAGCAATATGATTTACTGAATGATGAGATAGTATATTGTCAAATCTTTCATTTCATTTTTAATTGTAATAGCAGACATTTGAAAGAGTTGATTTTCTCAAAGTTAAAAAAAATTAATATGCCCTCTATGTCTAAGGGGAGGCTGATCACAATTTTCTTTTACCCATCTTACTAATGTCAGAAAACAGCAAGATGACAATCACTAAAAATAAGAGAAAAGAAATGAAATAAGGAATAAAAAATTCTTTATTTAAATGCTGAATACTTTATTTACTCCACTAATTAAAGTTTTTAAGTAGTTTCTGGCTTAAACAATAACATAACTTGTAGACTGGTAACATTCATACAACTAAGCACACCAATTACACAGATGCAAAAATTTTTCCTGAATGAAGACATCACCTAAAGTGACCAACTAAAACATTGTGAAGTAATAAAATACCTAAAATTTGTCAATAAATTTTTAAAAATTAGAATGAATAGTAGTACTTACTTTCATTTCTCCACGTTTTGGGGGACAAATTTTCTGATCATCTACTTTGATCTCACCTGGAGGCATCTTATTCAGACATTGATGAATAATTTTCAAACTTTGTCTCATCTCCTCAACACGAATTAGATACCTGAAGATTTTAAAAATCTCTAGTATAATTTGCTTTAGAGAAATATTTAATTTATCAACTAGTCAGAAAAAACAGGGTTTTTTTTGTTTTTTTTTTAAAAAGATATTTGATCACAATTCAAAAAGATCATTTTTAATGTCATATTGAAAATATTTATTAGGCACATAAACTAAGAAAGTTGCTGATGTTATTAGAAAATAATCCAAACATAAATATTTAACAAAAAGCCACATATAAAATAAACAAATTTGCTTCAATTTATAACTGAATAATGTAAATATCAAATACTTTTATCACTTTTTTCCAAAATTTAGATGTCACTAACAATTAAATTGCAAAGTGAAATATATTTTCAATATCACAGATGAGATGCTGCTGCATGCAGTTATATGGAGCATATTATCTATATTGGCTAAAATGGTACAAAATTATTTACAAACCTGTCATAGCAATCTCCTTTACGTCCAATGGGGATATCAAACTCAACTTTGTCATAAGCATCATAAGGCTGTGTTTTTCTCAGGTCCCATTTAATTCCTGATCCACGTAGCATTACACCACTGCAGAATTCATATATATAAATAATCAAGAGGCTGAAGTTATTAAATTCAATAATTGTAATAACAAATTAAAAAAATATTTGAACTTTTCCTAAGCCAATATCATTTGACATCAAATAACTGAATTGTGCATCTACCATACATAACTAGCACATTATATATATATGTACCATACATAACTAGCACATATATATATATATGTACCATACATAACTAGCACATTATATATATATGTACCATACATAACTAGCACATTATATATATATGTACCATACATAACTAGCACATTATATATATATGTACCATACATAACTAGCACATTATCAAAGCCAACACTATTTAGATATCATTCTAAATTCAATTTCTTCGTTTAAAAAAGTACTTAGCTCTTTCAAGTATTTCCTTATTAATTTTTTCTTTCTAAATCAAATACTGAAATAAAATAATATAGTTTGAGAACAGGAATAAAATAAAAGTTCATTGGTAAACTATTGCATAGGGTTATACAATCTCACTATTTAACCAAGTTAAAAGTTGAAAATATCTAGATAAAACCTTAATTACAAACAATTCTATACTTGGATAATGATTGATCCAGAAGTTGTTTTTTTCTGTTTTTGTACTACGTAATTTCATTTTTTAAATTTACTTTAATTGTATTGGAAAAAACAAAACAAAAAAAACAAAAAAAAAAAAAACAACTTTTTCTGTGATCACTCATCTTACTGATATATATATTGGTTGACCTTCATATTTTTACTTCATTGTACACTTAATATTTTTCAAATTTCTGATACTTTTAAATCAAATAAATCCTTGACATCTAAAGTTTTAAAGATTTTAACTTTATTAATATGTTGTCATTCATTTACATGATTTTCAAGGTCAATCAACACATTCATATTTGTATCATATCTCAGAAGGTTATAAAAGTTATTATATCAGCTTGTAGCCTTTCCGGCATGGCTGAAAATTAGGATTGTTAACTGTCCACCATTGTTTTTAATGTGCATTTTATAACACTACCAATCTTTGGCACAGGTTCCTTTGGAATAACAGCTGGGAATACTTAAATATTTTATCCTGCACTTCTTCAATTGTCCTCATCATTATAATCATTTTAATATGTCCATTTTGATTCAGTGTACCGGTCAATACTTTAAAGTCAGCGAATGTGAAGTCTGTGATAACTGCCACTATGTCTATTACTCAATTACTAACAATGTCATTTTTATTCTTTTTATTATATACTATCTCCATTTTTTAATGATTTAATGATTTTAATGTTCATTTATGAACCCAACTTGAAGTGCACTTCATATCCTTTCATTTGATTAATTTTGTATGAAAATTCTCTAGCTTTATGCATAGCATTTAAATTTTATGCTGCCACCGAGTTAGGTTTCAGTTCCAATGTAGAGGATGTACCATTTGTTAAACTTAACTAAGTTTAATTTCTTCAAAAAATTAATTTAAATTGTGTAAAGAGGCTCTTGCCAAGATAGCTAACATACTAGACTGATTTCATCAGCCAGCAAGTCAACTTGTCGAGGGTTATTTTACACCTAGAGTTTAAGAAATCACATTCATATTTACATTTTTGTGTAGCTGTTAGAGTTTTTTGTACATGGTCCTATTGAATATGAATAATTTTTAAATAGATTTATTTGACCCATAGTGAGACCCAGATAGGTACTACCACTCCAGGTCAGAATGGACCCAAGAGTAATTGTAATGAATACACATTCCTCCATATCCCCAGATTCTTTCTTTTTTTTTGGGGGGGGGTCTTACATCACTGCAGGGGATATAATCAGCATAGTCAACAGGGTGGTCATATCACAATTGGTTTATTCAACAGTACTTTTCACTAATGTTCAATATATGATGGAGTCTTTCACAGGTTCCATTACTCCATGAGGTCTGTGCTACTGTGATGAGTAGACATCAAACATTATTCATACTGACAGCATGGATTCCTATGACTCACCACACAACCCTACCGATCATCGCTCCTAGAAAATACTCCTCATGACATCCAGTATCTCCACAAAGATGCAAACATGTCTCCTAAATTTCTCATTCACTTATCAAATTCATCTCCATTATGCATGCGAACTGATTCAGGTGCGGCAAAATAAGTAATACAGTTGATGAATAATGTAGGGATTGCGGTATTCTTTTATTTTTATAACCACTGTTGTACGTGTGTGAGAAACAAAACACCATGCCAGAACTTCAAGACCATTGGCACAATTTCATTAAATGAATAATTAAGAGGCTTTTTATACTGTCTGAATATTTTTGTGATGTTGTAAACATCACAAAAATATTCTTTTACAGCTCTAATTCTTCCTCACATTTTGCATCAATGTTTAAGCTTATTAGAGAGAGTTGTGTAAACTACTTATGTAGTTTAACTCTTAACATCCTATACCACCTCATTCCACCTGGCTGGAAGTCACATTCATTTTCCTAATCTACCCCAAATGATAGCCTTTGTTTAAATGCAATATGAAACATATTTAGAAGTCTTTGATTTAAGGGAAATAACTGGTAACTTTAAATGAAAAGGCCATTTTTTGATAAATGGTTATAGGAATGGGTCTGTGGACTTAAAAAATCCTCAACAGGATGTTAAAAGTTAAGCATAATTTTCTGTTTATCATTATACTTTTCCCTAGTTCCTTAAGTTTGTACAGCTTATTGTCAAAGACACACTTATATAGTTTCATATTTCAAGTTTTTTAAATATAAGTATGCATTAAAACATCTTCTGGTGAACCAAATAAGTAATTTGAAAAAATTAAAAGAAAGAAAACTATATCATCTACATAAGACTAGACCATATTTCTTTTGTGGTGAGGCTAAATTTGCTACAGAATTTGCAGAGAAGTGTTCATTAGGATAGGTCGATTTTTATACCAACACTAGGTTCAAACGAAGAAAGTTGCTAATCTATATATAATGGAGATAGACTGCATTTTTGTCTGAAGCCGAAACTACGTCACGGCTGACGTCAGATATTCCAAACTAAACTCTAGCGTTTATCAATGAGAACCTAATTTATAATCAATTTGTGTTATACATAATATTAAAGGAACAAATTGCTTTATATACAAGTATTGAGATGCGTTTGTAATATCTGGTTTGTAATATTTGCATAGCCAATTTTCAAGGAATCTTTTAATAAATGCATGTTTAGTTCTAAACAGTTTCTAATTGATATTTTAATTTTTATTTGTATTTATAATTATTTCATGTATAAAGTTTTTGCGAGAAATTAATTTAAAAATAAAGATACAGCCACTAATTTAAATATTACGTTAAATTATTAGTTATGGTATTTTGTCCGTGACTACTTCCGTTTTCGTTGCGGTAAAAAAAAAAATATTTTAAAAGTTTTAATAGAGTTAATTTTTAATGAAAAAATTTATAGATAAAAAAATTTATAGATAAAATTTATTTTTAATTTTCGCGGCACCTTCACAAATATAACAAGTATTTTTTATTTCAAATTTTATTATTCCTATTATTAGGAATTTAAAAAAGATGTTTACATTTATTTTTAATTCAAAATTTGTTTACGGTTATTCCTTATTAGTAATATTAAAATTAAAATAACAATCAGTTCTGAGCGATGCTTTTCCGCTAAATATGATGACCGTGATTTATTTAGAAATTAAGAAATATCTTTTAATTTTAATTTGTCATAAATATACCCTTGGACCTTGTCAACCATTTACAGAAAATAGTTTGTGGATTTAAAAAAAAAAAAATACAAGTAGGTCTGAATCAGACGAAAAAAAAAAAAAATGAAAAAAAAAATGATTTTACGTGTTTGTTTTTTTAACACTTAGCGCTTCTTTCTTAAACTAAAAATTAATCTTTATTTTTTATCATAATTGACGCAATACTTTTAAAATTCATTATTCAACAATGTTTAACGAAGTTTGGTTTGTATAAACAAAAGCGGTGTTAAAAAAAAAGTCCCCTATCTAAATCGAGGCCACCGAAATACAATAACAAATGATACAACCATGAAAAAATTTATAGATAAAATATATTTTTAATTTTCGCGGCACCTTCACAAATATAACAAGTATTTTTTATTTCAAATTATTTTATTCCTATTAGGAATTAAAAAAAGATGTTTACTTTTATTTTTAATTCAAAATTTGTTTACGGTTATTTCATATACTAATGTTATTTTTCATCATTTATTTAAATTAATTGTAGCGAGAAATTAATAGTATTTTGTTCAATGTTTAAACAATACACATTCATCAATAAGAGGAATACTATTCTATATTAAATGATTGAAAATTGCATTTTACTTCGAGTTTATATAAATTTTGTTTTGTTTTTAAAAATTAAATAAATAAAATAATTCGTCGGACCTGAGCATCTGAAACCCCCATCTAAAATTTTTTAAATCTTTTTTCTTTTTCTTCAATGGATTATTATCAATTACACACCAATCTATCAGATTGTAAAAAAAAAATTCAAAAAAGTTATTTATTTTTCGAGTTTTCAGGGGTGCTCAGTTCCCCCTATAAGTTTATTGTAAATCGATCCCCCATATCGGAACCGCTAAAAAAATTTTTTTTTTTTTCTTCAATGGATTGTTATCGATTACACACCAATCTATCAGATTGTAAAAAAAAAAAAAAAGAGCGCTCTATCTGAACAGTTGGGCTGAATTTGCACAAAGGTGTCAAAATTAAGGTGACACTGAAAAAACAGAACCCACAAATTTTGTAATAAAACTTAATTGTAACTAGGGGGGTTTAGGGTTAGGATTTGAGATTAGGGTTGGTGTTGGGGTTTAAGGTTAGTTTAATGGGAAAATAAATAAATAATTTGGGTTCTGTTTTTTCTGGGCCACCCTAACTTTGACACATTTGCGCCAGTTTCCTTTCGAGCGGTTCTGATATGGGGCAGCGATTTACTATAAACTTATATGTCGGCATGAGCACCCCTGAAAACTCAAAAAATAAAGAACATTTAAGAATTTTTTTAAAAACCTGATAGATTGGTGTGTAATCGATAATAATCCATTGAAGGAAAACAATAAAATAAATAAATGAATAAATTTTGTAGCGGTTCTGATATGGGGGATCGATTTACGATAAACTTATACGGGGAACTGAGCACCGCGAAAAATAAATAACTTTTTTGAATTTTTTTTCTTTTACAATCTGATAGATTGGTGTGCAATTGATAATAATCCATTAAAAGAAAGAAAAAAAAATTAAAAACAAAAATTTTAGATGGGGGGTTTCCAGATGCTCAGGTCTGCCAATTATTCAATTTAATGCTTACGTTAATGGATATAAAATTTATTAAATCTCTAAGAAAATGAATTAAGAGTGTAACAGCATATATTATATTCATTAATTTATTGTACAAACATTTTTACATAAACTAGCAAAAAATGCCATCTGGGCGGTTATAAAAATTAATTTTTGAAAGATATTGTCCGAGTTAAAATTTCCATATAAGAGGGTTTGTATTATCGGTAAAATCATCAAATTTATTAAAGGAGTAAAGAAAAATGAAACCATTTGAAATGGAAACTTACTTCTGTCCCCCTCAAATCAAAATGTTGCATGCATCTATTGATTATTAATCAAATAATATTTTTATCAATGACAGTGTTTTGATGTAAGCAGTGACAGTTTTAGTTACAGACAAATTGATACTGAATCTATTATCAAAAGATTTTATTTATTGAAAAAATTTTTTTACAAAATTCATATTTTTACATAAGTGTACCAAACAAAATTTAGTTGAAAATAGATCTATGAATTAGATATTTTTATTTTTCCGATTAAAAAAAATTAATATTAGGTATTATTTAGCATTTAAAAATTGATTTAAGTATCATTACTCTATTTTATTTCATGTAATATATATTTACATTAAAACTAAATGTTTGTTAAATGTAAAATAAATAAGGTGAATGCTTATTTTTTTTATTTCAAAATTTTTAGAAATAATCAAAACAATACAAAATCATTTTGTGTAGTTGATTGTTTTATTCATTGATAAACCAAATTCAATTTTATTATTGAATATTATTTCAGGAAAAATGTTTTTGTGTAGAAAGTTAACTTTCCTAATTTCTATTTCAAATTGTTTATTTTTTACTCCTTTAATGAATTCAATGATTTTAATTACTAAAATCATTAAATGTTGAATGTCCTTTTAAAGTTTTGGCATATTTTAGCATTGTTGTTTTTTATTACTTTATTTGATTTATTAATTTTACAGCAACATAGTTTTAGTTACAGACAAATTGATACTGAATCTCTTATCAAAAGATTTTATTTATTGATGAAAATTTTTAAAGAATTTATCTTTTTACTGAATTTTACCAAATAAAATTTAGTTGAAAATAAATCTATAAATTAGATATTTTTATTTACTCCGATTAAAAAAATAATTAATATTAGGTATTATTTAGCATTTAAATATTGATTTAAGTATCATTACTCTATTTTATTTTATATAATATTTATTCACACTAAAGCTAAATGTTTGTTAAATGTAAAATAAATAAGGTGAATATTTATTGTTTTATTTCAAAGATTTTAGAAATAATCAAAACAATAAAAAATCATTTTGTATAGTTGATTGTTTTATTCATTGATAAACCAAATTCAATTTTATTATTGAATATTATTTCAGGATAAACTTTGGTGTAGAAAGTTAACTTTCCTAATTTCTATTTCAAATTGTTTATTTTTTACTCCTTTAATGAATTTGATGATTTTAATTACTAAAATCATTAAATGTTGAATATCCTTTTAAAGTTTTTGGCATATTTTGGCATTGTTGTTTTTTATTACTTCAATTCATTTATTAATTTTACTTGGATACTACCCCTCTGACATTGAATTTTAAATCCCACTCGGCTCAGGCTATATTTTTAAAATTTTATTTTTACACCGCCCGAAGGGCGGTTTTGTTATGCTAGTTAACATAAAGAATAATTGTACCAAATATTTTTCGATAAAACTTTACCAATGTTTGAGCAAACGCATTTAAATACAAACAAAATCAAATGTTTTGAATTTCGCTCAGTGTTAACCAAAAAGAAGAAGGTCAGATTAAACCATAGTTTTGAAGAAAAAAACATGTAAAAAATAGGCTTAATAAAAGATTTTATTTCATTCAAAATCATGCAATTCTTGGTAGATTAAATAAAAGTAAATAAAAAAGAAAATGCTGCAAAAATATCTAATTTAAGAAAATATAAATATTAACCAAATTCGACCTCATTTTAAAGTGGAAACTACGATATCAACACGTTTTGTTATTTACATTTGAATTTCATTTGAACTGATTTAAAACAGAAAAATAATTAAATCTTTTCCTTTTTTATTTTAACAAACTTAATTATTAGAAAAAAGAAATAAGTAGCTTTATATTCCCTGGGTACTCTTCATGGAGAACCGTTCCGGCCTCGAAAACCGCTGACTGGTGACTGCTGAAAAAAAACAAAAAACAAACCCAAAAAACACCAGCTACGATTGAAGTCCGTAGCTGAAGCGGTGTCACTTGAAAAAAAAATTAGGGTTAGGGTTGGGGTTTAGGGTTAGTTTAATGGGAAAATAAATAATTTTGGTTCTGTTTTTTTTCTTCTTCAGAAACAGAAACCACAAATTTTGTGATAAAACTGTTAATTTTAACTAGGGGGGTTTAGGGTTAAGGTTAGGTTTTCGGGAAAAATGCCCTAGGCTGTTTTTTTTTTGGGGGGGGGGGGGGGAGTGACACGGACTTCAATCGTAGCTGGGGTTTTTTTTTTCAGCAGTACCATTCCCTGTGATAGATAATTATTTTTCTTTCGCAAGTTTTTTTTTTTTTTTTTTGTGTGCTACCAAACGATTCGCCTTTATTTATATGGTAAGTAAATATATATTTTATCTTTTCCTATATTTTTACATTTCTTTAAATTTCACTCTTGAATTTATAATTCAATTTGTTCAATTTCTTATAACAACAAATACATTTTTTCAGATAGTTTTCTAAAAAATGGTTGGAAAATGAACTCGTAATGCTTCTCCTACAAATTTTGGAGGTCCATCTTCTGCATTAAATAAGACAGAGCTGCCTAATTTTAGACAAGTAATCTAATACAGTTATTTTCTAAAAAATAATTGTTCAAATTTAACAAACTTCGATATTTCAAAATTAATGGCAAAAAATATAATTGATATTTGGAATGCAGCTAATCCCCGTTTGCCTCTGTTAAGCGAAAGGTCTATTATAATTAAACTGAAAAGGACATGTTTCGAAAAAGCACATCAGATAAATAGAATTTTCTTTTGCACTGAAGAAATGGATTGTTTCTTCAGTGCAAAAGAAAATTATGGTAAAAAAACTGGATACATTTTCTGACATTGCTTCTTGTTCCTGTCAATTGCCAATTTTAAGTTGTGAAGACAAAAATGTGAAATGCAAAAAAGAAAATTGTCAGACAAGGCACATAATCTGTATTTGTCCTCTCAAAGATAAGGTAAAGTTATTTTTCTATTTTTCTTTTTTAATGAATTCAAATATCATCCCAATATCATAAACAATTGAATTACTATAATGATATTTTATGTAAATAAGGTAGAAAAATAACTTGTACCATTTTCTATGTGATATAATATTTTGAGATTCAGTTGGTTAGATGTATTTATTGTGGACTTGTGGAATTTACCCTGAAAACATAAAAACTACACAGCCTAATCCAGTTTATTGTTAAAGTTTATGTAGTTAGCTGGTTGGAAATTAAAAGAGACAATAAATTTCATAACCAGCAACTGTATATTTTCAATATGCTGCAAAGAATCAAAGAGCTACCACCTGAAATTCAGGAGATTGCATTCAAAAATATTCTGCATAATGCTTTTTGTCTCCTACTAGAAAATATCTTGTATTCAATGTTTAAATCAGATGAACTGGAAGTGAGGGACGAAGCTATAAAAGAATTTTAGTCATTCGGTAGGTAATTTAGATAAGATTGATTAAAATGATTTCATCGATTTATAGATTCAATTTAAAGTAATATCCTAGTTTCATGATGAAAATTAAAAATTAAGACAAGGTTGAACTTTTAATTTAATTCAATATATTGATTTTTCATGTTTTTAGGAGAGGGAAGCCAACCAAAAAGAGGCTAAAAATACCAAAAATAAATTTTGATGCTACACATTGGTCACAGTAGATTGACCTGTCTCAAAATGGAATTTGTGAGCCTGGATTCACAGAAGAATGTTTAGATAATGAACTGGAGTCATAAAAGAGTGGGATAAAATTATAGTTGACTGATTTGCCTTCACACTCACAAAGTGTTGAAAGGGCAGTAAAATTAACAACTTCAGCTTCCCAATCGGTTTATAGAATGCAAGGCATAGGCATATCATTACAAAAGTTTTATTCCTTCCTTTGCTTCAAAGGGTTCTTATGTAGAGCAGTTTAATATGATGGCATGATAAAAGTTTCTATTATCCCTAGAACATTCATGTATCTTTATCATGTCTTTTATAACTTTATGCATTACAATGATTATATAAAAGAGAAACTTAAAAGACTCACAATTAGTAACCAGTAGATATTTAAAGGAATATTCAAATTACAATGGTAGCTTATATTAATATCATCATCCCATCATTTGTTTCTAGCAGAGTTCATACTTATTTGCTTTTGTTCCATTGATAACAGAAAAAATAACGCTACAACAATATATTGCAATGTTATTAATGACGTATCTCAATTAGTGAGGTAAAATGCTGCTTATTTAAGATATTTGGGTGGGGTGGGGGTTATAATTTCATTTTAAATGTTACTTTCGATATATTCTATTCATCTTATTTGAATGAGATAAATTTAAAATGTTTTTGGATTGAAATTATAAGATTTTACAGCAATTTCTTAAGTAAATGTATCAAAAACAAGGATTTCAGAGGGCTTCATATTAGACGATCTTTAAAACTAAATGCTCAAAAATTGGTGCAAGTTAGAAACCTACTTTTTGGTGTCAGTACTTATCATACCAATACCCAACTTTCTCTATTTGTTACATTTTGATATGCCAAAAAAAGTTGAAAATCAACCTACCCTAGTGTTCATACATCTACTGTATTCACATAAATAATGCACAATCGAATAAACATTTATTTTGATCTTTATAGAATTCTCTTTGTAGAAGACTATAAAACTTACCTAAAAGGTCCTGGGAGGATAGAATTATGAAATTATCAAAAAGATGTCAGAAGATAGGGGAATTAAATGGTAAATATGTTGTTCAATATAGTTAATGTTGAAAAAAAAAAAAATGTTGGCTTTTTATTTTTTGGCTACCAAGATTTATTTTAATTTATTTTCCCTTTAATTTTTATTTTGTTTTTAATAATGCTTTAGGTTTGACACATAACTTGACAACCATCATAATTTACCTATAGAAATTTCTCTACTTTTATAATGTACTATATTCAATAGTAAACAAATGAAAAGTAAACGGTTTTCAATATCAACCAATTTATTATCCTGCCAACAATGTTTTTTTTACAATTCCAATTCACTTTTAAAAAGGGAATTCTTTTTTCTAGCAGGTACGAATTCAGACTATATAGAAACTGTAGAAAGCAACATTTACCTGAAGCCATAATTGAGAGCATCTTCAGCTGATATGACACCGATATCAACTGTTCGAGCTTTCCAGATTCTGTTTTCAGTCAATAAGGTTTCAACTTCATCTAATCGTTGTCCAAACTTTTCAATAAAATCAAAAATGTCATCCATCAAACCAAGGGGCATGTCCTGTAATTAGGAAAATATAAAAAACATCATGAGAAAATTGAGGAGAAATTATTATAACAAAACTTGTTTGGACTAATGAAGGGTTTTCTCCTCCAGATACAATCCATATAAATCAGAGTGGGAGGGAGATTCCCTTGGTAATATTAGCATTACAAGCATTTAGCTGAAAAACGCTGACATTTTCAAATTTGCGACCGTTATCATTTCAATTTGCAATTTCTCGAATATTTCTTAACCAATCTTAAAAAGATTTATATGGTTGGAAAGAGAATAGAGTAATCTTTCTAAATATGTAACTTTTATCAACTGAATTATTTTTTACAGCGAGATAAAACCGTATTTTCGGTTGAACAGCTGAAAACAAAAATATGACCGTTTTTTTTTAAGGATAAATTTTACACACTATTTTGTTTTTCAAAATCAAAGTAGGTAATCTTTATAAATATTCTTGAAATTTTGCACTCAAATAGAAGACACCTGGAAGTACAAATGGGTTTGTTTTTTTTGTTTCTAGGATCCGTGGAAACGAAAATATGGGAGGGCAAATTCAAAGGTTATTTGTTTAAAAAATATGAAAGACGCAAAAAAGACGCACATGGTCTGTAATTTTAGACTTTCAAAATTATTTTCCTATAAAAATTTTGAAATTTAAAGACTGCCAAGTGCTTCGGGATTTGATCCGAAAGTTTTCATTTTGAAGAAAAACCTCAAATTTACGTTACTTTCGAATGTAAAAACACCCTGTCAACTGACGTCATAAATCTGACTTTATTGATTTAAAATCACAATTTCTCGTATATTTATTGTGCAATCTTAAAAATATTCATATGGTTGAAAAAAAAAGAAAATTTCTCTAAATATGTAATTTGTATGTGTTTTTATTAATTGAATATTTTTTTACAGCGAGTTAAAAACGTATTTTGCTTAAAAAAAACGAAAATGCGTGATAGGAATTTTTTTCCGAGAATACATTTTACACTCTACATTTCTTTGGAAAATCTAAGTGGCTAATCTTTATCAATATTCTTGAAATTTTGCATTCAATTAGAAGACACCTGGAAGTACAAAAGGGAGCTTTTATTTTGTTTCTAGGACCTGTGGAAGTGAACATACAATAGTGCAAACTCCAAGACTATTTGTTCAAAATGAGGATGATTAGCAAAAAAGACGCACTCTGTGTGTAGAAATACAAAGTTTCAGAATTATTTTGATATATGATATGTAAAATGTAAAGATTGTTAGATGCTTCGGGATTTTGCTTCAAAAGTTTGTATTTTCAAAAAAATCTTAAATTTATTTATCCGATAGGCGTAAAATCCTGTCAACAGTTGAGAATGTGCTTTCAACCGGCGTCACAAAATTGGACATTATTGATTTAAAAATCACAATTTCTCGCATATTTATGGTTCAAACTTAAAAAATATTTTATGGTTGTAAAGAAAAGAAAATAATCTTCCTAAATATATAATTTGTATATGTTTTTATTCATTGAATTAGTTTTTACAGCGAACATGAATTTATCCGATTTGAAAAACAAATAGCTTTCGTAGTAGTAGTAGTAGCAGCAGCAGATGTTTATTTTTTCTTAAGTTCTATTTTCCACATTCATTGCATAAATATTAAGAATATTTTCATACTAAATGGTTTTAAAGAACATTGAATTGTTAAAAAATAATATTCCATTTTGAAAGGAATTTTGTCAGACTTTTATTTTGAAAAATGGTATTTTTATTTTAAATAAATGAAGTTCGATATTCAACATAAATAAAAAAAAATATTCATGGTGGTCTGTTTGTATTATTAGATATACAATTGTGCTTTATATATATATATATATATATATATATATATATATAAAAATATAGATATGATCAAAAGTAAGTTTTAAAATAAATAAATAAGATAAAATAAAAATAAGATTAGAAAAATTTTTTTTTTAAATATTTACCGTTGAAAAATATTTACCTTTGAAAATTTCAAATATTTACCCTTGAAGAAATCAACTAGTGCAAAATACATACGGACAATGTACATTTCTTTGAAATGTACATTGTATATTTAAAAATAAACTATGACCCAGAAAAAACAGAACCCACATTTTGTAATAAAACTTAATTTTAACTAGGGTTAGTTTAATGGGAAAATAAATAATTTGGGTTCTGTTTTTTCTGGGTCACATAAATTCCTACCATAAAATAAACTGAACCCCCTTTTTATGTCCGTGTTTTTGCAATAAATGTTTTATTTTTCTTCAAAGTGGTGTTATTTATTTGACTTAATACTATACATGCAGTATTATAATGAAAATGTTGAATGATTGGGTGTTAAACTTTTAAAGAAACCAAAATCGCTGCTATCTGTATCAATTATTCTCTAAATAATGGGTTAAAGCATAGAGATACATACAATTTAAGTGCATAATCAGAAAGAACATACAATTTTACATAAGAATACCAAATTCTATCAAAATTGCTCCAAAAATAAAGAAGTGAAGAAATCACTGAATTTCTTTTTTTTAATGGTCTGTGATTTGACATATTTTTGAAACAAAATCATGTCCACATTTGTATCCCCAATTTCGGGGCTTTAAATTCTCATAACTTTTGAACCACTGGGGATATTTGCATAATTCAAATGGTTCTGAACTCCATTTACATAGCTCTATATAACTAATGTGATTAAACAACAATAACCTCAAATAAAAAAATCAACTGGAAATGCTAGTAATATAAACCAAAAAATAGCAAACAAAAAAGAAATGGTGGCAAATATCCTGATTGGAACAACCCACAAATTACAAATTATATATATATATATATATATATATATATATATATACACACACACACATATATATATATACACATCCTGTCATACTGATGAAAGATTTGCTTGACCCTTACTGGCCATCTGTCTCTATCAGCCATCACTCTTAGCTAGAGTTGAAAAGAACAATGGCAACACAAATGAAGACAATTATTGAAATCAACAATTTCATATAAGTGTACATAACACAGACGCTTGTGACTTTCTCTCTAAGTCTAGTGCTTTGGGAAGTGACTGACTAAAACATGGTAGCAGGCCTTGCAAAATTCCCTTGTGGTTTGGCTGGCAGCCTCTCTCCTGACTTACCGCTTGAGACTCCAAAAACTGTATTCTTAACTATTTTCTAACAAAACCATGATTCATCGTCTATTTTACCTGTCTTAAAGTAGGATTTTAATCTCATGCTAAAGCACATTGGGAATGACAGGTCTCATCTCAGTGGTGAAAAGGTTTTCCGACACTACCTAGTTGTTAACAAAAAGTACTCAGAAACAGTTGATATATGTTGGAGCATTGAATATATATATATATATATATATAAGACTAAGTTTTTGGTATGTATGTGTCGACGTACGAGATCAAAACGGGAGGTCACTGATTCGAAATCTTGCATAAATATTAATATCCTTCTAACTAAGAAACACCCCAAATTTGGTTATTGATTTTTACTGATTAAGGGATATAATTAATTAAGCTAAAATCACCCAATTTGCGAAACTGTCCGTATACCAACTCCTGCTGATGATAAGATATTGTCCCCTGCCTGACTTTTTGTTAAAGCGATAAGCTGAATTCACTACTGATAAGCAAGCAGTGGATTCAATTTTAGTGAATAAATTTCGCAGTCTTAAGTCGTTCAGCTCGGAATTTATCACCTATTTGTAGTCCAATTTTAAAAATATCCACATGGTTGAAAAGAACAGAAAATAATCTTGCTCAATATATAATTTGTATGAGTCTTTATACATTGAATTATTTTTTATAGCGAGTTAGAAAAAAATTATTTTGCTTCGGAGAGCAAAAGTATGTTTTAACAATAAATCAAATCTTATTCATATCGCAATCTTTTTATTCCTGTCTTTAAAATAGTAATTTAGTTAGAAATGAAATGAAATAATCTATCTTACAAATATTTATTTGGTAAGAAAGAGCGAAGTAAATGACAATAATAAGCGAAATAAATAATAAGCGAAGTAAATAACAATAAAAAGCGAAATAAATAATAAGCAAAGTAAATAACAATAATAATTTAACTCAACTTTGTTTTTAATTTTTTTGTATATATACAAAAGATTTTTAGAAAAACAAAGCCTTTTACAAAAATAGGTAGTTAAATTATATAACTACTTATTTCGTAACTAAGTAAACATAGTTGTATTGTGATAAAAAAAAAAATTTATAAGAAAAATACGATATAAACAAAACAGTTTGAAATGTTATGTTAAGCTTACCTTAAGCATAAAATAAAAATGATTCTAATGTACGTAACTTGAATGAGAAAATTTGTTATTTAATTTATCATAATTCTAATGATAAATAAATAGGCAGATTTTTAAAAAAATTAAGTCACCACTTTTTTTCTCTTTCTTTTTTTTTACTAAAAAACGTCAAAAATGGTCTTTCGAATTTATCTCAGCTGAACTTGAAAAACGGTTGGAAAATTAGGGTGACATAGAAAAAACAGTACCCACAAAATTTGTAATAAAACTGATAATTTGTAATAAAACTGATAATTTTAACCAGGGGTTAGGGTTGGGGTTAGTTTAATGGGAAAATAAATAAATAATTTGGGTTCTGTTTTTTCTTATGAGTTTGTTTAATATTTTTTTCTTTCAAATGGAAAAATATTTTCAAGAAAATATTAATTTTTCTGCAAGTTTCATTGTGTTAAATAACGGGGGGGGGGGGGGGGAATTTCACGGGTTAAAATAGGTGGTACCTATGGTTTATCTATCTAATTACGATAAGAATTACGACGAAAAAAAAAAAAAAAAAGTAATTTATGAGTTTGCTTAATTTTATATATATGTATATTACATTTACTTGTCGAAAATATACTGGAGGTGGGGTAAAATATCGCATCTATCTATCTCAATTATCTATCTATCAAATTATGATTATAAGAATTACTCTGTCTATTCAAAACTATCCATCTTCATATCTATCTATCTATTAAATACTAAGATTTAATTTTATTACGATGAATTACGATAAATAAACAAGAATTAATCTATACAATACTATTCTTTTATTACTTTTCTTTTAACGATGAATTACGGTAAATAAACAAGAATCTAAGTACTATTTTTTATTACTTTTCTTTTATTGCGATACATTAAGGTAAATAAACACGAATTACGACAAATTTCTATAATTAAACGAGAATTAAGACAAAAAAAAGAGTCCCCACCCCTTAAAATACATTTAGCGCCCTAAGTTGGTTGTTTTCTTTCAAGTAACACCGCAAAACGAACTTAGCTGGGGTCGTTATTTCAAAGTTCACCGCCCAGCATTTTCCGAGGCAGGGGACCGGGATGCACTTCCTCATAAATTACCTTTTGTTCAAGCGTCGCAATGCTTGAAACCTTACCCCACCCCGTGAACATAACTAAAAACATTAACAATCCCAATCCCTACATTGACTGTCACTTAATCCCAACCCTCACATCTGACCAAACACAGAGACTAAAATGGAACCAACTTTTGTCTTTGGAAAATATTTACTTTTCAGTGCTTCCAAAAATGTTTAATAAACTTTTTTGAATGAACATTAATTTTATGTAATTCTTAAATGTAATTTTTTTTTTAAATTCTTCATTTTCAGTCAAAATTTTCCGGGTGTGCTATTCTATTCAAGTACCAAAAATTCTTTTTAAATGTTCTAAATTTTACAAGGGAGGGAGGGGGCAGTTTTATAAAGCGGAATTTATTTTTTAACATTTCTTTAACAAATACCTCATCATCTTTAGTCTGTAGTCTGACAAATTCTTGTCTTGTTCAGTGTCAGTGTCACGTAAAAATAAATCAAAATATTGCTACAAGATGAAAGCAAAACTTTATCAGATGAAATCAACTAATAGCCAGTCAGAAGCATTTTTACTGTTTAATGAATATTCATGACCAGTTTGGGAAATGTTGGGTGGATTCGTTGAGCGTTAAAACAAAAACAAATAAATAAAAAATAAAAAACACAGTCCTTGCTATTTTACTAGTTATATTTGTTAAGTGTAACAATAACATTAATTTTGTCTCAGATAATTCAAATTTTACAGAACAAAATTTTCCCACCCCTTTTTCAAGTACTGGAAAATTTACATTCTATTTTCCAGGTTTTCCAGGATGTGTATGTTGGATTATTTTTGGCATATAAGCTGTGCTACAATACACCACTTAAATTTGTAGACTAAGCAAGGTCGCATGGTTTAAACCATAGCCAATCAACAGCCTGAATACATGGCTGGTTGACTACTTAATTACTGATACTGAGAGACATCCATTTGCAATCATTAATGAGGAGCACCAAGGAACAACCAAAGGATTCATTACCAAGGATCTCCGCTGGACAAGTACTCTTGCTTGAAGCCTAAAAGATGGCCACTAAAATCGTAACAGTGTGGGAACCCTGCAAATTATAGGTGGTCAGAAATAACAGATTTGGACAAACATAAACAAGTGATAGTAATCACTTTCAGTTTAACTGAAGATGATGAAAATAAGAGAACATTTTTGAACAAGTACAACTTGACAATTTGAAACGGGAGGATGGACACATTGACTGAATTCATGAATAAAAACCTTGCCAAGTATGATCTTTAGGACTCTTTAAAAATTCAAAGCTTTTGAGGACTTTTCTCATAATGAACAGCAATTAATACATGGGTATATTCTACGTTCGATGCAAAGTACAGAAAAATTGAAAAGGAAAAAAAAAGACCCTTCCACCTGAAATTTTGGTATTTAAGCTTGTAAGGAAAGCTAATATTACCAAGGAAGAAAAAATGCTAGTATTAAGAGGAATAAACTAGAAAAACTGGCTAAGCAGTGATGAAAGAAATTTAAGGATGATAGAATCCATGAGAAAGAAAAACAATAAGCTTAGAGCCAGCCTTTTTAGCAGAAAAACATGAGGGTCTTCTAGCATCAAGCTTTGTTAAAAAAAGCACTCAATGTAGAGGGGATAATTTCAGAAGCAGGGGAAGCAACTTCAGGTTATCCACATTCCAATCATCTCAATGGGGGGGGGGGGTAAAAAACACAAATCCTGTTGGACCGGGTGGACAAATCCTTACATGTAGATTCTATAGACATCTAATAACAAAATGTCCCGATACCTGGAAAACATGGCCAAAGTGAATATAACAGAAAATGTTCTATTCACAGGATACCAAAAACCAGACATAACACAATTAGGTATGGATGCTAGTAATTGTGCAATGCTGGACAGTGCTTGTAGTTTGACAGTTTGTGGAAAGAACTGGTTAAGAACCTATCTGGGGTCCAGTAAAAGATCACCCACAATGAGGGCCGAAAGGTGCTTAGGTTTGGAGGTGGAGAGAAGCTGAGCTCAATTGAAGCTCAAATTACCAGTACGAATTGGAAAAGACATGTACATCAAGAACAAGAATGGTTGTAGAATTGGATATCCCACTACTGCTTTCAAGGTCATCTATGAAGGTAGCACTAAATATTTCATCGTACGAGCACTACTGCATACGAATCAATAAATCTGAGACAGTGCACCCCCAAGAAGTGAATGCAGTCAAATTAGATGAAATGAATTTAAAGGACCTCAAAACAACAATGCTTAAACTTCACTGCCAGTTTGCACCTCTCTCCAAAAAACGACTGGTTGCACTGCTGAAGGACGCTAAGGTTTGGAAAGACAAACACAACAATAACAGAGATAACTTTAGAATGTCAACTGTGGCAAAGGTATGAAAAAACACCTCCTCCTCAACCAGTGGTGTCTATGCCAATGGAGAAAAGCTTTAACAAGAAAATAGCAATGGACTTTAAATACTACAAAGGCCGGTGGATTCTGGATGGGAGTATTTGGAGTTATGGAAGCTTTAATGATCCAAGATCATACTACTAGCATTACAAGCATTTAGCTGAAAAACGCTGACATTTTCAAATTTGCGACCTTAATCAGTTCAATTTGCAATTTCTCGAGTATTTCTTAACCAATCTTAAAAAGATTTATATGGATGGAAAGAGAATAGAGTAATCTTTCTAAATAGGTACTTTTATTGGTTTTCATCAATTGAATTATTTTTTACAGCGAGTTAAAACCGTATTTTCGGTCGAACAGCTGAAAACAAAAATATGACCGTTTTTTTTAAGGATAAATTTTACACGCTGTTTTGTTTTTCAAAATCAAAGTAGTTAATCTTTATCAATATTCTTGAAATTTTGCACTCAAATAGAAGACACCTGGAAGTACAAACGGGGTCTTTTTTTTTGTTTCTAGGACCCGTGGAAATAAAAAATATGAGAGGGCAAAGTTAAAGGGTATTTGCTTAAAAAATATGAAAGACGCAAAAAAGATGCACATGGTCTGTAATTTTAGAGGCTTTCAAAATTATTTTCCTATAAAATTTGTGAAATTTAAAGATTGCCAAGTGCTTCGGGATTTGATCTGAAAGTTTTGATTTTGAAGAAAAACCTCAAATTTACGTTACTTTTGGTTGTAAAAACAGTCTGTCAACTGACGTCATAAATAGGACCGTATTGATTTAAAATCACAATTTCTCGTATATTTATTGTTCAATCTTAAAAATATTCATATGGTTGAAAAGAAAAGAAAATCTCTCTAAATATGTAATTTGTATGTGTTTTTATTGATTGAATATTTTTTTACAGCGAGTTAAAAACGTATTTTGCTTAAAAAAAACGAAAATGCGTGATAGGAATTTTTTTTCCGAGAATACATTTTATACTCTACATTTCTTTGGAAAATCACTCTGTCCATGATATTACAAAGTTTCAGAATTATTTTGATATAAAAATTGTAAAATTTGAAGAATGTTAAGTTCTTCGGCTTCTTATTCAAAAATTTGTATTTTGAAAAAAAAATCTCAAATTTATTTGTCCGACAGGCGTACGACTCCTCAGTTAAACAGGCATGTTTCATCAGCTAAGAATTGTTTATGCACACAAAGTTTAAATTTGCTTATTTCTCGTCCAATTTTTTAAATATTTAATATATCAAATTTTATAATATATTTTAAAATAAAATAACAATCTTTCTAAATATTTAACTTTTATGTGTTTTTAATAATTGAATTATTTTTTACGTCAATTTTTCAATTTTGGAAAAAAAACAAACTTGAAATTACAAAAAATGTAAACAAACCAGGTTTGTGTGAAAACATGTAAATAGATAATCTATTTCTTTTATGTAATTCAACATAAGCATTTAGAAATGTATTTTTACATTCAAAGTGATGTTACATATTTAAATTAATATTATATATATATATATGTATACACTATACATATATTTACGTTTGGAAAATCAACCTGTGCAAAATTCGTAAACGTACAATGTACTTTTCAATCATACATTTCAAAACAAACTATAACGCAGGAAAAACAGAACACACAAATTTTGTAAGAAAACTATTAATTTTAACTAGGGGGGGTTTAGGGTTAGTTTAATGGGAAAATAAATAATTTGGGCTCTGTTTTTTTTTTTCTGTGCCACCCTGTAATAAAATGGGATTTTGATCAGAATTTAGCCGTAATGTCATGGGATTTTGAGTATGATTTGCAAGTTTTACCCAATATTTAACATTAATTTTTGGCATGAGAATTCTAAGATTCACACGTAAAAAATATTGATAATTATCGTATTTTATGGAAATTTCTGCAACAACGAAATTACTATTTTTTTCCTGAACTTTTTTTAGCTATGTTTTAAAGTCAGTAATCCCTTTTTTTCCTTATAAATTCCTACCATAAAATAAACTGAACCCCCATTTTATGTCTGTGTTTTTGCAATAAATGTTTTATTTTTCTTCAAAGTGATGTTATTTATTTGAATTAATACTATACATGTATATACATGCAGTATTATAATGAAAATGTTGAATAATTGGGTGTTAAACTTTAAAAAAAAACCAAAATCGCTGCTATCTGTATCTCTTATTCTCTAAATAATGGGTTAAAGCATAGAAATACATACAATTTGAGTGCATAATCAGAAAGAACATACAATTTTACATAAGAATACCAAATTATATCAAAATTGCTCCAAAAATAAAGAAACGGTGAAGAAATCACTGAATTTCTTTTTTTTAAATGGTCCGTGATTTGACATATTTTTGAAACAAAATCATGTCCACATTTGTACCCCCAATTTCGGGGCTTTAAATTCTCATAACTTTTGAACCACTGGGGATATTTACATAATTCAAACGGTTCTGAACTCCATTTACACAGCTCTATATAACTAATGTGATTAAACAACAATAACCTCAAATAAAAAAATCAACTGGGAGTGCTAATACTACTGATGGAGAACAGAAGAGTCTACATTTGAAAACAATCAAATGGAAAATTTCCTATCCAGAGGACAATGAACATGTTAATTTGACTGAAAATTACACCATACCTAACCATGAAATAGCTAAACAGGATGAACTTCGGAGACTATATGACTTTCGAACCTATGATGAAATGGAAAACATGGCCAGAAGACAATATCAACTAGGTGGGTGATCACCTCTAAAGAGGGAACCAGTGAGGCAAGTCTCAGGGTTTGAGGAAAACTACTTCATCATGACAGATAGCCCAACAGTAAGCAAAGGAGCAATCACAGTTGCTTCGAACAAGAAATGGAAAAAAAAAAAACAAAAAAAAAACACAGATATAAAATCTGCATTCCTGCAGGGACAACAACTGGAACATGATGTCTATATAAGACACCCTATTGAAAGTAAAACTCCAAATGGCCTCATCTGGAAACTGAGACACAGACTATATATGGCCTTAAGGATGGAGCGAGACAGTTTAATCTAAATGAGCATAATGAACTCACTTCTTTTGGTGCACCCAATGAAAATTTGACCCTGCTGTATTCATCATGATAAAAAATGAACACCTAAATGGTATGTAGCCATATTGATGATTTTCTCCATGCAGGTGATGAATCCTTTGAAATCACCATGCAAAAATGCACAAATGGTTTATTACAGGAAAAATACAGGATGAAGACATATCAGTTTCCAGATGGTGCAGGGGACTGATGGTATCAGACTAGACCACTCTAGATATATGGCAAACCTGGAGCATACTCATCTTGAACCTGATAGGACATTGCAGAAAATCATAAGCTGATCGGGCAACTAAACTGAGCTGTACAAGATTTACAGCCTGACTTAGCATTTGAATTGGATTAACAAGGCAAAAGTAGTGGACTTAATGTGTGATAGCAAAGTCATTGTTCATTTGAAGTAAATCCAACTATTTCTTCCTTTGAAAGGAAATATGGCTGAAGACTGGGAAATCTTTATTTTCAATGATGCTTCACTGGAAAACTTAAAGGAAAAGGGAGTCGTTTGTGCTTATATTTTGTTGGCAAAGGATTGAACTGTTACTTCATTGCTTGGCAGGCAAAAAAGATCAAATGAGTGGTGCGATCTACAATCACAATTGAAGGCCTAGCTTTATTAGAAGGACTAGAGGTTGCAATATATTATAGAGAACTTATTGTAGAACATACTAAAACCAGTAGACATACCAATAACTGCCTTTATTGACAGCAAAACTATTGTTGAAGCACTGCAATTAACCAAACATGTGGATGACATGGGTTTAAGGATTGATGTTGCTGCAATAAGTAAAATGCAACTCAACAACAAAGTCTTCATAAAAATGGTATCCTGGAAAAATACAATTGGCTAATTCGTTAACTAAATGTGAAGCATTTGGTATTGAACTGTTGATGGTTCTACAAAAAGGAAAAATACCGGAAGAATTTGTGTGACTGTTTCTTAAAAAAAAAAAAAAAAAAAAAAAAAAAAAAGAAAGAAAAAAAGTGGGGCAGAATAATTCTCTATGACCCGAGGGCAGTTTAACCCTGTGAGTCTCTTTTTTCCATATAAACATCAAGTCTTTAGTTTCATATACAAAAGACAAAGAAGAAGAAAAAAGATATTGTAATTAATGTTGATGTCATGTAACTAAGAAAGATAGCTTGAGTTATCTTTCTTTAAGAGAACTCTCCCCTTTCAAAAAACCCTTTTCGTGTGCCTGTCAGTCTTCACAGGCCCTTTTCGCGTTGGCAAGTAGAGTGAGTCTAAGGTGTTGAAATAAACATTCTGAATATATTGTTGGCATTTGCGTTGATTGTTAAGTGTCTCCTTAGTCCAAGGCGTATTTAACATGAGTATTAGGAAAAAAAAAAGAAGCAAAATATTACATATGTAATTAATTGTTAATACATTTTAAACATTAAATTTACCCTAAAATTTACGATATTAGACGGTTTGCATGAAGTAACTTATATACTTACAAAGCACGTTATTAATAGTTTTAAAAAAATTTCATGAAAGTTTCTTCTCAAAAACTAATAACAAAAAACCTTAAATACATTAGATGCAGAAAAATTAGTCATGTTTATATTCTATTTCAAAAAATCTTTTTTGTTCAAAACTCAGGGGGGAAAAAAAAAGAAAAAAAAGAAAAGAAAAAAGGTATTTTATTTTTAGTATTTGGATTATTCAGACTATTGTCATATCTACTCAACATTTCAGCTGATGTGCCCTCCAGCCTTCTTCAGGTGTTTCTTATTGAACTCGGGAACCTTCTCAAACTCAGAAGCCTTCATGTCATATTCAGGAGCCTTCACAGAACTTTGAACCGGGTAGACTGTTAGACACACGGTGCAATGGATATAAGGGTTGAGTTAATACATTTCTAAGTGACAATCTCTTAGGTTGCAGGTTCCAATTCCTGGCATGGGCGATAAAGCTCTAGTCTGCATACTTTAACAGTCCCTTAACACTTTCCTCGTCGCTGACGACTTATACCTGTCCTGTCTTAATGGATGCAGAAGTCATCCTACCCTATATGGGACTTGATAACCGGTCTCGGCTTTCGTATACTTCCAATGAAGGCCTA
>CM042154.1:78777031-79066833 GCA_023376005.1 Doryteuthis pealeii | reverse complement strand
CACTATGAACCTCACAAAACCATAAGTATTGATGAGGCTATGATAAAATATAAAGGCAGGTGTTCTTTCCTGCAATACATTCCATCCAAACCTACAAAATGGGGTATAAAAGCATGGGGACTTGCGGATGCTGAAACGTATTACCTTGTCGATTTCAATATTTACTTCGGCAAGGATACGGCTTCGAATAATGGTGCACCACTTGGAACACATGTGGTAACGGATTTGATAAATAATCATCACGGTAAAAATCATCATGTTTACTTTGATAATTATTTTACTTCAGTGGACCTGATGGAAATATTAATAAAAAATGGGACATATGCTTGTGGTACCGTGCGACTAAATCGACGTGGTCTTCCTGCAGGTATAAGAAATTGCAAATTGAAAAAGAGTGGGGAAATGAAAAAAATACAGAAGGGTAAACTGACTGCTATTACTTGGTATGAAAAGAAACGCCAAGTGAGTATTTTGACGACGGCAAACCAGACTGGCAAAACTTCTATTACAAGAATTGGAAAACGAGGAGCCCCTGACACAACCTATCCAAAACCAATTGCAATACAGAAAAATACGGAACATTATAATGGAGTTGATAAAAATGATCAACTTTGCTCATATTATGGTATTTCTTGTAAAACAAGGAAGTGGTGGAAGTATTTGTTTTTTTTTAATAGATGTAACTGCTATCAACGCATACATTTTGTGCCGTGATGCTCCTGGAGGACCCCGCAAAAAGCCCTTATCTCACCTGGATTTCCAGTTAGAACTGGTTACTGGACTTATCAATAATTATAGTTCCAGGAAGAGACAAGCCCCCATGCTAATTAATCCACCCTTGATAAAGAAGCCAACTCAGCATGTGCTGAGTAAAATTAATTCAAAGAGAGGAAAAAGGAACTGTGTTGTATGCGCCAAAGGCCCTGAAAGAACACCAACTGGGCAAAAAATTCAGAGTTCATGGGAGTGCAACAATTGCAGTGTTGCATTGTGCAAAGTGAGGGGGTGTTTTGGGAAATTTCACAATTTCCAACATTAATTATAAAGGTAAGATTTTTTTTCCAAAAAAAATATTTTTCAATTTTTTAATTTTTTTTACTCACCTGACCTACCTGAGGCATTAATGATATGCATTAATAGGTAATAAAGGACCATTTGCTCGTAAATTCCTACCATAAAATAAACTGAACCCCCAATCTATGTCCGTGTTTTTGCAATAGATGTTTTATTTTTCTTGCACCTGTTATGTTACAATACTAAATATATTTTCTTTATTTATTTTAATATTCACTTCAATGTGTATATTCTAAAAGCTTTTACTTTCTGAGAATGCTTAGTTTTAAAGTGGGGTTTCATTTTTACACTTCAACTTTTTACTCGTAAATTCCTACCATAAAATGCCCAAGCCTAATTTTATGGTAGGAATTTACGAGTAAAAAGTTGAATATTATTTTTTTGTTGTTGTTATTTCTTTTCTTTTTGGCTTTGGTAAACTAAAATAAAAACATCAGATTTTAATCATCGTCGACAAAAAAACAAAATTATGGTCATAAAAGGAGGATCCAATTTATGCCTAAATTGTAAAATGAGCCCCCAACTTTAAAACTAAACATTCTCACAAAATAAAAACTTTTAGAATATGCACATTGAAATGAATATTAAAATAAATAAAGAAAATATATTTTGTATTGTAACATAACAGGTGCAAGAAAAATAAAACATTTAATACAAAAACACGGACATAAAATGGGGGTTCAGTTATTTTTATGGTAGGAATTTACGAGCAAATAGTCCTTTATTACCCATTAATAATAACTAGTTTGTTGTTCTGATATCTTTTATGTGTAAAAAAATGAATTGTAATTTTATTGGTCTTCATTTAGTGTAGTGACTAATTATCAAAATGATGTGAATCATTAAAAAATATGATGAAAGAGTAAACTGGGTTTATGTGAAAACACCTCTTACACACCTGTGCTGTTACTATGTTTTTACCTGTGATTTTTTTTCATAAGTTAGCTGCATCAAGGTCTGTGATGTTCATATGATCATGTCTGTAACTAAGTGCAACAATTGTATTACTATCAGATTCACTATCTGCATTTTTTCCCATAATTTTTAATGAGTATACCTGTTTTATTTATTATTATTAGCATTACAAGCATTTAGCTGAAAAACGCTGACATTTTCAAATTTGCGACCTTAATCAGTTCAATTTGCAATTTCTCGAGTATTTCTTAACCAATCTTAAACAGATTTATATGGATGGAAAGAGAATAGAGTAATCTTTCTAAATATGTACTTTTATTGGTTTTCATCAATTGAATTATTTTTTACAGCAAGTTAAAACCGTATTTTCGGTCGAACAGCTGAAAACAAAAATATGACCGTTTTTTTTTTTTTTAAGGATAAATTTTACACGCTGCTTTGTTTTTCAGAATCTAAGTAGTTAATCTTTATCAATATTCTTGAAATTTTGCACTCAAATAGAAGACACCTGGAAGTACAAACGGGGTCTTTTTTTTTTTTGTTTCTAGGACCCGTGGAAATAAAAATATGAGAGGGCAAAGTTAAAGGTTATTTGCTTAAAAAATATGAAAGATGCAAAAAAGACGGACATGGTCTGTAATTTTAGAGGCTTTCAAAATTATTTTCCTATAAAATTTGTGAAATTTAAAGATTGCGAAGTGCTTCGGGATTTGATCCGAAAGTTTTGATTTTGAAGAAAAACCTCGAATTTACGTTACTTTCGGTTGTAAAAACAGCCTGTCAACTGATGTCATAAATAGGACCGTATTGATTTAAAATCACAATTTCTCGTATATTTATTGTTCAATCTTTAAAATATTCACATGGTTGAAAAGAAAAGAAAATAATCTCTCTAAATATGTAATTTGTATGACCGTAATTTTGTTTTTTTCGTAAACAATGATTAAAATCTAACGTTTTTATTTTAGAGTACCAAAGCCAAAAAGAAAAGAAATAACAACAAAAAGTAATATTCAAATTTTTACTCGTAAATTCCTGCCATAAAATTAGGCTTAGGCATTTTATGGTAGGAATTTACGAGTAAAAAGTTGAAGTGTGAAAATGAAACCCCACTTTAAAACTAAGCATTCTCAGAAAGTAAAAGCTTTTAGAATATACACATTGAAGTGAATATTAAAATAAATAAAGAAAATATATTTAGTATTGTAACATAACAGGTGCAAGAAAAATAAAACATCTATTGCAAAAACACGGACATAGATTGGGGGTTCAGTTTATTTTATGGTAGGAATTTACGAGCAAATGGTCCTTTATTACCTATTAATGCATATCATTAATGCCTCAGGTAGGTCAGGTGAGTAAAAAATTGAAAAATGTTTTTTTGGAAAAAAAATCTTACCTTTATAATTAATGTTGGAAATTGTGAAATTTCCCAAAACACCCCCTCACTTTGCACAATGCAACACTGCAATTGTTGCACTCCCATGAACTCTGAATTTTTTGCCCAGTTGATGTTCTTTGGCGCATACAACACAGTTCCTTTTTCCTCTCTTTGAATTAATTTTACTCAGCACATGCTGAGTTGGCTTCTTTATCAAGGGTGGATTAGTTAGCATGGGGGCTTGTCTCTTCCTGGAACTATAATTATTGATAAGTCCAGTAACCAGTTCTAACTGGAAATCCAGGTGAGATAAGGGTTTTTTGCGGGGTCCTCCAGGAGCATCACGGCACAAAATGTATGCATTGATAGCAGTTACATCTAAAAAAAACAAAACAAATACTTCCACCACTTCCTTGCCTTACAAGAAATACTATAATAGGAGCGAAGCTGGTCATTTTTATCAATTTTCTGTATATTCCTGTATTGCAATTGGTTTTGGATAGGTTGTGTCAGGGGCTCCTCGTTTTCCAATTCTTGTAATAGAAGTTTTGCCAGTCTGGTTTGCCGTCGTCAAAATACTCACTTGGCGTTTCTTTTCATACCAAGTAATAGCAGTCAGTTTACCCTTCTGCATTTTTTTCATTTCCCCACTCTTTTTTAATTTGCAATTTTTTATAGCTGCAGGAAGACCACGTCGATTTAGTTGCACGGTACCACAAGCATATGTCCCATTTTTTATTAATATTTCCATCAGGTCCACTGAAGTAAAATAATTATCAAAGTAAACATGATGATTTTTACCGTGATAATTATTTATCAAATCCGTTACCACATGTGTTCCAAGTGGTGCACCATTATTCGAAGCCGTATCCTTGCCGAAGTAAATATTGAAATCGACAAGGTAATACGTTTCAGCATCCGCAAGTCCCCATGCTTTTATACCCCATTTCGTCGGTTTGGATGGAAGGTATTGCAGGAAAGAACACCTGCCTTTATATTTTATCATAGCCTCATCAATACTTATGGTTTTGTGAGGTTCATAGTGGGAAGGGAATTGTCTCTTAGCGTTATCGAGTATCGGTCTGACTTTATGAAGCTTATCATGTTCTGGGTGGGTCCGTGGAAGATTCTGTGTGCTGTAATTTAAATGAAAATATTGTGTTATCTGCTCAAACCGATTCCTGCACATTATTTCAGAGATAACACAGTTTCTTAGTCCAGGTGTTTTACTCCAATAACACCAGTAATTTGGAAGTGGCACAATTCCCATAAAAAAAAGCATGCCTAAATATGCTCGAATTTCGGCAACACACGTGCGTACAAATAAAACATCGCCGGACTGCTCTGCGTATAAATTAGTTTGATAGACTATGTCTTCTATTAATGTTAGAGGGAAAAGTTGAAAAAAATATTCAACGGGTTTGGCATCCAGTCCTAAAGGTATTTTAGGGCCAACAAAACTATCAAACTGTACTGGAGTATTATCAAGAACAGTGTCACTCCATTCTGTTGTAAAAATTTCTTCGTCAGATAAGTCCTCAAAATCTGACAAGTCGCTTGTGTGCACGGAAGATATAGAGATATCACTCTGGTTATCTTTGCCCAAACCTAGAGCTTTATCAGCCATTAATTCTTCGATAATATTATCGAATATCTTGTTTGAGTTACTCTCAAAAGACGCCATTTTATGAAAAAATTTTCGGAAAAAAACGCACTGGAAAAAAAGCTGACTTTCTTGTTTAACACGTGGTTAAAAAGAGAAAGGGTTTCGGTAAACCGGATATGAATGTAAGGGGGATAATACCCAAGTTATTTCCCTTAGATTGAAGAATTATAAATAGGTTTAAAACTAAATTTAAACAAAGGTATTATCTTGGGCGGACTCGGGCGGTATAGGATTCCAGGGATGACTTCCGGTCGGGCGGAATCGGGTGGTACAGGATGTTAAGAGTTAAGGAACATGTGAAATTACCCCCTGTGCCAGTGGCAACCAGGTGGAATTCCTGGTTTAATGCAGCCAAATATCACTCATCCTTTGTGCAATTTTATGAAGAGTTCTTTAAACAAGAAAAGAGCCATGGCCTTGCAGTAGATAGGATTCTGGAATTAGTAGATGATGATCGACTACATCATGCCTCTTACCATAATTTGCACCTGAATTTGCCTTTTATAAAAATGCATCCGTTTAATAACAGTTTTGACAAGCTTAGAAGAAACCAAGTCTCCATTTGCATGTGTTGTTTATAACATGATTGAGGGCGAACATGACCATGAAAATAAATAAAAAATAGAATGTGTTAAAGCCCAGGTATAGGTGGGTGGTTGTCCTTTTTACAGACACAAAAGATTAGGCCGTGAAATTTAAGAGAATTGAACGGCCACCATGAAGTTAAGTCACTTAGTGATAATATCTTTTTGCATCTAGGTATTAAAAGCAAAAAGACTATTTTTATGAGGAAATCTCTTTTGAAGAAACTAATGGTCGAAATATTGAAGACATGAAGTCTGATCTCAAGAGTAAGTGTTTTAATTTTAAGAGAAATCATAGTCAGGAAGTCTGAATTGAATTTAAGTGTCGAATATCTGGGTCGTCTGGCCGTAGGGAGGTATAGGGTAGAATTTTACATAAATTCAGCTAAGCTCAAGCCCTTTAGACAGTTGGACCCGGACCGTTGAGGTGCCAGTAGCAGTAGAGTTAGAAATAGCCAGGAATCCACAACAGTGAAGCCAGTAATCAGCAACTTTCTTGCCAGCTGAGACTGCAAAAGTGTCACAACTTCCTCTTTCATCAGCATCCCGTTATCAAACTTTGTGTTTTGTTTTTAATCCTTGTAAACCTGTCTCTGACTCGTGCCCTTACGAATCGGCCAGCAGAGAATATCACAACGTTGGGGTCTAGCAGTATTTGCATACTGGTACATCAAAATCAACATTTGGTGTAGAAACTGACTGTCTTCCGTCTGAACTAGAAAATACAGAGAGGGAGAGAGTTATCACAAATTTCCAAGATTTGTTCAGCACATCTTTTCCAAAACTGAATAAATACCCTGTATATAACTTTTACAAGGCATCTCGTCTGTTTGATCCTAGACAGCTACCTTGTATAAGCCATGACATTGATAGATTTGCAGCCATTAAGGACTTGCAAGATCCTTCTACTGATCTTCTTGAAGAATTACAAATTTATATGAATTACCAAGATGACTTACCAAATCCTTTTAACATCTCAGCATTTTGGAATGCAAATAAGAGTAAATTTCCCCTCCTGGAACAGTTTGCCAATAAGGTCATATGGATGCCTGTTACCAGTGTAGATGTTGAACGTTCATTTTCTCAATATAAACATTTACTAAATAAACTGAAAACACCAAGCAACTTACAATGTTGTATTACAATGGAGATTTAGAAAAGACATTTCGAGATTGCTAATTTCTTTATTTTGGAAATATCCAATTTTAAATTTGAGCAGTATTTCAACATGAGATAAGTTGTTTTATTCAAATTTTGAATTAATATATCAAATTTGTTTTTTATATTTTCTTACAAAGATTCAATTATTATGGTTTAATTCCTGTTTTGTAAAATTTTAATTAAAATGCTTGACTTTCTCAGATATTTATTGTTGAGTGCAAGTTATTTGCTGTTGATTCTTTAAATGTGATTTTTCTGTTAATTCTAATATTGTCATCTAATCAATGATTATAAATCAATCTGGATCCCTTTACTTAAAAACACAAAAACAATCTGAATGTGTTCTTTCTTACAGAAGGAAGCTCTGATTAAAAGTTCTACCTCAAAGATAATTTTGCACTGCAACATTTCATTGTTTTATTGTTTAGTCATGTTACATATTTATTTTTACATATAATATATTTTTTGACTTTCATTTCACAATTTAAAAAAAATCTAGACATTTGCTATTTCTTTATATGTAATAAAACTTTGAATTATGTTTTTGTTTTCAGTTTTAATAATTATAGAATATGTCATTTCAATTTTTTCACAAAATACTATAAAAATGGGAATTACCAAAAGTGGAAATGGAAAAAAACAGAATTGACTAAAAGTGGAAATGGAATTAAGAAAAATTTGAAACGGAAAATCGGTAGGCAATATGTATGTAATGTAAACTGTTAATAGACTACATTAAATGGCATTCTTTATTCTATTTTTCTGCCAAATTTGACCAGATTCACATTACTGTGAGCTTTTTTAAATAAGTGAAATATACAAACTGCAAAACAACAAAACAAAAAAAAAAACCCCGGATATTCATTTTTTTTCTTCTGTCTCATTGTTAAAAGGTTATAAAAAAATATCTAACCTTGATAAACTTGTAGATAAATCAATTTCATTTCAAATATGAAATAAACGAATCATGGGTTTATAGCAATTTTATAAGCATTTTTCAGATGGAACCCACCAAAAATACAAATATTTACAGTATTTTAGGGTGCCATCAGCATTGCTAAAGTGAGGAGTCATATCACTTGTTTTAAGGTTTCCATGATATTCACCAGCAAATTTTACATATTCATGCCAAATTCCATTGCTTTATCTTGAATGGATTTTGCTGTACATGGGATGTCAATGAAAACAATGTTGTCCAAAAGATTTTCAGGAAAATAGTATCTCTTTAGTAGAGTTTTTCTAACTTCAAGTACTTATATTTCAAAAGGTTATGGATGGATTTTGCTGAATTAAAAACCCAAAATCAATCTAGATTTTATATCATTTGTTATAGCAAAATTCCATTTTAATTTTTTTAAGAGCATTATTGGAAATTCCATAACCAATTATCTCCTCCTGCCGCTAGGGGGCGAGTTGCCGGCATCGTATGTTGGCGCCAATACCAAAAACTTCACTTATTGAAAAGCAGTTACTGGATGAGAGACATAAAAACAAACACTCTCATCACTTAGCCCAAACAGGGCCTACTTATCACAGAGCACCCACTGAGGGTAGTCGCATAAACAGCGGTCTCTACACTTCATTCATCACTTAGCCCAAAACAAGGGCTGACTTATCGAAAAGCAGTACTGAGGAGAGACGTAAAAACACCAAGCCCCAAAACAGGGCGCACTTATCACAGAACTCTACAACCAGCTCCCTTCTAAGGCATTGTATCTGCATACTGCATAAAGGCCGGTACAATTGCACACTTACTGAAGGATGAGAAACTACCGAGACGAAGCGTCTTATCAACATTTCCTGCCGACGAAAAGAAAACCCTGTTATCACCATGACTCCAAGAAAATTACTCCACGGATAAGTCATGTAGCAAATACCATTAAAATTTGCAACAATTTTATGTAATTTTTTGTCAATACAAGTGTCTGCATTTACTTTCGTGTTTGTTCCTTCTTTGTCCGACAATTTGCCTACAACTACGGAGAAATAAGAGCTCCTTCGAAAACCGTAAATACTCTTAGCATTGCTAATGACAGAATTCATCATAGAGAGATATAAACAAGAAATAACTAACTTTAATACAACTTCACTGATGCCTTAATTTCTGTTGCTCTACTAAACAATTTACATGTGTTAAGAAAAGCAAAATATATTCTTAATGTAACATTTATTTGCACATTCAGATCTATATGAATCGCACAATGTTAAATATTTGTTAGCTATTGTCTTTTCAGAAAAATGGTGATCAAATTTTACTAAAAAAGATAATACTCACGGTTAATCGGAAGATTCTGCCACTTAGAAGTTATTTCATCTGGATACATGACTGGTCCAGTAAATTTTTTCAAGTATTCAGGATCCAACATCCATTTATTGGCTCCTCGGCTTAAATGAAAGAAAGAAAAAAAAAAGAAAAAGAAATCTTTAAAGGAAAGAAATGAAAGATTTTTTTTAGATAGCTAAACAAAATACAATAAATATATGCAAAATAGAATCATAAAATAAAAATAACTTCATAACATCAAATAGAAAATCTTAGTTTAAAAACTTAAATCTTAAACTGATAGCAATAATTTTTAGGTTTTGTTGTCCGACTCTACTGACCTTAATTAACATTGTTTTTGTTGGGCAGCGTCAGGCATATTTTGAATATATATATATATCATATATAAATTAGTCGTCTACAGACACAGTGTTTCGATTTTTCATGTCTCATCAGTAAATTTATTATTTTATTTGTTTGAAAACATACGTATAATCCTCCATACAAAAAAATAGTGCACAAGATGTGATAATTTTGTCAACAAACTATGGCGGGATTTTACGGGAATTTACTTTTAAATGCAAAAATTTAGGTTTTATGTAAAAGAAATTGTTCTTTATATTAAACATAAAATAAAACATTAAAAAGTTAAAAGTAATTGGTAATTTGCTTGAAGCATTGTTAAGTATGTTATAAAAATATAAAATTCGAAGGCAATACAATGCGTAAAAAATAAAGACAAAAATTTTTATATGTCTAATCGATTTCAAAGCAAAGCTTTATCATCAGATGTTTTATTCAGAATAAATGATAAATTTTCTGAATAAAACTCTGATGATAAATTTTCTGAATAAAACTCTGATGATAAATTTTCTGAATAAAACTCTGATGATAAATTTTCTGAATAAAACTCTGATGATAAATTTTCTGAATAAAACTCTGATGATAAATTTTCTGAATAAAACTCTGATAAAGCTTTGCTTTGAAATCGATTAGACATATAAAACATCTTTTTGTCTTTATTTTTTAAGCATTGTATTGCCTTCGAATTTTATTATTTTATTAAAAAGTTAATTTTCCATTTTTTATTGGCGTTTTAAAATATTTTTTAACAATACTAGTGCATATTAAAAGAGCGTGTTTTTCACATAGCTACCCTAATATATATAGGGGGGCCAATTTTCCACGATCACGGAATCGTTAATCTGAAACGGAATCTGAGATTTTTAATGAAATTTTCAATAATAAATTGATTTTTGGGTTTTCAAATTTTCGTTTTAATTCTTTCAAAAGTTGACTATCTCTCCAATTTTTTTTGTTAAATGTTTTAATAAATAGAACATAACATAACCTAACCTAACCTAGTTATTTCCTTTAAAATTGATTTTACAAATATGAGTTATTTTACCTTTTAAGATCCGAAAAAGAATTAAAGGCAAAAGTTTTTACCTAAAAAAAGAAAAGTGGATCGTAGATTTTCTGATGAAATTGATTAGTCATATTTTTTTAAGAAACTGTAATGTAACAGATGAAAGTCAGTCAGTCCTCATAAAGTGGAAATGGGAAGGTAGACATGTACAAATTGGAAGGGGGAGATATGAAGATCAAAAAGTTTAACAAATTCATTTCCTCGAATATATTAACCTCATACCCCACTTGTATAGGTTAGGCACAAGGCCCTATTAACATGGGACCACCCATAATCCGAGACTTATGGGTGGCAGGTGGAAAAATAGTGTCAATCCCATCGGCATTCCTCCTCAAGGGGGTGCGCCTCAGGCACTGGGCAATAAACCCAGCCCTGCCCCTTTAAAGGCAGGTATTGCCTGAGGAGATAGCCCCCTGGGATCGATGCTTATAATTTAATCTCTGGCAGTTCCAGCAGCCGAAACTCACTGGACCCCGGCTGAAGCCCCCCTCAAAGCTCCATTTGATTTTTTTACAAAATTTCCAAGTAAAAGCTTCTAAACAACCTTGTTTTATGAATATGATGAAAGAAAAGTAAATGCTACTATCACGTGACCATACAATTTAGAAATAAAGAAAAAACTTTCTCAAACGCCATTTTATGAAACAACTGGCTTGTCTACTCTGAAGCTTCCCGTTACACAGGGATTTTAATTGCATCACTTCACCATTGTAAAACAAATTTAAATTGAATAAAAAATCCTCTAATATATCAATGATTATTTTTCCATATATTACTTATTTTTCAAAACCAGTTGTATGAATAAGCAACGAATTGCCAAATCAAATCAATATAGTGAATCACCTTCGACCTCAAAAGTTGAACCTGATCCTATAAAAAAAATTTTTTTAAATGACCCCAGTATGTAAAATTACTGACTTAAGGTTTGATAATTGCATTCTCCCAAGGTTACAACATCAATGAGAAATGACTCCCCCACGAATGCTTGCAATCACATTCAAAATGTTGTGGTCACGACAGTAATTTCATCTGTTATGATGCTAACAGACTGATTAGCAAGATTAGTTTTCAGGGCAGCAAAATGAAGAGCAAACAATTTTGGCAGATGAAGTTGCCTAACACAATTGACACTTGGAATTGCACCACCTTCCTTGCAATGATATAATATGAATGGCCTCATTTTGTCAATTTTGTTTAGGGGAATGTCAGACAAAGTACACATTTTAAAAAAATCAAGAACAAAATCATCCCGTACTTCTTTACATTTAAACAAAGTTGTAATTGTCTTCTGTTTCAGTTGAGAAGACTTTGTTGCCAAATGATTTTTGGATTTTATAAGATCTTTGATTGTGTCAACCCTAAAAATGTCAACACTATGAAGATATAATTTGCAAAATAACATATTTTCTTCCGCATAAAAGTCATCAGGAAATTGCTCTACTTTAGCTTTAGCACAAATTTTACATACAAATCAAATCAATATAGTGAATCACCTTCGACCTCAAAAGTTGAACCTGATCCTATAAAAAAAATTTTTTTAAATGACCCCAGTATGTAAAATTTGTGCTAAAGCTAAAGTAGAGCAATTTCCTGATGACTTTTATGCGGAAGAAAATATGTTATTTTGCAAATTATATCTTCATAGTGTTGACATTTTTAGGGTTGACACAATCAAAGATCTTATAAAATCCAAAAATCATTTGGCAACAAAGTCTTCTCAACTGAAACAGAAGACAATTACAACTTTGTTTAAATGTAAAGAAGTACGGGATGATTTTGTTCTTGATTTTTTTAAAATGTGTACTTTGTCTGACATTCCCCTAAACAAAATTGACAAAATGAGGCCATTCATATTATATCACTGCAAGGAAGGTGGTGCAATTCCAAGTGTCAATTGTGTTAGGCAACTTCATCTGCCAAAATTGTTTGCTCTTCATTTTGCTGCCCTGAAAACTAATCTTGCTAATCAGTCTGTTAGCATCATAACAGATGAAATTACTGTCGTGACCACAACATTTTGAATGTGATTGCAAGCATTCGTGGGGGAGTCATTTCTCATTGATGTTGTAACCTTGGGAGAATGCAATTATCAAACCTTAAGTCAGGCATGCATCCGAACTGTAACTCACGTGGATATTGCATTTGATGATATTGTTGCATTTGTAACTGATTCTGCAGATTATTGTAAAAAAGCCCATAGGGAAGTGTTATCAAATCTTTTCTAACAGTTACCATGTGTTGTGCTTATCCCATATCATAAATCTTGTTGGTTAAGTATTTTTACACTGGTCAGCATTTGATAATGTTACCCAGCTCATTACATTCATCAAGTCAACCTTTTTTAAAAAGCCTAGTCAAAAAAAAGTGATACCTTAAATGGCTTGAAGGTTCCTTGCCTAAGGAACATATGAAATTACTCCCTGTGCCAGTGGCAACCAGGTGGAATTCCTGGTTTAATGCAGCCAAATATCACTCATCTTTTGTGCAATTTTATGAAGAGTTCTTTAAACAAGAAAAGACCCATGGCCTTGCAATAGATAGGATTCTGGAATTAGTAGATGATGATCGACTACATCATGCCTCTTACCATAATTTGCACCTGAATTTGCCTTTTATAAAAAGAACTGCATCCGTTTAATAAGTTTTGACAATCTTAGAAGAAACCAAGTCTCCGCTTGCATGTGTTTATAACATGATGGAGGATGTAAAACAGTATTTGCATACTGGTACATCAAAATCAACATTTGGTGTAGAAACAGACTGTCTTCTGTCTGAACTAGAAAATACAAAGAGGGAGAGAGTTATCTCAAATTTCCAAGATCTTTTTCAAAACTGAATAAATACCTGGATGCTCACCCTGTATATAACTTTTACAAGGCATCTCGTCTGTTTGATCCTAGACAGCTACCTTGTATAAGCCATGACATTGATAGTTTTGCAGCCATTAAGGACTTGCAAGATCCTTCTACTGATCTTCTTGAAGAATTCCAAATTTATGTGAATTACCAAGATGACTTACTAAATCCTTTTAACATCCCAGCATTTTGGAATGCAAATAAGAGTAGATTTCCCCTTCTGGAATAGATTGCCAATAAGGTCATATGGATGCCTGTTACCAGCTTAGATATTGAACATTCATTTTCTCAATATAAACATTTACTAAATGAACAATGTGAAAGTCTTACCCCTGAAAACACCAAGCAACTTACAATTTTGTATTACAATGGAGATTTAGAAAAGAGATTTAAAGATTGCTAATTTCTTTATTTGGGAAATATCCAATTTTAAATTTGAGCAGTATTTCAACTTGAGATAAGTTGTTTAATTTAAATTTTGAATTAATATATCAAATTTGTTTTTTTATATTTTGTTACAAAGATTCAATTATTATGGTTTAATTCCTGTTTTATAAAATTTTAGTAAAAATGTTTGACTTTCTCAGATATTTATTGTTGAGATGCAAGTTATTTACTGTTCATTCTTTAAATGTGATTTTTCTGTTAATTTTAATATTGCAAATCAATGATTATAAATCAATCTGGATCCCTTTACTTAAAAACACAAAAACAATCTGAATGTGTTCTTTCTTAAAGAAGGAAGCTCTGATGAAGAGTTCTACCTCAAAGATAATTATGCACTGCAACATTTTATTGTTTTGTCATGTTACATATTTATTCTTACATATAATTTATTTTTGGACTTTCATTTCACAATTTCCAAAAGAATTGTAGACATTTGCTATTTCTTTATATGTAATAAAACTTTGAATTATGCTTTTGTTTTCAGTTTTAATAATTATAGCAAATTTTATTTCAATTTTTTTCACAAAATACTATAAAAATGGGAATTACCAAAAGTGGAAACGGAAAAAAGTGGAATTGACTAAAAGTGGAAACGGAATTTAGAAAAATTTGAAACGGAAAATCGGGGGCCCTATATATATTTAGGAAAAAACTATCAGATATGTTTATATCCAAAGGTAAATAGTTATGGAAATTTGTGAAAATCGGACAATTAATTGATTTTTCATAGAATGTTTTAAAAATCCTATTATAACTTGTTTTTAGCTACGTTAAATTTCTGTTGATTAAACAGTGCAAAAATGAAAACATTGTTTTTCAATCATAATTTTCATTATTTCCGAAAGCTGAACATTTTTTTTTAAAAATCATCAGGATTTTGTTTAATGTTTCTTCTTTCGAATGGAAAATTTTTTTTCAAGATAATATTAATTTTTATGCAAGTTTCATTGTTAAATATAGAGGGGGGGGTAAATTTCACAGGGTAAATTGGCGGTACCTAGTGTGTGTATGTATGTCGGGAGGAAACTATGAAAATAAAACAATTAACGACAATGTAAATATATATACTAGGTACCACCAATTTTACCCTGGGAAATTTAACACAATGAAACTTGCAGAAAAATTAATATTTTCTTGAAAAAATTTTTTTCATTTGAAAGAAAACATTAAACAAACTCCTGATGATTTAAAAAAAAAAAAAAAAAAAAAAAAAAAAAATCAATGGATCTGTGAGACTAACTTTTTATTATACCCCTCTACCCAGGCAACGCCGGATAGCTGATTCTAGTTGTATATATGTAGTAAATAAGACCTCTCTTCTAATCTCATTACATAGTCACTAGTATCAAATCTTTTTAAATATATTTTTATGAATTAGATGAGGTTAGTCTACTAAATACAATGGCGAAATGGTCTGACCTTCCGCCAGCATCAACTAAAAGAAATTCAAAACAAAGAACAGATAACTCGTGTTAATGCATGGTAGAATTTATGGAAAGTTCTACTATTTCGCCATTGAATATTTGCAGTAAAAAGGACTCCCCCCCCCCCATTTGATAAAAACCAATTAATTTCAAATGAAATAAATTTCTATGAATATAGAATGTTCTTAAACTAAAATTATTATTGAATTTTTACGAGCACTGTCACTAGCGACAAAGATTTTTTTATATACAACCATTCACTATGCTCGTGATTTTACTGTAAAAATCATTAAGGAAAAAGAGTTTTTTTTTAAACTGACTCTACAAAAACGAAATATCTTAACAATTAAACAATAACATAAAAAACGGTAGACGGTGAATTCAGGAGCGTAATTTTTTACTAGTCTAATGGACAGAAGTTAGTGAAATATGAAATGAAGTCTATAGATACCACCAATTTGACCCTGTGCAATTTGACCCTCTACATTTAACACAATGAAACTTGCAGAAAAATTAATATTTTCTTGAAAAAAATTTTCCATTCGAAAGAAAAAACATTATACAAACTCCTGATGATTTTTTAAATTTTTTATCAGCTTACGAAAATTATGATTGAAAAACAATGTTTTCATTTTTGCACTGTTAAATCAACTGAAATTTAACGTAGCTAAAAACAAGTTACGATAAGAGGATTTTTAAAAAATTCTATGAAAAATCAATTAATGGTCTGATTTTCACGAAAATTTCCATAAATGTTTACCATTATGTTTTACATACATCTGAAATAGTTTTTTTCTAAAATATATTAGGGGAAATATTTTTTACGAGGTTTATCACCCCCACCTATTTTATTTTGAGAGATAAAAAAAAAAAATGACGTGGAAAAAAAAAAATTGGTACTTTTTTTCTATAAAAGATAAGAGGCTGAATAACTATATCAATGAAATTGTATAATGTACCGAACTATAGTTTTTTTTAGGAAAAATTAATGAAATCCGAAATAAAAAGTGCAAAAAAATGTCATAATATTAATATTTGAAAACTTTTTTTTGCTTATGTAATTGGTATGTACTATATTCTATTAAATTGTCAAAAAAAAAAAAATTTTTTTTTAAGAAGTTAATTTTTACGAGATTTTAAATCTTTTGTGTGATTAAATATTTTTTATTTTCTGCGTGAAATAATTTTTTTTTTTTCTGCGGAAAAAAATCTAATTTTTCACGGATATTTAAAAATATGAATTTTAGAATTCAGGTGAACAAAAAGTTGATCCGACCCGTGCTTGATTAATATTTTTAAAAGAATTTGTAATTTTTATTGTTGAATAGTAATGTGTGATTCTTAGAATATACGGAAGAGCAAAACTGACATATTTGTTTTGTTTTTATACAATAGGTACCACCAAACCGTTTAGGCCATCTTGAATAAAACGGAAATAGATATTTCCGAACTTTGTTTATCAAAAATCTCGTAAAAAAAAGATCGTACAGGGTTGTTACAAAGAAAAATAGTTAATTCAAAGATCAACTTATCCGATTGGGAAAAATGATATCGTTATCTTAAAAAATAAACAAATCTGCCCGTATTACATGCAAAAGGGTAATTTTCAGACCGTAATATAGACAGAAAAGTTACTAATTATTTCCCTTTTACGATTAACCCGTAAAAGTCTGGAATGAAAATTTGAATATTTTTTCTAAGAGAAAAACTGATAAAATAATCTATTATACTTACTTTTTATTTTAATTATTGAAAAAAGTTAAATAAAATAATTTTTTTCAAGCTAACACTGTCAGCCTAACAGGAACTAACTTCGGTTACTTAGAAGCATCTCGTCTCTTTGTAAAACAAATATGTCAGCAATGCTCTTCCGTACATTCTAAGGATCACACATTACTATTCAACAATAAAAATTACAAATTCTTTTAAAAATATTAATCGAGCTCGTATCGGACCAATGTTTAGTGCACCTGAATTATAAAATTCATATTTTTAAATATCCGTGAAAAATTCGATTTTTTGACGCAGGAAAAAAAAAAATTAAATTTATTTCACGCAGAAAATAAAAATATTTAATCACACAAAAGATTGAAAATCTCTTTAAAATTAATTTCTTAAAAAAAAAAAATATTTTTTTGTTGACAATTTAATAAAATATAGTACATACCAATTATAAAAGCAAAAAAAAGTTTTCAAATATTAATATTATGACATTTTTTTGCACTTTTTATTTCCGATTTCATTAATTTTTCCTCAAAAAATTAGACCTCGTACATTCATACAATTTCATTGATATAGTTATTCAGCCCATATCTTTATAGAAAAAAATTAAAAATTTTTCTGACGCGTCATTTTTTTTTATCTCATAAAATAGGGGGGGGGGATAGACCTCGTAAAAATATATTTCCCCTAATATATTTTAGAAAAAAACCATTTCAGATGTATTTACATCCAATGGTAAACATTTATGGAAATTTTCGTGAAAATCAGATTATTAATTGATTTTTCATAGAATTTTTAAAAAATCCTCTTATCGTAACTTGTTTTTAGCTACGTTAAATTTCAGTTGATTTAACAGTGCAAAAATGAAAACATTGTTTTTCAATCATAATTTTCATTATTTCCATATGCTGAAATTTTTTTTTAAAAAATCATCAGGAGTTTATTTTATGTTTTTTCTTTAAAATGGAAAAAAAAATTTCAAGAAAATATTAAATTTTCTGTAAGTTTCATTGTGGGGGGGGGGGTAAATGTCACAGGGTCAAATTGTGGTACCTACTGTACGATTTTTTTTAACGAGATTTTTGATAAACAAAGTTCGGAAATATCTATTTCCGTTTTATTCAAGATGGCCTGAACGGTTTGGTGGTACCTAGAAGTCTAATGTATATATTTTTTAATCTTTGAACTGGGATTAATACTTTTAATAAAAATGAAACTCAAAAGGAAAACATAACTTAATACGTTAAAAGGACAGCATTAATTGATGTAGATTTGTTGCGTAGTCATTCAGTTATATACTTTTTAAACTCAGCGTTGTTGTTTTTTATGAAATTGAAATGATAAATTTATCGATTCCAATGCTGAAATAAACTGAAAATTACTATTCGCTGCTATTTTTGCCGAGTATTTAATGATATTTCTATTTCTGAGTAACAATAATAATAAAAAATTAAAATAAAATAAAAAAAACAACCTAAAACAGTCCACTTTTGCATTCTGAGGTCAAAAAAGTGACAAACTGAATGACTATGCAACCTATCATTATACAACATTAATTATTGCGGTAAAAGTTTTTATTTTGTGAGAATGTTTAGTCTTAAATAGCAGGTTCGTTAGGCATGGTTTTAAAAAAAACTTATAAATGAATTAATGTATTAAATTATGTTTTCATAAGAGTTTCATTTTTATTAAAAGTATTAATCCCATATTTGAGTTCAGAAATTAAAAAGATATACATTAGAACTCATTTTATATATATTATATTTAACAACTGTCCAGTAGACTATGGTAAAAATTTACGCCACTGAATTCAGTTTACCCAGTACTTTTGCATTGTTTGGTTTATGAAATGTTTCAAGACTTATACATTACCTACATGTGCTACTGAATCTATAAAATGTTGCTTTCTAACACTAACTACATAATATGGTGGCAAAAAACAAGAAATACAATACAATTTTAGATTTTTTTCGGTAGACTGTGAATTCAGGGGCGTAAAAAAAATCTATAATTAATTTTATAGTATTGTATTTGTTATTTGTTGCCAACATAAAAATATATATTATGTAGTTAGTGTTAGAAAACAACATTTTTATAGATTCAGCAGTATGCAAAAGTACTGAAAATAAAAGTAACTTGAACAAGGTTAGCAAAATATTTTTAATGACCTCTCAAGGTTATAAACATCAACTAGTTAAATGAAAGCAATTAGTCTTAATAAGGAAAAATGGATAGAAGCATTAATAAGAAATATATACAATTAATAATTTAAATACTGCAAGATTTTCTTGAAATGATCTAGCATAAATAGACACGAACAATATTAAGCATAAGTAAATAAATAAGATCTTCTTATAAAAAAATAAAATTCAATCTACACAAAATGTCTAATATAGAATAATAGATAATTTTATGTGTGCCTAATAAAATATGGGGTTTACCTTGACACAAAAATAGATGGTGCATAGCCAAGGAGATTCTTTCTGTACAAAGAAAGAATATTAGGAGATACCGTCCGTAGTAACCCACCGAGCGCCGCCATATTGGTACTTTACCGGAAGTTTTAAGAATCACGTGATAAATAATTTCAAGTTCTACTTTTCTGAGTTCTTTTTTTTTTTTTTTTTTGGTGCTATTCGCAGAATTTCGTCCCAGCCTCCTGCCTTTAAAAAACGCTAGGCGAAAAAAAAACAACCCTCCCTAAATAAAATAGAAATACCGAGAAAAATGTTTTGATTTTTTATTTGTAATTGATTGTCGAAAAAAAATTAAATAATAAAATGCAAATACCGAAAAAAACTATATTTTTAGCGGATTGAAGGCGTTTTTATCGACAAATTATTCATTTTTTTAGTGGTTTGAAGGCATTAAAAGTATGCCATATTTTTATCGACAAGTAAATGTAAATATTTAGCCCCCTCCCTTAAAATATTTTTAAGAGGGGGAGGGCTAAAATATTTACATTTACTTGTCGAAAAAAGACTGGAGGGAGTAAAATATTGCATTAACTTTTCGGGAAAACTGCCTTAAGCGCTTCAGCAAGCAACGCTTCAGCTAGAGACTTCATTCGTATGGAGGGTTGTTTTTTTTTTTGTTGTTTTTTTCAGGTATCACCGCCTAGCATTTTTACGGCAGGAGGCCGGGACGGAATTCTGCGAATAGCACAAAAGAAAAGAGCACAGAAAAGTCATTTTTTTAATTAGTTACCTAAACTTTAGTTTTTTTATGTTTTTGTTTTCGTATTTGTTTTAAAAAAAAATTAGGAATTAAGATGAATATTTATAAGGAACAGCTGACAGGTCTCAGAAGACCTAATATACTAGCTGAAAGGATATTTTTGCAGAAGGATATTAATTTTTGCCTATTGTAATAATAACTTATTGGTAAAGAAGAACAGTTTTCTCGTTTATTCCTACCATAAAATAAACTGAACCCTCATTTTATGTCCGTGTTTTTGCAATAAATGTTTTACTTTTCTTGCACCCGTTATTTTACAATACTAAATATATTTTCTTTATTTTAATATTCACTTCAATGTGTATATTCTAAAAGTTTTTATTTTGTGAGAATGCTCAGTTTTAAAGTGGGGGTTCGTTTTTACACTTCAACTTTTTCTCGTAAATTCCTACCATAAAATGCCCAAGCCTAATTTTATGGTAGGAATTTACGAGTAAAAAGTTGAATATCACCTTTTGTTGTTATTTCTTTTCTTTTTGGTTTTGGTACTCTAAAATAAAAACGTCAGATTTTGATCATCGTCGACGAAAAAACAAAATTAAGGTCATAAAAGGAGGATCCAATTTATGCCTAACGAACCTGCTACTTTAAAACTAAACATTCTCACAAAATAAAATTTTTTAGAATATACACATTGAAGTGAATATTAAAATAAAGAAAATATATTTAGTATTGTAAAATAACGGGTGCAAGAAAAGTAAAACATTTATTGCAAAAACACGGACATAAAATGAGGGTTCAGTTTATTTTATGGTAGGAATAAACGAGAAAACTGCTCTTCTTTACCAATAAGTTATTATTATTACAATAGGCAAAAATTAATAATAATATCCTTTCAGCTAGTATATTAGGTCTGTAGGTACCACCAATTTGACCCTGTGCAATTTACCCCCCCCCCCACCTACATTTAACACAATGAAACTTGCAGAAAAATTGATATTTTCTTGAAAATTTTTTTCCATTCGAAAGAAAAAACATTAAACAAACTCCTGATGATTTTTTTAATTTTTTATCAGCTTACGAAAAAAATGAGAATTATGATTGAAAAACGATGTTTTCATTTTTGCACTGTTAAATCAACCGTTTTAGGTTAACAAATACGACAGCTACTGGCAAAATGAGCCAAATATGCGTTTTTGACAAAATGACTTTAGCCCAGAAAATAATTTACCAAAAATCAGGGAATTATCGGATTTTAATGAAATTTTCAGTGTTTATTTATCACTGAATGATCTTTATAATGCATTATTTATTTTATTTCAAAACTTTCTCATTTTTTTCAGGTCACTTAATTTTGATACAACATTTTTGCGAGTTGGTCATTTTCGATACTAAAATAATGAGATAAAAGACCGAAGTTATGAATAGAAACAAAAAAACATTTTTACGGTGGCTTTTCTATGAAAAAATAAGTACCGAAAATTGAAAAATAAAATGTAAAAAAATAATAAATAATTAATATATAAATGATTTAAAGGCAATTACAATGCATATAAAGAATAAAAACAAAAATATGTTATTTTTGTCTTATCGATTTCAAAGCAAAACTTTATCTTCAGAGACGGTTATCAGAAATGTACGTGCTTCAGTCTTTTTTGTGTGGTTATATATATGTCGCGTCCACTACTACGCTCCAAATTACTCGCTTCCTTACTCGCCTCCTTCCTCTCTCAGACTTCCAACTTAACTGGGTCACGCTCGCGGTCAGCAGCCGGCCAAGTTCCAAGCAAGGTCAAGTTCGCTTCACAGACTTTGGCCTCCCACTTCCGTCGCTAAACTGACCAAAATACCCACATTCTTGCACGAATGTGCGCTTTCTGTGCATTACGACCTGCACCAGGCTGTAACGACCTCAACGAGAGGTTATAGATGGTCACGACTTTCTGCCTTGCGAAAGTCCGGTTCTGACCGCTTGCGTATAATTAATTCTGCCGGCAAACGCATTTCCACCACGAAACTCGGCGTGTTAGCGTCGAGAATTTCCAGTTAAGAAATGGGTTTCAGGGCAACGACAGTGACCCTACGGGGTTAAATTAATAGCGTCGATCCCAGAGGGCCATCCCTCCAGGCAATACCTGCCCCTTTGGGGGCAGGGCTGGGTTTATTGCCCAGCGCCTGAGGCGCCCCCCTTTAGGGGGGAATGCCGATGGGATCGACGCAATTTTTGTTCTCTCCCACCCATTAGCTTCGGCTTGTGGGTGGGCCCACGTTAAAACGGAGCCTTGTGCCCAGTCCATACAGGTGGGGTATGAGACAAATAAACCCTACGGGGTCGGGCTGACCGGATTCTGTCCGGCTTCCCTGCGCTGGCATGCGCACTTGGGCTCGCTGCAGCGGTCGTCACCTCGGTGACTCGATCAAACCGACCCAAGTTGCCTCCAGTTGCTAAAGAGCAAGTCCAGTTTGGTGAGCCTTAGGGCAAGATTCCATTCCTGGCAAAACGCTCTCTCTCCTTCCGACGACCTATACCTGCCCTTCCAGTGCGACCCCGCTCGACCAGCTCCATGCGCCAGCCTCTCTTTCTTCAACGGTCCTTTTCAGGACCAACTTAGTCGTTTCACTTCTCTTCTCCTCTGGCCTCTCCTCTGGCCACCTTCGGCTCCGGTTCGATCCTGTACCTAGGCCCTGCCTGGGTCTCTCGGTACCCGCTCGTGGCTACCTCCGTCTCGGCCCTTTCGTCTCGGTCCACGCTCCCCGCCGACCTCACACGGTATCACCGACCCGCTGGTGAACCGCATACACGTGCCTACGGTATCCCAACATACCGGCAAACCGTACACGTTCCGACTGACCACCGACCAGTCCGCTGCCATCGCTCGACTACGCCTTGGCTCCGATTTCCGACCCTCTCCGCCGACGATTCCCGCAGTATCGAGTTTACCGACCTACCTCGGCCCGGCTACGCCTTGGTACCCCGTTCCTCGACCCTCGCTGTCGACGCATCCTGCAGTATCCCACGCATTGGCAAACTGCACACGTCCCAGCTAACCAACGACCAGACCTGCCTCGACTCGGCCCCGCCAGGTTTCTACTTCTCGCTACCGACGACCCTGACTACCGCCGATCCAGCTTCGAACCAGCCTTCTCATTCGACTCTTCCTTCAGCGACCAGCTACTACCTTCGTCTACCAGCATTACTTCATATTGGATCATCAACGCATCTCCAGCCTCCGGAAGACCCATCACGTTCAGCTCTGATCTACATCGACCTTTCGACCCGCAGTGCCCATCGCGCACATTCCCGATCGTCTACGCAACCGACCATCTGACGCAACCGACCTCTTCCCGGACCAAGATACCAACGACCCGACCAATATCCTTCATCTTTCAACCTTCATCTTTGTGTACTTCGGTAATAAAGATTTCTGTTTCTTGTTAACCAAATCTCCTCGTTTGTCCTCCTTTACCTGCTTTGTGTCATTCAATCGCTTTTAAACAAAAGTCCGCGGAGTCGATGCCCGTAATCGACCTCCGCGACATATATATATTGTTTCTCTTTCTTTTTTTTCTTCTTTTTTTTTTTTTTTGTCCTCTTCTCTTTTTTCGTTCTCCTCCTTTATTTATTATTTATGTTATGAATGAAATGGGCGAATAACTGTAATTTCTTCTTTTTGGAATATTTGTTGAGAACGAATGTTTGAACCCCTATCCATGGATATGTATCCAATATTGTCTTGTTACCTTCCGGTGAATAATGCAACAAAGTAGCTATGTTGAATTCAAAATAAAAACGGTCACATAGAAGAATTCATATACTTAGCTTTTCTTTTCTTTTTTTTTTAATAATTTTTTATTCTTTAATTTTTTTTTCAGTTGTAAAATAAAATAAAATGTATTAATTTAATTAGATGGACCAGTAAATAAATAAATATAAAGATTATCTTTAAAAAAATAAAAAAGAAGAGGAGATGAGAACAAAAAAAAAAAAAAGAAAGAGAAAAAAATATAACCACACAAAAAAAAGACTGAAGCACGTACATTTCTGATAACCGTCTCTGAAGATAAAGTTTTGCTTTGAAATCGATAAGACAAAAATAACATCTTTTTGTTTTTATTCTTTATATGCATTGTAATTGCCTTCAAATCATTAATATATTATAACATATTTAACAATGCTTCAAGCAAATTACCAATTACTTTTAATAAACAATTAATTTTTTGGAGATTTCTTTTTTACTCATTTCGATAATTATTTAATTTGCTATTATCTTATAAAAGAACAAATTATAAATTGATATTTTTTATGCTTAAAGGGGGGGGGGTACATTGTGGAAAATTAAATTACCTTATTTTCACCTTATGCACATAATGAAGATCATAAGAGAAAAACAATGTTGTAGAAAATAATATTATGATAAGTCACGCGAGCATTATCTTGCAAACAATTCATACAATTCATACATTTTCTACTTGTGACTTTGTAACAATCCATACAATTACTCTACAATTTCTATTGTAATATATTATAAGACTTACACACACATTTGTACCACAAGTAACACTTTGTATTTCGTATTTTGTATCTTACAAGTCTTGCTGTTGATAAATGCATTTCGTATTATTATAAGCCTTGTTGTTGTTGTGTTCGTTGCCTATTCTTTACCCTTATCTAGTCTGTTTTCTTTATAACATTTTCAATAGAGTTTTTCTTCAAAACTTATTACTTTATGTGTGTAATAAACAGGGTTAGCATGCAAGCGTATGGTGACGAGGAAAAGAACAGACACGGATTTTGAGTTTCAAAATTGTATTGAAAAATAACATGAGAACGGTGAAAAGATAGAAATGAAAATTAAAGGATAATTTTGGTGATAGTTGTGTCTTGAATAAAAAGTCAGTGAATGTCCGGTGGCCGAATCAGCTGTAGTGTATGTGGAGAGGTGGGCAGAAGAACCAGTGGTAGTGGTCAGGTGTTGGTAGGTGAGTTGAGTCTTGCGCTGTTTGGTCGTCGTTAGCGGTTGTGTTCCTTGTATCAGTCGGTGTATTTATTGTTGTTGTTGTAGGCAGAATTTTGTGTTTCGGTTATTCTGAAGTCGATAGCTGGTCGTATCGTGTATGATAGTTGGCATATTTTTGGTATCGCTGAATGACGTGGAAATGTTCGCTTGTTGACTGCCTGTGAGGTCAGGTTTGGGTAAGTTGGTGGGAGTGTAATCGGCCGCCTGTGTTGTAGATTTCATTGCTGGTGTCGGCCCCGTTGATGTGTGTGCGACTTGACGCCTGGATCTCTCTGAGTCGTCGGCTTTTCAAAGCTGTTTATTTATAGAAAGCCGCGACCCAAAATCGGATGAATTGAAGTCATTTTCATTTCACCCGGGAATCGCTTTCATTGGATGAAAATGCGAATTTTATTTACAAATTTTATTTTCTTTAATGTTAAGAATTGATTATCAAAGCGGAACTCCAAATCGGAGCCCATGCGCAGATATGTGTTAAATTGGTCATTCTGTTTTAGTCTACGATGGAGTAAACTTCCGATTTGGCGTCTGCCACTTATGTTTGTTTTGTTGGCGAGTGTGTCTATCTTTTTTATATTGCGGTGTGTATGCGAATTGAAATGCTGAATTAGTGAATCGGGGAGATATTTCCGTATATAACATGTGTCTAAAATAAGGTTTGCATTAAATAGATATTTATTTCTAGAATCTAAAAATATAACATTTTAAGCTCATAGGTACCTCCATTTCAGTCACGTGGTTCAGCTTAGGCCATCTTGAATAAAACGGCAATAAATATTTCCGAACTTTGTTTATCGAAAATCTCGTAAAAAACAATTAAAGATCGTACAGGGTTGTTACAAAGAAAAACAGTTAATTCAAATATCAAATTATCCGATTGGGGAAAATTACATTGTTATCTTAAAAAATAAATAAACCTATCCGTATTACATGCGAAAGGGTAATTTTTAGGCCGCGATTTAGACAGAAAAAAATAAACATATTATTACCCTCTTACGATGAAACATCTACATATGGTGGACTGTAACTATTTTTTTAGCCAAAATTTACTATTAAAATGAATAAAATCTTGTGGTGAAAAGTGATTCTAGCACTCGAAAACCCATAAAGGAAAAAGGCCCAGCTTCGTTTCGCAGGGCTGGGTCTGTGTTTTCGTAGAAAAGTTTTCACGCGCTCAGAAAACGGAAGTGAGCGAGCGAAAAAAGGTAAACAAGCAGCGGCGAGACGAGAACGCGAAAAAGGGGTGTCCGAACGAGTGAACGGAAACGAAGTGAATAAGAGTGAAGGAGCGATAAAAGAGAAAACTGAAAAAGATAAACGAGAGAAGGAAGAAAGATAAACGAGAGAAAGAACACATACAGAAGCTCAGAAGAAGGAATACAAGGATAAAAGAGACAGACGCAGGTTGTAACGAATTCTTTGTTTTACTGTATTTTAACTTGTCATTTGCTGTTTTATTTTTGGCAAAATAAATCAGTGACTCTTAGTAACTGTTAAGTTTTTTGTTCGGGCTAACTTCAAGGCACAAATCTTTAAAAACTTTAATGTTAAAATTTACTATTAAAATGAATAAAAACTTGAAAAAAATTAATATTAAAATTTCACAGTGAAATTGACATAAAAAAAAAAGATGTTTTCGGTTTTGGTATTAATTTTTAAAATCGAAAATGAAATGAAAATTTGAATATTTTTTCTAAGAGAAAAACTGATAAAATAATCAATATATATTTACTTTTTATTCTAATTAGTTGAAAAAGTTAAATAAAATATTTTTTACACTAGGAAAAACAAACAGTACCCACACCTCTCCCACCTGCCCCGTGGGTGCTGAGGGTACCATCGCGACTCATCTGGTCTCTGAGAGAAACGCAATTAGAGTTGCATGCCTGCAGCTCAAATCCACCTTGTTGAAGGTGCACTCTACAAGTGGAGTACAGTTCGGTAAGCACATCGGGTCAGCATCGCTCATCACCAGGTTGTCAACATAAAACTGTTCCTCCATCATGGATCGACAACGATCCTGAGGAAATCTGGCAGCGTGAAACTTCAGAATGCAACCCAGGATGAAAGGGCTGGATACAAACCCAAAATAATGGTTGTGTACCTGTAACAACGTAGTTGGTCCCCATCCCGGAGAAAGAAGCAGAATCTATTCTTGTCCAACTCCAGTCGGAGACGGATCATCAGAAACGCCTTCTTAATGTCTGCCAGCAGCACATGCTTATTTGACCTGAATGACAGTAACAGATTCAGCATGCTGCTTGTCAAGTTAATGCCTGGGTATGCAGCCTCGTTTAAGGAAACAGAATCTCCAACCTTTAAACTGCAATTGAAAACTGGGCGTATCTTGGTGGTGGAGGTTGGATCCGTTTTGAAGACAGGCCGATGAGGAATCCAGGTGTAATCTTTAAATTGGTCGGCAGAACCTTGATCTCTTCAATAGTACCGTCTCGTTCCTGTTGATGAAATACCTCCAAGTATTGTTGGTATACGCCTTCCTTCGTAAGTCTCCGAACCATCTGTCCAAAATACGGATAGAGATTGCGTGGTTCGAGCGAACTTGCGACAGTTTGTGCGAGTGCCAAGCAACTCAACATGATACTTGTTATCCCTCAATATAATGGATTCTTGGAACTGCCTCACCTCTCCTGGTCGATGTTTGAAAAGGATTCCAGCTCAGGAAGGCCTAGTGACTCCACACTGAACATAAGTTCAAGTCCTCTCTGTACTTGACTGTCCGGAAAAAAATCCCCAAGGGGTCCACATATGTGGGCTCTGATTCCAGGGCAAAGCACAAATGCGAGGACTCAACTTTGTCAGTAGCATCTAGTACCCTACTGAAGGATAGTGCTGCAGTCCCATGATGAGATGAGGTCTCTTCGCTCAAAAAGGAGTCCTCTCGTCCAAAGAGAATGAGTCCGGACGGAATGGAAAAGGCCTGGCCCTGAGCGCAGGGTACCATCCGGAGAGGTCCCAGGTATGGGATTATGTCCAACCCAAGTATGCCTTGTATCTTGACCTCGTTCGATCCTCTAGTAAAATGGCCGGCAAGAGTATAGCCCATTTCCTCGAATTTATCTAGTAGAGCATCCAGATACTCCATGCTGACGAGAGATCCAAGTTTTCGTGAATCAAGACAGCAGCATCTGCCACTGGCCCGTTCCCAAGTCAGTCCTCAGAGTTACTTCTCTATATCTGTCTCTACACTGACCCTGAAAGGTGGTCAGAGATAGGTCATATTCTCGACCCCAATCATCAGGGATGTCCAGGGTAGTAGGGCCTTCCTAGCAACAAAGGATCGTCCGCTCCCAGTGTCTAACAGGCAGTTAGAAGGACGGTTTCACTATAATGAGGAGGGTTCCTTCCTGGAGATAGCCCAGGAGAATGCGCGGGCATAGGCGGACTGGAGAAGTCATTGGGACCCGAGGAAGGAAGTGTGATCCGAAGTTCATGAAGAGAGTTCAGAACACTAGCGTATTCCGTAGACCAACTCTCCATTTCCTCTAAGGAAGAATCCTGGAGCCTAATCTTGCTGACGTGACTGTCAATCTCCACTAGGTAGGCCAGAATTTGTTCCCCGAACAAAGAGAAAGTAAGTGGGGATGCCACTCCAGAGCGTAAGCTTGCTAATTTTGTTTGAATCAGGTCCTTAATGACCGAAATTTGGTTCCAAATAGATTGATGATCTTCAACCATCTCAACTACGTAGTAAAGTGTATCAATAGACGAGAAGATCGGGAACTCAGTTCAGGGTTATAAACGAGAGGGAACGTTGATGTTTAAAACCCGTTCCAAGAGGAATATTTCGAAGGTGAATGGAAGCAATAGCTCCGAAGAACCAAGACAAGCAGTTAACCACGTACTACGACAATTGTTTCGCAAAATTTCGAAAAATGTTTCGACCATGAAAGGGTAAGGAAAAGAAAAAAGAGACAAGGGCATGGAATCCGTGGTCAGTTATCCGGTTCTTGCGAAACAATGCCTGTTTCGCGACCCCTTGGCTCTATCAAGGGTCGATTAACTATCCAAGTAGCAAAGGGTTGATTTACTATCCAAGTAACAAAGGGTTGATTTACTATCCAAGTAACAAAGGGTTGATTTACTATCCAAGTAACAAAGGGTTGATTTACTATCTAAGTAGCAAAGGGTCAATTAACTATCCAAGTAACAAAGGGTTGATTTACTATCCAAGTAACAAAGGGTTGATTTACTATCCAAGTAACAAAGATTCGCTATCAAGTAGACTGGTCAGGTAACAAACGCACAGTACGGCTTAACAACGAAACTGGCGATCTTTCTGGTTGACGTTTATTTATACTGTGAGAAATACCCGCTCACATCAGGTAGTAAGGTATAAATCTCCGTCAGGCGCCGATCTCGCCTTCGGTACTTCGTAATGGACACTGCCACTCCAGCCGACGCTATCCACGTGAGTAGAGGGCCCCCCTCAATATTTTTTTCCACACGCTCAGAATTTTTTTATCTATTTTAAATCCCCACATGCTTCAGTTACCCTATAAGTTCAACTAAAAAAATATTCCGGAGTTATTCTGAAACTACCACAAAAAAAAAGATCTTTAAAAAATCGTTGAAAACCAATAATCGGTTATTGAATATGCACAAAAGAAAACAATTATGTCGAATACATCCACCCATACATTCAAATCTATAAATGTCAAAGAGAGATAATATGTAAATTTCCAGTCCTAGTTTCAACATAAAAATCACCCTTTTACAAGTAAGACGAACTATTTTATTTATTTTTCAAGATAACGGTTTAATTTTTCCCAGTCAGATAATTTGATCTTTGAATTAACTATTTTCTTTTGTAACAAATCTGTATAATCATTACTTTTTTGCGAGATTTGAAAAAAAAACAAAGATATTTACTTTCGTTTATTCAATATAACTGATCCCGTGACCCGAAAATGGGGGTACTAGTGTTATTTATTGCATAACAGAGTGTATTTGATTATTTCATTGGTTCAGTTGTCAGCATCGCTGGCCAGGAAGATGTTGGTCATTGTCGACAGTCAGGTCATTGAAGGCTGGAAATATGCTGGTGTAGCATCGCAGGCCGGGAAGCTGACGTTAGTCGTAGTCGACGACAGGTCTTCCGGGGCTGTAACCAATGTGAAGAGGCTAGAACAAGGTCGATGGACGTGTCGGGACAAAAGCCTTGACCCCTTTTTCAGAACGTACACAGAGCGCCCGTGTGCATTAAAGCACGTACGCATAAAACGTTCTAACGTTCCAACACTTCCATGTCTGACCAGACAAATACAGTTTCGCTGTTCTAAGCTCCACCCCTTTGGCCGAATGCTGCACGCGTTCTGTCACGTAGCCACATTCCTTCTCCATTATTTCAGCATCGCTAAGGAACTTTGCCTGATGTCATTCGATATTTCCGGTAAATTTCGTGTATATAAGAAATCGTTTTGCGATGACAACAACAGTTCCAGCCAGCCGGCAAACTCGACATTCCTGATTCCTGTTCTGGACGAAGAATCACCTTTCCCGAACGCTTGCCCTTTTTGCCGCTAGACGACCAGCCTCATTCTTGCTGTGATGAACGAACCTTTCCATTTCTAGCAAACAGCCTTTTTCAAGGCTAAACAAACCCAGCTCTTTCCAGAGCTAACCAGTCGGCCTTTTCACCTCAGTCTTTCCTTAACCACGAATGCGATCCAAGGGCGAAATCCCTAGAAGATCTGGTCTTACGGCCGGATAGGCGTCCTCGCCGACAGTACGCTAAGTACTAGCTTGGTAGATCCGACTCGATCTTCCGCCGAGCAAACGCTTAGCTACTCGAGGCATTTGCGCACACGTACAAGCTGGTTTGAAATCCCGCATAACCGCGGTCAATCAGACCCAAGCAACACACGTGCTAAGCGAACGGTCCGTCGCTGTTACGTTTCACGCTCGTACCCGAACAGTCATCGACGGGACTACGACCGGGCTCCCAGCCAATCCAACCGCAAACCGGGACCGTTACCAACCGACCACGACGTCAACCGAAACCGTATCGACCGACCACGACGTAGACACACTGTCTCCCGATTCCGGATTCCAGCTGCCTATCCGACAACCGACGACCTTATCAACCCAGATCGACGGAAGACTGACCGAACATTGAGCGACCAACCTCGAACGTCGAACCTCAACTTGCCGATTTACCTTTGTCAATTCTCGAAATAAATTGACCACCGAGTTACTTTCTGCCATCCAATTCCTCTGCCCTTGTCTCTGTCATTGTCTCCAGTCGTTTCACTTATTCAAACGTCTATGGGTCGACATCCTTATCGGCCCCGCAACAGACGTCTCGGTGGGCTGAGGATCACCGTTATGCAAACTACTTAGTTGGTAAAGGGATGACTATGACTGGAACGAGGTCGATGGATGTCTCGTTAGGCTGAAGATCGCTAATTACTAGGTATCACCATTTTCTGGTCATGTGTTCATTTTAAGCTATATTTCATAAACGAAAGTAATATTTTTGAACTTTGTTTTAAAAATCTCGCAAAAAAAAAATGATCTACAGGTTGTTACAACAGTTAATCAAAATCAAATTATCCGATTGGGAAAAATTACATTCGTTATCTTAAAAAATAAATAAACCTATCCGTATTACATGCGAAAGGGTAATTCGAAAGTCGATATCTTGGGCAGAATAATTACTACCACAGTGTTGCTCTGCCCAGCAATATTGGGATGGTCTACGGACCACCATCCATAACACAGCTCTGGCAGTTTTTGGCAAAAGAGTACGTAGGTCAAATGATTGGTTCGAAGCCAATGATTCTGTATTGACACCAATCTTGGAAGAAAAAATATAGCTTCCATTAATTACAAATCTGTGCCGAATGACAAGAATTTACATGCCCTTAGAGCTTCAAGGAAGAAGCTACAACGAACTGCACGTCGCTGTGCTAATAGTTACTGGCTACAGCTTTGCAGCAGCATTCAATCAGCTGCTGAGTCTGGTAATATCAAAGGCATGTACGACGGCATAAAAAAGGCGCTTGGACCATCACATCGCAAAATCGCTCCTCTGAAATCAGCCTCAGGAGAAATCATAAAAGATCGATCTAAACAACTTGATCGCTGGGTAGAACATTCTCAGAACTCTACGCCAGCGACAACACCGTTTCTGATGCAGCTCTACGCCATGTAGAGCACAACCAGTAGCAGAAGAGCTAGATAAGGAACCTACAACTGAAGAACTTTGCATTGCCCTTGACAGACTAAACTGTGGCAAATCACCTGGAAGCGACGGAATTACAGCTGAAATCCTAAAGTGTGGGAAGCCTGTTCTTCTAGAAAACTCCACAACCTCCTCTGCCTATGCTGGAGTGAAGGGGTTATCCCACAAGAACATGAGGGATGCCACCATCGTAACACTGTATAAGAACAAGGGAGACAGGAGGATTGCAATAATTACCGAGGTATTTCTTTACTCAGCATTACAGGTAAACTCTTTGCTAGAGTTGCACAAATAGACTTCAGATCCTCGCAGAAAAGACTTACCCTAAATCACAGGCCGGTTTCAGAGTAGGAAGGTCCACTACTGACATGATCTTCTCTCTGAGGCAACTTCAGGAGAATGTAGAGAACAGAGAAGACCACTCTACATAGCATTTATTGACCTCACAAAAGCTTTCGATCTTGTAAGCAGGAGTGGTCTCTTCCAGTTAATAGAAAGAATAGGCTGCCCCCCCCACAAACCTCTCCGCATTCTTCAGTCTTTTCACACTGACATGAAAGGCACCATCCAGTTTGATGGGTCCACTTCAGACCCTTTCAGCATTCGTCGTGGTGTCAAGCAGGATGCGTGTTGGCTCCCACTCTGTTTGGATCTTCTTTTCCCTTCTGCACCAGGCTTTTGGTAAATCAACAGAAGGAGTCTACCTTCACACAAGGACAGATGGAAATCTGTTGAATCTCAGCCGTTAAAAGCAAAAACAAAGGTCAAGCAATTTGTCATTCGGGACATGCTATTTGCTGATGATGCAGCAGTGGTAGCACACTCTCAGGAGCAGCTGCAAACACATCATGGACCAGTTCACCCAAGCCTGCCAAGACTTCAGCCTGACCATTAGTATAAAGAAAACTAAGACGATGGGTCAGGGAACTGGAAATCCTCCCTCCATCACCATCAACAGCTACACTCTGGAAGCCGTAAACACCTTCACCTACTTGGATCCACCATCACTGACAACCTGTCACTTGATGCTGAACTCAGTTGCCGGATCGGAAAGCTGCCTCAACTTTTGGAAGCTCACAACAAGAGTGTGGGACAACAGCAAGCTCACTATCCGTACAAAGGTACAAGTGTATAGGGCATGTGTTATCAGCACCTCATGTATGGAAGTGAAACATGGACCTTATACTCCCACCAAGAGCGGCGGCTAAATACCTTCTACCTTCGCTGCTTAGACGTGTACTGGGCATCACCTGGAGGACAGGATCACTAACACAGCAGTCCTAGAGAGAGCTCAACTCCCCAGCCTGTACTCTCTACTGAGACAACGTCGTCTCCGATGGTTGGGTCATGTACGTCGGATGGATGATGGACGAATCCCGAAAGACATCCTGTATGGAGAGCTAACATCTGGTAAAAAGACAGATTGGTCGCCCCTACTGCGATTCAAGATGTCTGCAAAAATGATCTCAGGTGCTTTGGCATTGTCCCTTCCAGCTGGGAAAATTTGGCTCAAGACCGCCCTCGGTGCGGCAGAATCTCCATAGAGGCCTGTACTTGTCAGAATTCACCCTGATACAACATCATGAAGCAAAGAGGTCCATAAGAAAGCAACGGCAACAAAGCATCGGAACATCATCATCTACAGGACAACCTACAAATGCAAAATCTGTGGTCGAGAATGTTTCTCAAACATAGGACTTCATAGTCACAGGAGGCGCTGCAACCTCAGGGGCACACAAAAACTTTTTCATAGTCTTTCGAGACTGAATTGCCAATGATGAATGAATGATCCCCCTTTGATAATTGTACATTTGAATTGTACAGCAGACTCTACGAGACATAATTTTTTTTTTGTGCATATTCAATAACCGATTATTGGTTTTCAACGATTTTAAAAATATTCTTTTTTATCTTGAAAATTTTGTGTGCATTAAAAAAAACATTAAAACAAATCCTGATGATTTTTAAAAAATGTTCAGCTTAGGAAAATAATGAAAATTACAAACGAAAAACAATGTTTCTTTTTTGAAGTTGAATTAGGCATATGCATTTTCTCGCTGGCTCTAAAAAAAGGGTATTTACAGGAAATTCTTCTAAAAATCATATAAATAAACTAACTATCCGATTTTAATAAAACTTTCGGTATATAGAAGTAATAAAGACACGACTTTTATTGTAAATAGATGTTTACTAAATTGAAAAGCTGATAAATTTTTTTTCGTTAGTTTTTGTTTCGCGCATTGATCCCCTGTACAAAGATCTTAATACATTTTTTTTTGATATAATAATTTTTACATTTTTGGAAAGATAATTTAATGACGGAACATATGTAAAAAAACTAAACCGCTACTAATTCGGTTTTGGTAATAGGGCATCTTAAAAATTGAAACTTAAATCTCGTGAATAAGAAAAATATGTATCTTTTTTCTTTTTCTAAATTGTTAGGTTATTTCTAAAGAATTTTAAATTAAAAGTTCCTATTGTCTACTTGGTTTTTTTGGGGTTTTTTTTTTCAGGGATTTTTAAAACTTTATGAAATGTAAAATAAATACTTTTGTTTAGCGGATATCAAAATCGTATTTATTAATCAAAGAAAATATTGTATAAAAAATATCTTGCTAAAAATAATGACATAACATATTTCAGTTTTTATTTTTAAAAATTTTGAAAATAATATTTGAATTACAAATTGTCGTCATTTCTTATTAATGGATAGATCTAACGGAATAATATCCGCTTTGGTTTTTTAGGAAAAACTCTTGTAGTTGTTGTTGTTTTTTGTTGCAGCGCTGGGTTGTTGAGGTACAATAAGTTAAGTCGTGGAACATCAAGGAAATGGTGAATTAGTAATTTGTTTTTGCTTCAGAAAAGAAATTATTATACGTACGATCATCCATACAAAAGAAATAGTGCACACGTCAAGATGCGAATACTATGTCACAAAGATTAAGAATTACGGAAATTTACTTTTAAATGCAAAAATTTAGGTTTTATTGTAAGAGAAATTTCTTTTTTTCTTTTTTATAACACATAAACTTGGAATTGTTCTTTATATTAAACATAAAAGAAAGCATTAAAAAGTTAATTTTCATTTTTTATTGGCGTTTTAAAATATTTTTAACAATTATGCGGGCACTTCGAAAGCCCGTGTTTTGCACAAGCCTAGTTAAATCAATTTAAATTTAAACGTAGCCCCAAAAAAATTCTATGAAAAATCAATTCATGGTCCAATTTTCACGAAAATTTCCATAACATTATTTAGGATGAACTTGAAAAAGTCGGAAAATTGGGGTGACCCAGAAAAAACAGAACCCACAAATTTTGTAATAAAACTGTTAATTTTAAACTAGGGAGGTTTAGGATTAGGGGTAGGGTTAGGGTTAGGGTTGGGGTTTAGTGTTAGTTTAATGGGAAAATAAATGAATAATTTGGGTTCTGTTTTTTCCGGGTCACCTGTAATATGTTTTAATTTTCCTGACCGATTTTGCAAGTTTAGCCAAAATTTACTATTAAAATGACACAGGCAATCATATTTTCATCTCCTTGAGGAGAATTACAGATCGGGCACAACCAAAGTCCGGCCGCCTCCCCCTCCAGAAGACTGTTCGAAACGTCGGGAGAGAAGTGGGTGCCGCAGTCACCCGGCGGATTCGCTGGCTTCTGGAGAAACGGAAAGTTCTAAAGGGTAAAGATGTTTCAGAGAATGTATCACCACCGCGCCGTCACTCTGTCGTACACGGGCTGATCTAATAATATCCTTATCGGATTTTAAAAGTTCAAGTATGGATCCCATAATCCAGAAAGGTCTCGGCTTGAGGGGGCTCTTAATGAGAACTATGTCATTTACCTTTAACCGATTAAGAAAGGTTCCTGTGATCGGCCTTGGGGTCTTTCCCTAAGACAAAGGAGATATTCTTCATACCACAGACGCCGAAAATCCTCCAGCCATCCATTGCACAGCTCCATAGCCTCCACTAACTTCCTCCAACCAGGGGGCGCGGACGTCGACAGGTCATCCTGTCGTATTCTTAACATCAGTCCAGTATTCTTGCTGGGTCCCAGGAACATGCTGGGGGTTATGGCATCCATTCCCCTGTCTGCAAATTCCCAGTAGGTCAGGGGACGGTTATTCACTGCTCTCTGTATATCAGAAACGATAGTCAAGAGTGTGAAATAATCCACTCTTCCTCGGCCAATGGTCTTGTACATGCTTGTTTTCACCGTTTGTATGCACCTCTCCCATACACCTCCATACCAAGGAGAAAAAAGGGGAATAGTGCGCAACTTGATATTGGAAGAAGCGAATCTTTCCTGGTACTCATGAAAAAGTGCAAGCCGGGCGAACAGTTTTCCACCGCCCACAATGGTCCTTGCATTATCCGAGTAAATGGTCTGAGGGACACCGTAAAGGTTGGTAAACCTGACCAGCGCTTGCACAAAGGACAACATGCTCATATCCGGAACTACATCCACGTGTATCGCTCTAATAGCCATACAAGTGAATAGTAGGAGGTAAACCTTTTCTTCCGCCGATCCTCTTCTGATCCAAAAATGCCCTGTGAAGTCTACTCCGGTATTCTTAAAAGGTTCTGTGAACTCAACACGGGAAACAGGAAGGCTAGCAGAGTTAGGGGGAAGGACAGGCCTTGAATTGTATCTTCTACACAAGTGGCAAGAAGCCAAGGTCTTGGTTACCGCCTGTCTCCCCTGGGGAATCCAGAATCCACTGCGCCTTAGCTCTGCTAAAGTAGACCCCACTCCCAAATGGACACTCCTGGAATGACAATCCATAATTACAAGCCGGGTTACGAGGTGGTTCTTGCCCAACAGGATGGGGTTCTTCACCTCGAAGCCAAGGTGGGGAGTTCTGTCCATCCTGCCTCGGGAACGGATCAGGCTGTCCTGGTCTAAAAACAAATCAAGAGAACGGACCAAGGGGGGCATCAACTTCCTGGCGGGATTTCGTAAGAAGTCTAGTTCCATTCCGTACGACTGTGATTGTATGGTTTTCATCACGTATACCATCGCCTTTCTTCCCACCTCAGACCTCCCCCTTAGTTTATTGATGAACAGGAATACCAGGGTCATCACCCTGAGAAGGAAGGAGAAATCGGAGAAGCGCCCAAAATCAACACAAGGAGTACAATTAGCTTCGAGGGCCATGGAAACATTTATGGATGGTGATGCCAGTTGCTGGGAATTGCGATTCAGGCAGGACAAATTCTGTACTGGCCATGCGGCACCTCCCCCTTCCATCCAGGAGGGTCCGGTGAACCAGAAGTTGAAAACTGACTTGAATCTCTTCAAGGACATGCCTCTGGTAATGAGATCTGTCGGATTCTGGGAGGTATGTATGTAACGGAAGTTCACTTCCAGTCCGTATCTATCGGAAATCTGGTTCTTCATCTGAAGTACATCCTTCAAACGGTTCCTGGCGAAGAAGCTCTTACTTGCCATGGATTGTGAGAGAATCCACGACAACACCACCTGCGCATCAGTAGCCACATCCAACCTTGTAGCGATCAAGCCCTTACAGCCGTCTAGAATTGTGGGTAAGCATTTTAAAGCCAAATATATGGCCATCAGTTCTAAAGTGAGAAGCGTCTTTGCCTTCAAGGGGGCCACCTTAGCCTTGGCGAAGACCAATCTGGGGAGTCGATGCTGCACAACGTACGCCGCGAACCCATAAGCTTCGGTAGAGGCATCACAAAATATAACCAGCTCTCCTTGGCCCCCTTGAAAGACACATCGGCCAAACATGACATCACTCAGGCCGGATAGATCCTGCGCCAAAGTCTTCCACACGGGCAGCAACCTATCCGAAATCTGTTCGTCCCAGTTCAGCCCCTCCTTCCAAAGTTTAGCCACCAGCACTCGGCCCCGCAGGGTCACCGGAAGGCATAGGGACAGTGGATCAAATACCTTGGCTGCTTCCGCTAGTATACGTCTTTTGGTGGATGCACAAGGGTCACACTTCACAGGGGTAACACTCATTTCTTCAGTACGGGGCGCATAGCAGTAGCCCAACACCTTCTCCCACCTGCTCCCGTGGGTGCTGAGGGTACCATCGCGACTCATCTGGTCTCTGAGAGAAACGCAATTAGAGTTGCATGCCTGCAGCTCAAATCCACCTTGTTGAAGGTGCACTCTACAAGTGGAGTACAGTTCGGTAAGCACATCCGGGTCAGCATCGCTCATCACCAGGTTGTCAACATAAAACTGTTCCTCCATCATGGATCGACAACGATCCTGAGGAAATCTGGCAGCGTGAAACTTCAGAATGCAACCCAGGATGAAAGGGCTGGATACAAACCCAAAAATAATGGTTGTGTACCTGTAACAACGTAGTTGGTCCCCATCCCGGAGAAAGAAGCAGAATCTATTCTTGTCCAACTCCAGTCGGAGACGGATCATCAGAAACGCCTTCTTAATGTCTGCCAGCAGCACATGCTTATTTGACCTGAATGACAGTAACAGATTCAGCATGCTGCTTGTCAAGTTAATGCCTGGGTATGCAGCCTCGTTTAAGGAAACAGAATCTCCAACCTTTAAACTGCAATTGAAAACTGGGCGTATCTTGGTGGTGGAGGTTGGATCCGTTTTGAAGACAGGCCGATGAGGAATCCAGGTGTAATCTTTAAATTGGTCGGGCAGAACCTTGATCTCTTCAATAGTACCGTCTCGTTCCTGTTGATGAAATACCTCCAAGTATTGTTGGTATACGCCTTCCTTCGTAAGTCTCCGAACCACTCTGTCCAAAATACGGATAGAGATTGCGTGGTTCGAGCGAACTTGCGACAGTTTGTGCGAGTGCCAAGGCAACTCAACATGATACTTGTTATCCCTCAATATAATGGATTCTTGGAACTGCCTCACCTTCTCCTGGTCGATGTTTGAAAAGGATTCCAGCTCAGGAAGGCCTAGTGACTCCACACTGAACATAAGTTCAAGTCCTCTCTGTACTTGACTGTCCGGAAAAAAATCCCCCAAGGGGTCCACATATGTGGGCTCTGATTCCAGGGCAAAGCACAAATGCGAGGACTCAACTTTGTCAGTAGCATCTAGTACCCTACTGAAGGATAGTGCTGCAGTCCCATGATGAGATGAGGTCTCTTCGCTCAAAAAGGAGTCCTCTCGTCCAAAGAGAATGAGTCCGGACGGAATGGAAAAGGCCTGGCCCTGAGCGCAGGGTACCATCCGGAGAGGTCCCAGGTATGGGATTATGTCCAACCCAAGTATGCCTTGTATCTTGACCTCGTTCGATCCTCTAGTAAAATGGCCGGCAAGAGTATAGCCCATTTCCTCGAATTTATCTAGTAGAGCATCCAGATACTCCATGCTGGACGAGAGATCCAAGTTTTCGTGAATCAAGACAGGCAGCATCTGCCACTGGCCCGTTCCCAAGTCAGTCCTCAGAGTTACTTCTCTATATCTGTCTCTACACTGACCCTGAAAGGTGGTCAGAGATAGGTCATATTCTCGACCCCAATCATCAGGGATGTCCAGGGGTAGTAGGGCCTTCCTAGCAACAAAGGATCGTCCGCTCCCAGTGTCTAACAGGCAGTTAAGAAGGACGGTCTTCACTATAAATGAGGAGGGGTTCCTTCCTGGAGATAGCCCAGGAGAATGCGCGGGCATAGGCGGACTGGAGAAGTCATTGGGACCCGAGGAAGGAAGTGTGATCCGAAGTTCATGAAGAGAGTTCAGAACACTAGCGTATTCCGTAGACCAACTCTCCATTTCCTCTAAGGAAGAATCCTGGAGCCTAATCTTGCTGACGTGACTGTCAATCTCCACTAGGTAGGCCAGAATTTGTTCCCCGAACACAGAGAAAGTAAGTGGGGATGCCACTCCAGAGCGTAAGCTTGCTAATTTTGTTTGAATCAGGTCCTTAATGACCGAAATTTGGTTCCAAATAGATTGATGATCTTCAACCATCTCAACTACGTAGTAAAGGTGTATCAATAGACGAGAAGATCGGGAACTCAGTTCAGGGTTATAAACGAGAGGGAACGTTGATGTTTAAAACCCGTTCCAAGAGGAATATTTCGAAGGTGAATGGAAGCAATAGCTCCGAAGAACCAAGACAAGCAGTTAACCACGTACTACGACAATTGTTTCGCAAAATTTCGAAAAATGTTTCGACCATGAAAGGGTAAGGAAAAGAAAAAGAGACAAGGGCATGGAATCCGTGGTCAGTTATCCGGTTCTTGCGAAACAATGCCTGTTTCGCGACCCCTTGGCTCTATCAAGGGTCGATTAACTATCCAAGTAGCAAAGGGTTGATTTACTATCCAAGTAACAAAGGGTTGATTTACTATCCAAGTAACAAAGGGTTGATTTACTATCCAAGTAACAAAGGGTTGATTTACTATCTAAGTAGCAAAGGGTCAATTAACTATCCAAGTAACAAAGGGTTGATTTACTATCCAAGTAACAAAGGGTTGATTTACTATCCAAGTAACAAAGATTCGCTATCAAGTAGACTGGTCAGGTAACAAACGCACAGTACGGCTTAACAACGAAACTGGCGATCTTTCTGGTTGACGTTTATTTATACTGTGAGAAATACCCGCTCACATCAGGTAGTAAGGTATAAATCTCCGTCAGGCGCCGATCTCGCCTTCGGTACTTCGTAATGGACACTGCCACTCCAGCCGACGCTATCCACGTGAGTAGAGGGCCCCCCTCAATATTTTTTTCCACACGCTCAGAATTTTTTTATCTATTTTAAATCCCCACATGCTTCAGTTACCCTATAAGTTCAACTAAAAAAATATTCCGGAGTTATTCTGAAACTACCACAAAAAAAAAGATCTTTAAAAAATCGTTGAAAACCAATAATCGGTTATTGAATATGCACAAGAAAACAATTATGTCGAATACATCCACCCATACATTCAAATCTATAAATGTCAAAGAGAGATAATATGTAAATTTCCAGTCCTAGTTTCAACATAAAAATCACCCTTTTACAAGTAAGACGAACTATTTTATTTATTTTTCAAGATAACGGTTTAATTTTTCCCAGTCAGATAATTTGATCTTTGAATTAACTATTTTTCTTTGTAACAAATCTGTATAATCATTACTTTTTTTGCGAGATTTGAAAAAAAAACAAAGATATTTACTTTCGTTTATTCAATATAACTGATCCCGTGACCCGAAAATGGGGGTACCTAGTGTTTATTTATTGCATAACAGAGTGTATTTGATTATTTCTTCATTGGTTCAGTTGTCAGCATCGCTGGCCAGGAAGATGTTGGTCATTGTCGACAGTCAGGTCATTGAAGGCTGGAAATATGCTGGTGTAGCATCGCAGGCCGGGAAGCTGACGTTAGTCGTAGTCGACGGACAGGTCTTCCGGGGGCTGTAACCAATGTGAAGAGGCTAGAACAAGGTCGATGGACGTGTCGGGGACAAAAGCCTTGACCCCTTTTTCAGAACGTACACAGAGCGCCCGTGTGCATTAAAGCACGTACGCATAAAAACGTTCTAAACGTTCCAACACTTCCATGTCTGACCAGACAAATACAGTTTCGCTGTTCTAAGCTCCACCCCCTTTGGCCGAATGCTGCACGCGTTCTGTCACGTAGCCACATTCCTTCTCCATTATTTCAGCATCGCTAAGGAACCTTTTGCCTGATGTCATTCGATATTTCCGGTAAATTTCGTGTATATAAGAAAGTCGTTTTGCGATGACAACAACAGTTCCAGCCAGCCGGCAAACTCGACATTCCTGATTCCTGTTCTGGACGAAGAATCACCTTTCCCGAACGCTTGCCCTTTTTGCCGCTAGACGACCAGCCTCATTCTTTGCTGTGATGACACGAACCTTTCCATTTCTAGCAAACAGCCTTTTTCAAGGCTAAACAAACCCAGCTCTTTCCAGAGCTAACCAGTCGGCCCTTTTCACCTCAGTCTTTCCTTAACCACGAATGCGATCCAAGGGCGAAATCCCTAGAAGATCTGGTCTTACGGCCGGATAGGCGTCCCTCGCCGACAGTACGCTAAGTACTAGCTTGGTAGATCCGACTCGATCTTCCGCCGAGCAAACGCTTAGCTACTCGAGGCATTTGCGCACACGTACAAGCTGGTTTGAAATCCCGCATAACCGCGGTCAATCAGACCCAAGCAACACACGTGCTAAGCGAACGGTCCGTCGCTGTTACGTTTCACGCTCGTACCCGAACAGTCATCGACGGGACTACGACCGGGGCTCCCAGCCAATCCAACCGCAAACCGGGACCGTTACCAACCGACCACGACGTCAACCGAAACCGTATCGACCGACCACGACGTAGACACACTGCTCTCCCGATTCCGGATTCCAGCTGCCTATCCGACAACCGACGACCTATCAACCCAGATCGACGGAAGACTGACCGAACATTGAGCGACCAACCTCGAACGTCGAACCTCAACTTGCCGATTTACCTTTGTCAATTCTCGAAATAAATTGACCACCGAGTTACTTTCTGCCATCCAATTCCTCTGCCCTTGTCTCTGTCATTGTCTCCAGTCGTTTCACTTATTCAAACGTCTATGGGGTCGACATCCTTATCGGCCCCGCAACAGACGTCTCGGTGGGCTGAGGATCACCGTTATGCAAACTACTTAGTTGGTAAAGGGATTGACTATGACTGGAACGAGGTCGATGGATGTCTCGTTAGGCTGAAGATCGCTAATTACTAGGTATCACCATTTTCTGGGTCATGTGTTCATTTTAAGCTATATTTCATAAACGAAAGTAAATATTTTTGAACTTTGTTTTTAAAAATCTCGCAAAAAAAGGGAATGATCCTACAGAGTTGTTACAACAGTTAAATCAAAGATCAAATTATCCGATTGGGAAAAATTACATCGTTATCTTAAAAAATAAATAAACCTATCCGTATTACATGCGAAAGGGTAATTCGAAAGTCGATATCTGGGCAGAATAATTACTACCACAGTGTTGCTCTGCCCAGCAATATTGGGATGGTCTACGGACCACCATCCATAACACAGCTCTGGCAGTTTTTGGCAAAAGAGTACGTAGGTCAAATGATTGGTTCGAAGCCAATGATTCTGTATTGACACCAATCTTGGAAGAAAAAAATATAGCTTCCATTAATTACAAATCTGTGCCGAATGACAAGAATTTACATGCCCTTAGAGCTTCAAGGAAGAAGCTACAACGAACTGCACGTCGCTGTGCTAATAGTTACTGGCTACAGCTTTGCAGCAGCATTCAATCAGCTGCTGAGTCTGGTAATATCAAAGGCATGTACGACGGCATAAAAAAGGCGCTTGGACCATCACATCGCAAAATCGCTCCTCTGAAATCAGCCTCAGGAGAAATCATAAAAGATCGATCTAAACAACTTGATCGCTGGGTAGAACATTACTCAGAACTCTACGCCAGCGACAACACCGTTTCTGATGCAGCTCTACGCCATGTAGAGCAACAACCAGTAGCAGAAGAGCTAGATAAGGAACCTACAACTGAAGAACTTTGCATTGCCCTTGACAGACTAAACTGTGGCAAATCACCTGGAAGCGACGGAATTACAGCTGAAATCCTAAAGTGTGGGAAGCCTGTTCTTCTAGAAAAACTCCACAAGCTCCTCTGCCTATGCTGGAGTGAAGGGGTTATCCCACAAGACATGAGGGATGCCACCATCGTAACACTGTATAAGAACAAGGGAGACAGGAGCGATTGCAATAATTACCGAGGTATTTCTTTACTCAGCATTACAGGTAAACTCTTTGCTAGAGTTGCACTAAATAGACTTCAGATCCTCGCAGAAAAGACTTACCCTAAATCACAGGCCGGTTTCAGAGTAGGAAGGTCCACTACTGACATGATCTTCTCTCTGAGGCAACTTCAGGAGAAATGTAGAGAACAGAGAAGACCACTCTACATAGCATTTATTGACCTCACAAAAGCTTTCGATCTTGTAAGCAGGAGTGGTCTCTTCCAGTTAATAGAAAGAATAGGCTGCCCCCCCCCACAAACCTCTCCGCATTCTTCAGTCTTTTCACACTGACATGAAAGGCACCATCCAGTTTGATGGGTCCACTTCAGACCCTTTCAGCATTCGTCGTGGTGTCAAGCAGGGATGCGTGTTGGCTCCCACTCTGTTTGGGATCTTCTTTTCCCTTCTGCACCAGGCTTTTGGTAAATCAACAGAAGGAGTCTACCTTCACACAAGGACAGATGGAAATCTGTTGAATCTCAGCCGTCTAAAAGCAAAAACAAAGGTCAAGCAATTTGTCATTCGGGACATGCTATTTGCTGATGATGCAGCAGTGGTAGCACACTCTCAGGAGCAGCTGCAAACACTCATGGACCAGTTCACCCAAGCCTGCCAAGACTTCAGCCTGACCATTAGTATAAAGAAAACTAAGACGATGGGTCAGGGAACTGGAAATCCTCCCTCCATCACCATCAACAGCTACACTCTGGAAGCCGTAAACACCTTCACCTACCTTGGATCCACCATCACTGACAACCTGTCACTTGATGCTGAACTCAGTTGCCGGATCGGAAAAGCTGCCTCAACTTTTGGGAAGCTCACAACAAGAGTGTGGGACAACAGCAAGCTCACTATCCGTACAAAGGTACAAGTGTATAGGGCATGTGTTATCAGCACCCTCATGTATGGAAGTGAAACATGGACCTTATACTCCCACCAAGAGCGGCGGCTAAATACCTTCTACCTTCGCTGCCTTAGACGTGTACTGGGCATCACCTGGAGGGACAGGATCACTAACACAGCAGTCCTAGAGAGAGCTCAACTCCCCAGCCTGTACTCTCTACTGAGACAACGTCGTCTCCGATGGTTGGGTCATGTACGTCGGATGGATGATGGACGAATCCCGAAAGACATCCTGTATGGAGAGCTAACATCTGGTAAAAGACAGATTGGTCGCCCCCTACTGCGATTCAAGGATGTCTGCAAAAATGATCTCAGGTGCTTTGGCATTGTCCCTTCCAGCTGGGAAAATTTGGCTCAAGACCGCCCTCGGTGGCGGCAGAATCTCCATAGAGGCCTGTACTTGTCAGAATTCACCCTGATACAACATCATGAAGCTAAGAGGTCCATAAGAAAGCAACGGCAACAAAGCATCGGAACATCATCATCTACAGGGACAACCTACAAATGCAAAATCTGTGGTCGAGAATGTTTCTCAAACATAGGACTTCATAGTCACAGGAGGCGCTGCAACCTCAGGGGCACACAAAAACTTTTATCATAGTCTTTCGAGACTGAATTGCCAATGATGAATGAATGATCCCCCTTTGATAATTGTACATTTGAATTGTACAGCAGACTCTACGAGACATAATTTTTTTTTTGTGCATATTCAATAACCGATTATTGGTTTTCAACGATTTTAAAAATATTCTTTTTTTATCTTGAAAATTTTGTGTGCATTAAAAAAAACATTAAAACAAATCCTGATGATTTTTAAAAAAATGTTCAGCTTAGGAAAATAATGAAAATTACAAACGAAAAACAATGTTTTCTTTTTTGAAGTTGAATCTAGGCATATGCATTTTCTCGCTGGCTCTAAAAAAAGGGTATTTACAGGAAATTCTTCTAAAAATCATATAAAATAAACTAACTATCCGATTTTAATAAAACTTTCGGTATATGAAGTAATAAAAGACGAACTTTTATTGTAAATAGATGTTTACTAAATTGAAAAGCTGATAATTTTTTTCGTTAGTTTTTGTTTCGCGCATTGATCCCCTGTACAAAGATCTTAATACATTTTTTTTTGATATAAATAATTTTTACATTTTTGGAAAGATAATTTAATGACGGAACATATGTAAAAAAAACTAAACCGCTACTAATTCGGTTTTGGTAATAGGGCATCTTAAAAATTGAAACTTAAATCTCGTGAATAAGAAAAAATATGTATCTTTTTTCTTTTTCTAAATTGTTAGGTTATTTTCTAAAGAATTTTAAATTAAAAGTTCCTATTGTCTACTTGGTTTTTTTGGGGTTTTTTTTTTCAGGGATTTTTAAAACTTTATGAAATGTAAAATAAATACTTTTGTTTAGCGGATATCAAAATCGTATTTATTAATCAAAGAAAATATTGTATAAAAAATATCTTGCTAAAAATAATGACATAACATATTTCAGTTTTTATTTTTAAAAATTTTGAAAATAATATTTGAATTACAAATTGTCGTCATTCTTATTAATGGATAGATCTAACGGAAATAATATCCGCTTTGGTTTTTTAGGAAAACTCTTGTAGTTGTTGTTGTTTTTTGTTGCAGCGCTGGGTTGTTGAGGTACATAAGTTAAGTCGTGAAACATCAAGGAAATGGTGAATTAGTAATTTGTTTTTGCTTCAGAAAAGAAATTATTATACGTACGATCATCCATACAAAGAAATAGTGCACACGTCAAGATGCGATAACTATGTCAACAAAGATTAAGAATTTACGGAAATTTACTTTTAAATGCAAAAATTTAGGTTTTATGTAAGAGAAATTTCTTTTTTCTTTTTTATAACACATAAACTTGGAATTGTTCTTTATATTAAACATAAAAGAAAGCATTAAAAAGTTAATTTTCCATTTTTTATTGGCGTTTTAAAATATTTTTAACAATTATGCGGGCACTTCGAAAGCCCGTGTTTTGCACAAGCCTAGTTAAATCAATTTAAATTTAACGTAGCCCCAAAAAAATTCTATGAAAAATCAATTCATGGTCCAATTTTCACGAAAATTTCCATAACATTAATTTAGGATGAACTTGAAAAACGGTCGGAAAATTGGGGTGACCCAGAAAAAACAGAACCCACAAATTTTGTAATAAAACTGTTAATTTTAACTAGGGAGGTTTAGGATTAGGGGTAGGGTTAGGGTTAGGGTTGGGGTTTAGTGTTAGTTTAATGGGAAAATAAATGAATAATTTGGGTTCTGTTTTTTCCGGGTCACCCTGTAATATGTTTTAATTTTCTGACCGATTTGCAAGTTTAGCCAAAATTTACTATTAAAATGAATAAAAAATTGAAAAACTTTAATGTTAGAATTTACTATTAAAATGAATAATAACTTGAAAAAATTTGATATCAAAATTCCACAGTGAAATTGATTTAAAAAAAAGTCTTCGGTTTTGGTTTTTAAAATCGAAAATATCAATGAAATGATAATTTGAATGTTTTTTTCTAAGAGAAACACTGATAGAATAATAAATATATACTTACTTTTTATTCTAATAGGTAGAAAAGGTTGAAAAAGATTTTTTTTACGTTTAAAAATAACAAACAATAGTTAATATACTGAGAAGCGTCTCGCCTCTTTGTATAAAAACAAATATGTCTGTTTTGCTCCTCCGTATATTCTAAGAATCGCACATTACTAGTCAACAATAAAAATTACAAATTCTTTTAAAAATATTAATATAGCGTGTATCGGACAAATTTTTAGTTCACCTGAATTCTAAAATTCATATATTTAAATATCCGTGAAAAATTCGATTTAAAAAATTAAAACATAAAAAAAATTATTTAAGCACACAAAAGATTTAAAATCTCTTAAATATTAATTAAAAAAAAAAATTTTTTTTTGACACTTTAATAGAATATAGTACATACCAATTAAAAAAGCAAAAAAAAGTTTTCAAATATTAATATTATGACTTTTTTTGCACATTTTATTTCCGATTTCATTAATTTTTCCTAAAAAAACTACTGCGTTGTATGTTATACAATTTCTTTGATATAGTTATTCACTCTTATCTTTATAGTAAAAAAGGTTTCTGACGGTTCATTTTTTTATCTCATAAAATAAAATAGTGTGGTTTATTGGCATTAATTCTCACATGGGGGTAAATTTCTAATTCCAATATCCTGGCAAAATTACCATTCTTAATATACTGGGGAAATAATTCCAAGTTCCAGCATATGAGTAGAATATCTTATCGTGTACATTGGGAAATGGTTAATTGGTAGAAATTACCACAATTTTCAAGTTCGGATGCTGATTGAAAAGTCAAGGCAATAACATAAATATAATTTAACAATTCTAATAGCTAACAACAATGGAAAGGAAAGATTGAAGAAGAGATAATGAAGAGAAAAAGGTGGAAAAGAGTCTTGTGGTGGTTTGCGGGAACTTAACTTATAGTGCAATTAACAAAGTTCGTATTCTGAAGTTGTAATGGTTTCGTTGGTGTAGACTTTGAAAAGGAGTCTTTAAAAGTTGAGTTGAGTTTCTTATAAAAGTTGAGTTGAGTTGAATCTTTGAAGGTTTGTGTTGAATATTTTTATAAGCTCATATTTCTATTAATAAATATATTTAATGTGAAATCAGCAGGAGCTTAAACTCCACCCACTTCCGTCCAAGATGTTGTTCCCGCTTTTTTTAAAACCTTTCTTGTAAAACTAATCAGTTCGTAATAAATCTTTGTTGAATCTACCTCGTGTGTGTCCGCCTCCTCACCTTCTCTTTTACTTATTGTAAATTCTGTTTTTTCACGCATTGTTTCCACTATGCAATTCAACTACTCAACCTCAACAGTTTGAATTTCTTATAAGATGAGTTAAATTCTCTGTAAAGGGTTTTTCTTTGAAGTTTAGTAATCCCTCGTAGAATTTCGTGTGTTGTAGAATGTCGTATATCTTTAAGTTTAAGTTGTAATATTGTCGTGAAAAGTAAACAGTATAGAAAGAATAGAATGACTAGACTAATAAACCGTTTGGATAGGTTTTAATATCAAACAATTACACTAGTTATCGTCGTACAAAATGTCCGTGTTTATATAGCCTGTTTGAATCCTAGCAGGTAGGGTAGATAATTAGGAGTTAATGTTAAGGTTATTCAAAGGGAAGTAACTATTTAAATTACAACATTTTACCCTTCAAAAAGTATTAAGTAGAAGGGGTGACTTTATTCAGCCACAAAGTCTCTGTATTTGTAAGGAAATCTTCGAATTCTAGAAGGCCTCACAGATTTAGTATCAACTCCACAAAGACTATCAGTGTCCTTTTTTTCTGGAAGCAGAATTCTTTACTTTTCACAGGTTGGGCTTGATAAGTTATCTGAATTAAAATGATAACACTCGAACGACATGTATAGGGTAAGAAGCCATCTTTTATTCTCTATGTCTCTCTTCCCAGTTCAGGGGCAGTAACTCTTAAAGGTTCAGATACAATAATACAACATCTCCTGTTTTACAAAATAATTTTTTCCCCTTACAATTTTTTATTTATATTTTATTTGCATATAACATAATAAATCAAAAATATAATTGTTCAGTTGTGATCACATAGATTTTTTTTGGCATATTTATATGTAGGTAGCGTAAAATAAAAAAAAAATATTTTAGAAATGTGTTTTTTTTTTGTGTGTGTGTGTGTGTGTGTGTGTATGTGTGTGTGTGTGTGTGTTCATGAAGGGATTTTCTTTTTGATGAGTTCGCAAAATAAAAAAAAATGTTTTGTTTCATTCACAGTATCTTGCCGGTGGTTTTATTATCCGACCAGATTTAGTTGTTTTCTTTTCTGTTGTGTTGCATTGTGTCTGTGATTCATGTGGGACATGATGATTGATAGTTTTGGATGGGGTATTTAGTGTTTTTGTTTGAATATTTTTTGGGGGGGAGGGGGAGTGGTTTCCACTCTGGATGGTATAATCTCAGGTGGATCCCTAATTGCTGTAGATGGGTCTCCCTTCAGGTGTTTTCGATTCCTGCGGAGGACTTGTCCAAATGGGGTTTCAATGAGGTAGGACCTTGGCTCCGTGCATGTCTGTGTGACAACTGCAGGGCTCCATCTATTCGTGTCCTTGTCATACATCCTAACATGCTGTCCTATTTGGATGTCAGGTAGGTCTTTTGCATGCTGGTCGTAGTAAGCTTTTTGTTCAGCTTGTTGCTTGTATAAGCGAGCTGATATCTCTGCTTTTTTTCGCACTGTGGTTAGTACATTTCATTAGAATGTTGCTATTTTTCTGTTAAACAGCATTTCTCCAAGTGAGGGTATCGTGTGGTCTATCGGAGTTGTCTAAGGCATAGCAGTACCATGTCGATGTCACGGTTGCTTGACTTGGCTTTTTTGATGGCGGATTTAATCGACTGCACACAACGTTCCGCAAATCCATTATATTGTGGGTATCTCGGAGATGATGTGCGATGTTCAAATGCCCATTCTTTCGCAAACTGCTTAAATGCAGCTGTGCTCCGTTGTCGCTGATTACTCTCTCTGGAATGCCATTCTCTCCAAATACTTGCTTCGTCGTGTTTATAACCTTCTGACTGGAGAAATTATTCAACTTCCCCACAAAGGGGTATTTGGAGTAGTAGTCCACAATGAGGATAAAATTTGATCCTTCGAAGTGGAATAAGTCAGTGGCTACTATTTGCTATGGTCTGACTGGGATCTCATGTGGCATCAAGGTCTCAGCACCTTGCATTCTTTGGTGCTCCTTGCAGGCATCGCATAGCTGGACTAATCTGTCAATATCTTGGTTGATGTTGTGCCAAAATACACAGCTTTTTGCTCGCAACTTGCATTTTTCCATTCCCTGGTGGCCATAATGGATCTTGTGCAGTACTTCTTTTTGCAGGGATTTTGGGATGATGATTCGTTCACCCTTGAGTAATATCCCATCTTCTATTGCTAACTCATCCCGGTAGGGCCAGTATGGTTGCATATTCTTCCCAATTTCCCTGGATGTATCGGGCCAACCGTGCAGGATCATTTCCCTTAGTTCGCACATTGTTGGGTCAGCATTGGTTGCCAGCTGAATCAGTGTAAACTTCTGAGCTGAAAATTGTACAAAATCGATTTTTATGTCCAGGTCGATAGCTTCTTTCGCTCTCTTGTTGGGTAGTCTGGAAAAACCATCTGTTAATGCCATTTCTTTTCCTGTGCGGTAAACAATAGTCATGTCATACCCTTGTAGGCGTAATAACATTAGTTGGAATCGAGGTGGGGTTGCAATTAGGTTTTTTTAAGTTGATCATCTCAAGGGGCTTGGGATCACTTTCTACCTGGAAAGAACATCCATATATATACGTTCGGAAACGCTCACATCCAAAGACAACTGCTAGGAGCTCCCGCTCGATGTTTGCATATCGTTCTTCTGTTTCTGTCAGCGACTTCGACGCAAACGCTATGGGTTTTCCCTCCTGCAGTAGGGCTGCATCTAGGCCTCTGTTGGATGCATCTACCTGAATTACGGTTTCTTTTTTAGGGTCGAAGTAAGTAAGCAGCATTTCTTTGCAGATCAAATCTTTTATCGCCTGCAGCGACATTTGGTGACTTTCCGTCCACCCATACTCCGACTCCTTTTTTAGTAGATCTCTCATTGGTGCTGTAAGATCTGAGAGATGTGGAATAAATGGTACCATGTAGGTGATAATTCCTAGCACTCTTTGCAATTCTGTGATGCTCTTTGGGCTGGGTAGTAGTTTAACCTCTTCCACTTTCTTAGGGTACGCCATTTTTGTCATACATGGCCCCAAAGAAGTGTATCTGCTTCTGATGTATTTGGCATTTTTCGCAGTTAAAACTAAGTCCTTCAGCTTTTGCCATCCCCATCATGTTGTGCAGATTTTGGTCATGCTCCTTTTTGGTTTTGCCATATACTATGACGTCGTCTATAAGTCCTAGTGTACCAGGGCATTTCTCCAGAATCATGTCCATTTTCTGCTGGAATACATCTTGTGACATGACCAGACCAAAAGGCATTCTCTCGAAGCAATACCTTCCAAAAGGAGAATTGAAGGTGGTCAGTAGCTGTGATTCAGGATCGAGCTTGATTGACCAGTACCCATTCTTGGCATCCAGTTTGGAAAAATATTTCGCATCTGAAAGTTTGTGTGCCAGCTCCTCCATTGTGGGAGTCTTGTAATGGCACCGCATGATAGCTCTGTTTAGGTCCTTAGGATCCAAGCACAGGCGGAGTTTACCATTGCTTTTCCGCACATACACTAGGCTCGCTTACTCTGCGAATGATCCCTTGTTCTATCATCTCATCTTTCATGTGGATGGGGCATTTCCTGGGTGCGTGGATGACAGGATGATTGTCCGGTTTCAAGACAATTCGGTATTCTCCTGAGAAACTGACTATTCGGTCGAATTGATTCGGGTCCATATTTCTCAGGTCTTCTGCAGAGTTGATATGAGCTTGGTTTTCTTCGATTACGCAGTGCATCGTAACCAGTTCCAAATCTCTGCGTGAGGGTAGTCCTAGTATAGTAGGTCCTTCTGATGTTACCACAAAGAATTTGAGTGATTTCCACTCTCCTTTATAGGTACATTCTATGCAAATGGAACCATGTTGAGGGATTATATGCAGTCAGTACATTTGACTCCTTATGTATTGTACCAGGGAGTGGCTGTCCAGAATTGCTGACTTTGTTTGGAAACATCTTGCGGAAAACACGCAATGGAAGAGTATTTCCTTCAGCTACTGTGTCAACTTTGGCTTTTAGTTTGTGGGTGCCTGGTAAGTTGGGAAGCTTAATTGTAAGTTCTTGCGAAGGCCTCAGTCCTAGTGTCTCTTTTTTTCTTGCCGCTTGATAGTATCAAATGTCATTTGTGCAAATTGGTTGTATATCTCCTGATTATCCTGATTTGCATTTACGGAGTATACATTATTATTTTTATAATGGTGTCTGTACTGCTGACGTCCGGGGTGCCCAGGTTTAAATTTGGGTCCCTTTCTTTTAAATTGTGCCTGGGGGTGTCTTCCTTTATTTTCATGTCTGTTGTCACAGAATTTAGCCCAGTGATTTTTTCGTCCACAGGCTGAACAAAATGAACCCCATGCTGGACATTTTTCCTTTTGGTGGGACTGCATGCTACCGCACGGCTTACAACTGCTGTATTTGACGGAGTCAATTTCCTGGCTTTCTCCATTGTGGATTTCAGCCATTTGCTTCATGTGGCCTATTGAAGCTTCGTAAGCTCTTCTTATAATTTTGGCTTCTTCCAGTGAGATATTTTCCCCTTTCTCTAAAAGCAGCTTCTTCAAACCCATTTGCCTGGTTCCGTAGAAAATTTGTTCTAATAACCTTGTTATATAATACACTTTTTTGCCTGCAACCTGCACCTTGCCAAAAAATCATCAATGCTTTCTATGTCTTTTTGTTTGTACTGTCGAAAGGATAAACGATGTATGTGGAAATGTACTTGGGGGTTTAGACGTTCCTCGAATTTCTGCCAAATAATCCGTGGATTATTTTCGCCGGCTTCGTCCGTAAATATCCAGGAGTTGAACCTTCTTAGGCCCTCTGCCCCAGAAAATAGCAATATATGTTCGACCTGTCTGTCTACTGGAATTTCTCTAACAGACAAATACAGACTGCATCTTTGCTTGAAGAATTTGAATTCTTCCACTAGATTTTCTGCTGTCCAGCACATTGACGGCTCGCTAATGTTGCTCATTTTGACAAAAATATACTTTTAACAGATACCAAAACGTAAAATACAGTGTTATTAAAATGTAATACAACACTTACTTGTTTGTTCCAGAGAACAATTTTTTTTTATACGGCAACACTTTTGGTCTTTTTGTTTTGTTTTTAGAACTTCGTGTCGGGTTGCGTTCGGCAAGAGGCCATAACTTTTTAATTCGTCCAAAAAGGGTTTTTTGTCCAAAAAGTTGACATAACTTTTTTTTAGTTATTCTTGTTCGGTGTTTTTCTCATTGTTTTCGTTGAGGGTATATTTCCCAGAGCTACCACCATGATATGTTATCTGAATTACAATGATAACACTCGAACGACATGTATAGGGTAAGTGAAATAAGTGTCTCACACAGATATATGTTTTATATAGATGTATTTATTCACGTGAACCTTTGAGAGTCTTAGGACCTGTTCAAAGTGAGGCTAGGCGGATGTAAACAAACCCTACTATAATGTTTCGGGTTTAATGTAGTTACCAGTTGTTAGTGGTCAAAACTGTTACATCCCCCTCTGTGCGATTGAAAGTTTTCTTTTGGGGGGGGGGTAGTGATGTTGTCAATGACTTTGTGTATATGTATGTTTGTATTTGCCTTTTCTTCTATTCACTTAAATATTATTATCATTTTTTATTTATTTTATGTTCATTTGTTGGTTATATAGGCGTTGTTTCGTCTGTTAGTATGTATTCCTGGTAGCGTGTTGGAGTTCTGACGTGTCTTCCTGATGAGGTTTGGTTGTCAGCATGATCTTCATGTGGTCTGGCTTTGTGTTGTGTGTTTGGCACTATATCTCTCTCTTCCCTTGTGGGTGAGACTGTACGTATGTGGCGCCGGTTTCTCCTTATGGTGTTACCATTTTCCGTGGTAACATTGTAGAATCTGGACTCTTTGTTTGTACCCGTAACTACTGCCTTTTCCCATGTAGCTGTCTGAGGGTTTATCCCTGTTACATACTGACCATTGTGGAGTGTTGGCAAATCTTTTGTACCCCGGTTGTAGTATTTTTCTTGTTCATGTTGACGTTTGTGTAACACCTTTAAAAATGTTGTCCTTTTCAGGATGTGTGTTTCTGATCCTTATTGGAAGGTTTCCTCTGAACATTTTTTGTACAGCAGCTGTGCTGGATTTTGTAGGTTGTGATAGATTGGTGTTGTTCTCAAACACAGCAATGCCATGTCTATATCTGTGTTGCTGTCTTTGGCCTTTTTAATGTCTTTTTAACTGTTTGTATGGTTCTTTCTATAAAATCATTTGACTGGGCGTATGTTGGTGAAGAGGTAACATAGTAAAATCCCCAGTCTTTGGCAAATTGTTTGAATGCATAGCTATCATATTGCGGGCCATTATCACTTATGATACGTTCCGGAATCCCGTGTTCTCCGAATAGGGATTTCAATGCATGTATCACCTTTTGGCTTGTGCATGTATTATGCATTTTCCTGATGAACGGAAACTTGGAATGGTAGTCGGCTACAAGGAGGTACGTTTCCCCTGCTACGTGGAAAAGATCAGAGCCAATTACTTTCCATGATCTGGAAGGAATTTCGTGTGGCATCATGGTTTCCTTCTTTTGTTCATTTTGGTATTTCTGGCATGTGAAGCATCCTTTAACAATTTTTTCAATGTCCTCGTTAATTCCTGGCCAGTACACATGTTTTGGCTCTTAGGATACTTTTTTCGATGCCTTGATGGGATGCATGGATCTTATTTAGGATTTCATTCCTCATGGTGTTAGGGATTAGTATCCTACCCCCTTCACTACTAAAGAGTCCTCTACCGATAATTCATCTCTGAATGACCAATATGGTCTGAGTGGTGCTTGGGTATCTTTGGCTTTGTCCGGCCATCCAACATATATTTTTCTCTTAGTGCTGACACTACCTGGTCATTTCTCGACTCCTCCTTCAGCTCCTCAAATTTGTTTGTACTGAATTGCACGAACTCAATTCTTACATCCAAGTTTACTGGGTTGCAATTGTTTCTGTTTGGTAATCTTGACAGCCCATCAGCCAACAGTATCTATTTTTGGCTTATCATTTCCAGTAGTTTATGGTCAGTCTCAACTGTGAATGGCCTCCCATACACATATGTATGGAATCTCTGGCATCGAAACACCACTGCCAACATCTCACTCTCTATGTTTACATATCTTTGCTCGGCAGAAGTGAGTGATTTGGATGCAAATGCAACTGGCCTATCATTTTGTAGTAGAGCTGCTCCTAGTCCTCTGCTCAAAGCATCAACGTGGATGGTCGTTGGCTTGGTAGGGTCAAAATACGCTAGGGTTATTTTTTTACTGATTATAGCCTTGATTCTTTGGAAGGCCATCTCATGGTTGTTCGTCCATGTATATTCGTTTCCCTTTTTTAAGAAGTCGCGAAGATTGGCAGTGTGTTCAGACAATCGAGGTATGAAATACGTCACCATTCCTAAGACATGCTGTAGTTCAGCTTCATTGGTAGGAGATTTTAGGGCTTTGATGTCTTCTACTTTTTGAGGATCTGGGTGTACTCCATTCTCGTCGTAAATTCCGCCCAAATATTTTATGGATTTGGTCTTAATGTTACATTTTGTGCTGTTGAACATAAGGCCATTTTGCTTCGCAGCCGAGTAAGTTGTTATCGTGCTCCTTTTCGTCTTTTTCAAATACCACGACATCATCAGAGATACCGATGGTTCCGGAGCATTTTTCAAGTATTTGGTCCATCTTTTGATGGAATATATCCTGGCTCATCACCAACCCGAATGGCATCCTCATGAAACAGTGCCTGCCAAAAGGACTGTTGAAGCATGTTAAGTTTTGACTTTCTTCATCAAGCTCGATGGACCAGTAGCCATTTTTTGCGTCAAGCTTACTGAACCATTTTGCTTTTGCCATTTTGTGGGTTATTTCTTCCAGGGTTGGGACTCTGTGATGACATCTTTTGATTGCCTTATTCAAATCTTTTGGGTCAAGGCAAATCCTCATTTGTCCATTGCTTTTTCGGCTATATACTAGGCTGCTGACCCAGTCGGTTGGTTTTTCAACCTTCTTTATGACCCGGTCTTTCACCATCTTGTCTAATTCTTTTTTATTTCATCTTTTAGGTGGATGGGGCATTTTCGTGGTGCATGTATGACTGGGGTTATTGTGGGGTGGAGAACAATGTGGTATTTACCTATGCGGTCAAATTGTTTTGAGTAGTCCCGTAGTAGGTCGTTGATGGACTGTATTTGGTCATTTTCAAAATTTTATTTCACAGTGTACGGTTAGCATTTTTAGGTTGCGGCAGCTTGGTAATCCTAGTATTGCTGGTCCGTTTGTATCTGTAATGTAGAATTTTTCTGCTGACCATGTGTCTTGGTTGTATTTGCATTGGAGTTTGATGGTGCCAATTTGTGGTATGATGGTCTTATTGTATGCTGTTAGAATGGTGTCTGAGTGTTTCAGTAATTTTTCTGGTGGATTTGGACACATTTCTTTGTAGATCCGCAATGGTAGAATATTTCCTTCGGCACTGCTATCTACTTTTACTAGTAGTTTCGCTGGGATCTTTTCTCTTTCTGGTACTTTTATTTTTTATTTTTGTTGTGACCTTGGTGTGGTTATCCGAACTGTTTATGTTGTGGAATTGTATATCTTCATACTCGCTATTGTCAGTGCCATTGTCTACAGCATCAATATTTTTGTTATGTATCTGGTCGTATTTCGACTTGTACCGTTCCCTTGGTAGAGTGTTGTATTGTGTTTTGCAAACACTCGCCCAGTGGTGCCATTTCCCACATTTTAGGCATTTTGTACCCTGGGCTGGGCATTTGTCGTATCGCCTGTGGTTTTCTCCACATTTTGGACAGCATCTGTTTTTGTGTTTATTCTGTATGCTATCGACTGTGGCATTTTGTTGTGGGTTTTGTATTCTTGTGGCTTGTAACTGCTTCATGTGGTTAATTGATGCTTCATGTTTTTTTCTATCTGTATAGCTTTTTCTAGGGTCATTTTCTTGTTTTCTGCAAGTAATTGTTTTTGTAGTTCTGGGTATATCGTCCCAGCAATCATTTGTTCTATGAGCGTTTTATCGAACTCAGAGTTAAACTCGTCTCAGTGTTTCGTTTTCCGAAGATCACACTGCGCTGTCTGTAGACGTAGTCTGGAAATAAATTCGTCCATTGTCTCTGGTTCGTTGGTATTACTGTCAATTTTTTGGTTAACATTTCTGAGTGCCAAGCGGGCTACTCTAAAATTCTCGTTTGACTTTCCGTATTCCTCAAATTTTTCCCATACGATATCCGGCCGTTTTTTGTCCTCGGTAGACAGACCCCAGCTATTAAATTTCAAAATACCTTTTTCTCCTGTGTGAAGTAAGATTTCGTCAATTTGATCCTGTGGGTCTGTTATTTTTTTTCTTCTGAATAGCATTTCGCATTGATGACGGAGCAGTGATATGGCTTCAGCTCTGTTTTGGTTGTCCCATTTCATCGTAGTGTTGTCTAGGGCGGCCATCTTGTCTCTGACACTGCAGTTTACGAGGGGCTCTCTCGGTTCCTTATTTTCGTTTTTTGTGGAGGTGAATAAGTGTTTTTCAAGCGTGTGTGTATGTATCAAGTGCGCGAGGTATTAAGGAACACCGCTGCTACCATGAAATAAGTGTTGTTAGAATTGTACATCAGGTCCGATAACCCAAACAGTTATCTACCTTGAGTAGCTCTTCTTTTTGTAAAATAAAATTCTTTTATATTCTCCTTTCCAAGACAACGGACGTGTTGTTCATTCCTTCGTCTACTCTCACCTAACATTTCTTTGTTCCACGATATGGCTAACTCAACAGGTTATGGGCCCAGCAGAAAAGAAAATGGAAATAGAGGGAACAGGTTACTATTTGACGGAGACGAGACCAAATATGGAATTTGGGAAACAAATTTTTTAGGATACCTCCGCACGTTGGGTTTAAAAGACACCATTTTGGGTAAAAACCTAAACGGAGATGAAACAGATATGGAAAGGAATGAAGATGCCTACGGCGAATTGATTCAATTTCTGGATGACAGAAGCCTGTCCCTTGTCATGAATGAAGCCCCGGACGATGGAAGAAAAGCCCTGGGGATTTTACGCGACAATTACGCAAGCAACGGTAAGCCAAGAATCATTTCTCTCTATACTGAATTAACAACACTTCAAAAGCAACCTCATGAAAACGTAACGGACTACATTATAAGAACAGAAGCGACATTAACGGCATTAAGAAATGCTAGAGAATTATTGGGTGATGGTCTTATCATAGCTATGGTTTTTGAAAGGACTACCTGAAACGTTTAATCCCTTTTCAATATGTTATACATAACAGCAAGGAAATAACGTTTTCAGAATTTAAAAATCAACTTCGTTGATACGTCATGTACCGTCAAAGTTCCAACGAAGATAACGTCATGAAACTTACTAACTCATTTTCAAAAATGACTACAAACGAAATAACGTGTTTTTCATGTCAAGGAAAGGGGCATTTAGCGAAAATATGGCCAAATAACCAAAAGAAAAATAGACAGTGGTACAACTACTGTAAAAGCCGGACCCATGTAAGGGAGTGGTGTCGGTACAAGAAGCGAGACAAAGCAGCAGTAGAGGAGGATTCGTGTGCGTTTAAAATAAGTGACCAGCCACAGGAAACTGCTATACGCACATAATAAGTTCCCACATAATAAGTGACATCAACAAATTAAAAAACTTTGATGACACATTCCAGCCGGATAACCACTTTATAGAGCTGGCTGACGGTACCAGGACTAATGGCGTAGCATTGAAAACGGGTGAAGCTGAGATGGCACTGGTAGATACGAATGGAAACCACGTCATAGTCTCTCTAAAGGGGACACTGTATATACCTTCCTACCCTCAGGATATATTTTCTGTTAAGTCGGCCACGTCAAATGGGGCGACTATACCATTCAACAAAAATAAGAATGAACTGGTGCACTGGAATGGTACTAAATTCAATATATACGTCTACAACAGACAATATTATTTGATATCAACAGAAATGAAGCCGGAAGATAGTTGTCAGAGCTGCTACGATATTCACACGTGGCACAAGATTCTCGGTCATTGCAACTACGACGACATTAAAAAGTTGCCAAACGTTGTCGAAGGAATGACGATAAAAGAGAATACAGACACACCAAACAAAAACTGTGAAACTTGCATCCAGGGAAAATTTTCTCAGAGCAGAAATAGACAACCCGACAGATGTGCAACATCCATTTTTGAAATTGTACACACTGACTTAGCAGGCCCTATAACCCCAACCGGCATAAACGGACACAGATATGCCATTACATTTACGGATGATTTTACCAGTATAATATTCGTATATTTTCTTAAATCAAAGAAAGATACGGTATCTGCCACAAAGAGATTTGTCGCTGATTCTGCTCCCTATAACAGGATAAAACCCCTAAGGTCTGATAACGGATCGGAATTCACGTCAAATAACTTTCAGGAATTACTGTATAATAACTGCATAAAACATGAGACTTCTGCACCCTATTCACCACACCAAAATGGGACAGCAGAAAGGAATTGGCGAACACTATTCGAAATGGCTAGATGCCTAATTATAGAAAACAACTTACCTAAAAGTCTATGGACCTACGCGATAATGACATCTTCGGTAATTAGAAATAGATGTTTCAATGACCGTCTAAAACAAACTCTCTACTACATGATGACAAGAAGGAAGCCTGACCTATAAAAAATGCACATTTTCGGATCAACATGCTATACTTACAATAACTCGAAGAAAAAGCTAGATCCAAAATGTGAAAAGGGGATATTCGTTGGATATGACAGAAACAGCCCTTCATATTTAATTTTCTACCCTGAGAAAAATAAAGTTCTCAAACATAGGCTAGTACAATTTATTAGCAACATGACGAATCAGTAGACTCAGACCGTAACCAGTAATGATGATGATGATGATGATGATGATTTCGTCCGAAGGAAGCGTATTCCACAGAAATCCATAGCGGACCCGGACCCACAACTTAGGACTGATTCACAGGAGGACGCACACACCGAGGAAGAAGAAAAATTTCGGCATTACCCCAGGAGAGAAAGAAAAGCACCTCAATACCTTAATGATTATGTAACCAATAAAGAGGCATTGAACTTATCAAAAGCACCTTACTGGACTGAAGCAATGAATGAGGAGATAAAATCCCAAAAAGCAAAAAATGTTTTCGAATTGACATTTTTACCTGAAGGCAAAGGGACAGTTGGGAGCAGATGGGTCTACTCCATCAAGCAAAACCCTGATGGATCAGAAAGGTGTAAAGCCAGATTCGCTGCACGAGGATTCAGTCAAACAAAGGGGTTAGACTACGAAGAAACCTTTTCCCCTACTGCAAACATCACCTCAATACGCATCTTGATGCAAACGTTAGTGCAATATGATCTGACTGTCCATCAGATGGATGTAACAACAGCCTACCTACATGCACCAATTGATTGTGTAATTTTTGTCGAGCCACCCGAAGGTTTCGAAACAAAAATAAACAGAGATAATAGGTTATTCTATAGGCTAAATAAATCCCTATATGGACTGAAGCAATCAGGACGAAACTGGGATAAAATGCTACATAATTGCCTCACCAGGAATGATTTCATACAGAATCCAGCAGACCACTGTGTGTACATAAAACGAAGGGAGAGAATAATGATCATATCCTGGGTCGACGATTTAATCATCGCAGCTCACAAACGCTTGCCTTTTCAATAACGAACTGCTGACCGCCAAAAAATGCAGCTTATATATAGCTCTATTCGTCTCCCATCAACCCCCTCACTTCCTGTCTGCACTCTTATAAAAAGAAATTCAATTTTGGGCGCCACTTTTTTCCCAGCCAAAGGTAAGGGGAGTTTCATTTTTTAAATCTTAAATTACAGGAATTTAAGATGAAAGACCTAGGAGAACTGAATCATTTCATAGGGATAGACTTCGACCTAACACAAGGATGTGTGAGGCTGAACCAAAAGCAATATACGGAAAAGGTGTTAGAAAGGTGTTGACATGTCAAATTGCAAACCAAGAACAACACCATGCGAACCAAAACTGGACCCTAGCAACACCAGTGATCCTGTCGACACCAGAAAATATCGGGAAATTGTCGAGAGTCTTATCTACTTATCAACCTGCTCTAGACCAGATTTAAGCTATGCTGTAGGAAAACTATCACAACACCTAGCATTGCCACACCAACAACATTTGATAGCGGCAAAACACATTCTGAGATATTTAAGAGGTACATCCCAATATAACCTGTGCTATAAGAAAAACAGAGAAGTATTTTAGCATGTAGTGATGCAGATTGGGCGTCTGATCCAAATGATCGACGTAGTACAACTGGATTTTGTTTTTATTTAAACGAAGACAGCTCACCTATCTCATGGAAATCGAAGAAGCAACCTACAGTTGCGTTATCCACCTGCGAAGCCAAATATATGGCTTTAGCAAAAACAACGCAAGAAGGTTTATATCTGCTCCAACTATTGAATGGAATGGACTCTCAACAAATATATGAACCAATAAAAATATTTGGAGACAACCAAGGTGCGATCGCACTATCGAAAGACCCCGTGAACCGACGAAGGTGTAAACACATAGATATCAAATATCATTTCATCATCGAGAAGAGAATAGAAAGACACTACTGTCCAACAACAGATATGGTTGCTGATATAATGACCGAATTAAAATTAGACAGATTCAAAAGACTTTTATTTGAACTCTAAAATCCTTTTTGTATTGTGCTCTCATATTTATGGGAATAAACAAAATTATTAATATGAGAGCATGGGAGGGTGTTAGAATTGTACAATCAGGTCCGATAACCCAAGCAGTTATCTACCTTGAGTAGCTCTTCTTTTTGTAAAATAAAATTCTTTTATATTCTCCAAGACAACGGACGTGTTGTTCATTCCTTCGTCTACTCTCACCTAACATTTCTTTGTTCCATGATATGGCTAACTCAACAAGTGTACTCACACAGATATATGTTTTATATAGATGTATTTATTCACGTGAATTACAGCAACCTTTGAGAGTCTTAGGGCCTGTTCAAAGTGAGGCTAGGCGGATGTAAACAAACCCTACTATAATGTTTCGGGCTTAATGTAGTTACCAGTTGTTAGTGGTCAAAACTGTTACAGTAAGAAGCCATCTTTCATTCTCTATGTCTCTCTGTACAGTTCAGGGGCAGTAACTCTTAAAGGTTCAGATACAATAATACAACAGGGCTTTCGTGGATGTCAGAAGGGTTTTCACAGGTTGGACTTTTGTGACTGGATACAGGTGGTTCGTCGATGTCAGAAGGATTTACAATACAGTCGCTGGTACAAGTGTCTTCTTCGTTGGTAGATTTGGAAGCTATATCTCACACATTGACAGTAGTTTCGATGCCAGATGGTAGACGTACATGGGCATAGTTGTGATGGTTCTGTAGTTGAACCCTATCCGAAACCTTAAGAGTTACTTCCCTTGGACTAGGCAGAGAGAGAGAGAGAGAGAGAGAGAGAGAGAGAGAGAGAGAGAGAGAGAGAGATACAGATTGAAGATGGCTTCTTAACCCTATACATGTCCAGTGTGCCTCATTTTAATTCAGATAACTTGATATGGTGACAGTGATGAGTCAAATACCCTCACCAAGACTAAAAGTATTTACGGATTCGAAGGGGCTTTTATTTCCCCGTAGTCGTTGGCAAATTGTCGGACAAAGAAGAACAAACACAAAAGTAGAATGCAGACACTGTATTACAAAATTTACAAGGTTTACAAAAGTACAAGGATTTACAAAAGGGTTTAACAACAAAAAGGGTACAAGGATTTACAAAAGGGTTTAATAACAAAAAGGGTACAAGGATTTACAAAAGGGTTTAACAACAAAAAGGGTACAAGGATTTACAAAAGGGTTTAACAACAAAAAGGATTTACAAAAGGGTTTATACAAGGAGGGACAAGGGTTTACAAGACAAAAGGGTTTAACAACAAAAGGGGTTTACAAGGACAAGGATTTACAAAAGGGTTTAACAACAAAAGGGGACAAAAGGGTTTAACAACAAAAAGGGTTTTACAAAAGGGTTTAACAACAAATTTACAAAAGGGTTTAACAACAAAAAGGGTAAAGGATTTACAAAAGGGTTTAACAACAAAAAGGGTACAAGAATTTACAAAAGGGTTTAACAACAAAAAGGGTACAAGGATTTACAAAAGGGTTTAACAACAAAAAGGGTACAAGGATTTACAAAAGGGTTTAACAACAAAAAGGGTACAAGGATTTACAAAAGGGTTTAACAACAAAAAGGGTAAAAGGATTTACAAAAGGGTTTAACAACAAAAAGGGTAAAGGATTTACAAAAGGGTTTAACAACAAAAAGGGGTACAAGGATTTACAAAGGGTTTAACAACAAAAAGGGGTACAAGGATTTACAAAAGGGTTTAACAACAAAAGGGTACAAGAATTTACAAAAGGGTTTAACAACAAAAAGGGTAAAAGGATTTACAAAAGGGTTTAACAACAAAAAGGGTACAAATTTACAAAGGGTTTAACAACAAAAGGGTTTACAAAAGGGTTTAACAACAAAAACAGGGGTTTAACAACAAAAAGGGGTACAAGGATTTACAAAAGGGTTAACAACAAAAAGGGGTACAAGGATTTACAAAAGGGTTTAACAACAAAAAGGGGTACAAGATTTACAAAAGGGTTTAACAACAAAAAGGGTACAAGGATTTACAAAAGGGTTTAACAACAAAAAGGGGTACAAGGATTTACAAAAGGGTTTACAACAAAAAGGGTAAAAGAATTTACAAAAGGTTTAACAACAAAAAGGGTTTACAAAGGGTTTAACAAAAAAGGGTACAAGGATTTACAAAAGGGTTAACAACAAAAAGGGTACAAGGATTTACAAAAGGGTTAACAACAAAAAGGGTACAAGGATTTACAAAAGGGTTTAACACAAAAAGGGGTACAAGGATTTACAAAAGGGTTTAACAACAAAAAGGGTAAAAGGATTTACAAAAAGGGTTTAACAACAAAAAGGGGTACAAGGATTTACAAAAGGGTTTAACAACAAAAAGGGGTACAAGGATTTACAAAAGGGTTTAACAACAAAAAAGGATTTACAAAAGGGTTTACAACAAAAAGGGTAAAAGGATTTACAAAGGGTTTAACAACAAAAAGGGTACAAGGATTTACAAAAGGGTTTAAGGGTTTAATACAAGGATTTACAAAAGGGTTTAAACAACAAAAAGGGGAACAAAAGGGTTTAACAACAAAAAGGGTACAAGGATTTACAAAAGGTTTAACAAAAAAGGGTACAAGGATTTACAAAAGGGTTAACAAAAAAAGGGTACAAGGATTTACAAAAGGGTTTAACAACAAAAAGGGTAAAAGGATTTACAAAAGGGTTTAACAACAAAAGGGGTACAAGGATTTACAAAAGGGTTTAACAACAAAAAGGGTTTACAAAGGGTTTAACAACAAAAAAAGGGTACAAGGATTTACAAAAGGGTTTAACAACAAAAAGGGTACAAGGATTTACAAAAGGGGTTTAACAACAAAAAGGGTAAAAGGATTTACAAAAGGGTTTAACACAAAAAGGGTAAAAGGATTTACAAAAGGGTTTAACAACAAAAAGGGGTACAAGGATTTACAAAAGGGTTTAACAACAAAAGGGTAAAGGGGGTTTAACAACAAGGGTATTTACAAAAGGGTTTTAACAAAAAAAAGGGGTACAAGGATTTACAAAAGGGTTTAACAACAAAAAGGGTACAAGGATTTACAAAAGGGTTTAAAAACAAAAAGGGTACAAGGATTTACAAAAGGGTTTAACAAAAAAGGGGTACAAAATTACAAAAGGGTTTAACAACAAAAAGGGGTACAAGGATTTACAAAAGGGTTTTAACAACAAAAAGGATACAAGATTTACAAAAGGGTTTAAAAACAAAAAGGGTACAAGGATTTACAAAAGGGTTTAACAACAAAAAGGGTACAAGGATTTACAAAAGGGTTTAACAACAAAAAGGGTACAAGGATTTACAAAAGGGTTTAACAACAAAAAGGGGTACAAGGATTTACAAAAGGGTTTAACAACAAAAAGGGTAAAAGAATTTACAAAAGGGTTTAACAACAAAAAGGGGTACAAGGATTTACAAAAGTGTTTAACAACAAAAAGGGTAAAAGGATTTACAAAAGGGTTTAACAACAAAAAGGGTTTGCAAATTAGTTGGAATTCGCGACCAGACTTATTTTGAGAATTTCTTTATTGAAGTATGCATTGAAGGCATTGCAATGACTATCTTTTGTAATTTTTGTAAAGGGCATTAATTCGGTGGAGAGATATGAGCCTATTTTTTTGTAAAGGTTCAGTCTTTCTCAGCCACGCCCATAAGGTTTTGAATTCTTCAGGTCGGTTGGTGATTGGTCGGATTTTTGGTGTTTTTTTTGGAACGAGGTTGATTTCCTGTTCCCTGAAAAGGGGCGCGAAATTCGGCAGACTCGAGGTTGATTTTGAGAAAACAGGATCGATTTCGCTGTCTCCGTTAACACGAGTTAACGTAAAAAAATTTATTTCCCAGATTTATTGGGTTTAATTATCTCAGAGAGAGATTTTGTTTCTCTTCTCCAGAGGAGAAGTTGAAAGAATTTAAATTGTCGAATTCTCTAAGAGAGAGAATTTTGTTTTTCTTCTCCGGAGGAGAAGTTTAATTATTTTTGAACTGTTTAATAGCTATTTGGAAAACCCCAAATAGCATAATTTTGGCTCTCAGAGAAATCCCCTTTCTTCCCAAAAGAAGAAAAGTTACTGTTCAGTGTCGCCTTGTAAAGCCGACTTAATTCGAATTTGTATTTGTGAGAAGCAAGAAGCTTCGTTGATTTTCAAGGCACTTTAGCCTTAAACATTTGTTGAGTCACCACTACGGACTCTAACCAACTGTAGTAGCGGAATCCTGAGAGGAGAAGAGGTACCTCTTTCAACCCCCAAAAAGAGGAAGTTTTAGACTGATAGACGCCAGTTTTCACTCTGCCCCATTGAAAAAGTTCGCCCCTGGCCGACCGACAGAGAAGAGAAGGAAGAAGTACATTTTATTTTATCTTTTTAATTGTGAGTAATTGCCAATTTTTTTGTATCTGTAAAATTCCTTATTTTTTCGGCCTTGTGCCTTTCTTGTACCTTTTTTTTGCATTTTGTTACACTTTTTATAGTTTGTTACGCTTAGCATAAAGGACAAATTATGCAAGTCTGACCATTCATAAAAAAAACTGCACATGGTAAGCGAAACTACACCGGCGCCATATCGCTAACTTGACTACTGTGAGTAACAAACTTTTTTCTTCATACCGGAGATTCTTTTCTCTCCTTCAACACTGAACAATTGCCATAAATGACAATTCTCTGTCGGAAGATAGGAAATATTTTTGTTAATTGAAAAAATACGCACAGAAGACACATTTCCAATTCTCACACTTACACTTCGAAAAAAAAAAACGCACGTGGAGAGTGTATTGAGAATTCTGGTGTATGGGGGTTATCGTCCTTGTCTAAGAGCCTCTGTTTCGAACCAACTAATCACGAGTCAGCATACTTTGGCGGCAAAGCCGAATAGGCAAACTCGCCCTCTTCTGATCCAGCTTTCAACGGGAATACACCTAAAAAAAAAAGGGTCGCTCCTCTTCCTCAACAACCAGCATCGGAGTCGGACATCAAACAGAACGTCTATCATATCCGAACTAACAGAAGGCCGTAGCAAGAGCTCCGATAATACTCTGTCTCAGGACTCAGATAAGTGACAAATTATAAACATTTGTGCAGACGAACTAAAGTTTGCAGTCCTATTGTTTTATGTAATACACGTCTTTTATTCCTATTTCTAGTTGTTTGGTTATTTCTTTAACTCTTAACCTGTCTGCCACACTCGTGGTTAACTCCATATTAGCAAACTTGGAGTACTGTCATATTCCCTATTTTGTTTTCTTATATTTTGCAAACTTTAGATTAAGTCTAATATATACTGAATATAAGACTTTAGAGTTGAAAAAGAAAAAAAATTGATCAAAAACTGGAAAGATTAGAGACTGCTGAGTTATCCTGTGTCAAAACTTCGTAAAAGAAGCAAAAACAACATTCTCGTCAAGTGGGAGCGAAATTGAAGAAAGAAAAATTTCTTACGCTAAGTAACAGACCCACAGAGAAAGGTAAAAATTAGGAAAAAAAAAACAAATATTTCCTAACTTGCTAACTTTCCTAACTAAATACAAATTCAAATGAATTCTTACACAAAGAAACTCATTCGTAACTTTCTTGAATGAACAATTATTAAAAAAAGAATAAACTCATTCGTAACTTTCGTCACTGTTGTCGAATGAACAACTATTATAAAAAAAGAAGCTCATTCGTAACTTTCGTCACTGTTTCGTCAACTATTTTTAAAAAAAAGAAGGAACTCATTCGTAACTTTTGTCACTGTTGAATGAACAACTATTTAAAAAAAAAAAACTCATTCATAACTTTCGTCACTGTTGAATGAACACTTTTTAAAAGAAAGTTTCAGACTTACGCAAAACAAACAAAAAAAAACGAAAAATCTTTCTCTACAGTTGTCAGTCAGGGAAGAAGAGGTCACCGCGTGCGTCAACCTCCCTCACCTTCGTAACATTGACAAACGGCCAACACAAATGTTTGCCTCCACTCATAAGAAAGACTAGCATTAGCCTCCCTTCCCTTCGTAACTTCATGACCAAGGCTACTAGAAATTGTAGCTGAATCTTCTGCTGCTACATCACACACAGACCCACAAGTCTGAGAAAGGAATAAATAAATAAATAAAAATAAGACGAATTCTATCGCACAATGGTTCATTTCACAGAATTAGAGGGAGTTACTCCTCTTCTACAAGTTAGAAATTCGTTAAAGAAAGACATTGTTCTTAACTTGGAGATGCTGGGAATGAGTCGGTGGATGAAGAAAAAAGTCTTCGAAGAAGAAGAAAACTTTATAAGAGAAAAGCAAAAAGAAATAAATTTCCTGAATGACAGAATCAAGGATATCTGTACTAAGGCGAAGCTAGGTTTGGAGGAATGTGGATTCCTAATCAAACTAAAAAATGAATTCTATTTTAGGATGGGCATTTACGACACTCTCTCTGACCTGGAAGAAAACCTTATAAACGCAGCAGATTTTGAGTGCTGTCATTCAGGACCATTACCGTTTATTTCTACACCCAAGCCTGTCGACCCAGAAATATTTCCATACGGAGAATTGAAGCAAGTCAAGGGAAACTCAGAGAAAACTGCAACAGACCCAGAAAAATTTCCAGACATAAAATTAGAAGTCAAAGGAAATACAGAGAAAGCCGTGGACACAGAAATATTCCCAGACAAAGAACTGGTTGCAGTCAAAGGAAATCCTGAGATGGTCGCAGTAGAACCAACTGCTTTCTCCGTTGCGGAAGAACTCAAGAACAGTTATGTGGTGAAACTTCCTTGGAGTGAAGACTAGATCATGTCTGTTCACTCCAATTACTATGTAGCTCCAAAATTGTTTGATAGAACGAAGCTATCCAAAAAGAAACAGAACAAGGAGACACTACGTAAAGTAAAAAAGAAAAAGCAAAGCAACAAGCTAAAAAAGAGAAATTTAATTGTAATTCTCTACCAACAAAATTGGATAAAAGCCAAATGGAAAAAGATGTTGAACTTTTAGTCTATAGCAAAAAGCTACATCCCTTAAATGCAGGACCAAATAATAAATGGCAACCTCCAACATGGATGAAATAAATCTGTCCTGGGTATGACGTTAAACTGCGACCACTACATACTACCATAATGATAAAACCCCAAAACGACCCCTGACATTGAACTTACAAGATGTAGATTTTTCTCTTTGAAAAGGAGAGAGGGTTGATCATTATGAGAAAAAATAGTTAGTCCTGGAGTATGACTTTAAACTTCATCCATTTAATGACCACAATATAGGGTTTAACTCACACAAAACAAGTTGTGTCATGGAGATAACACAATCTCAAAATTTAACTGCTACATACAGGATCATTATTTAAAAAAATAATTAGTCCTGGACAATACAGCACAATCACAAAAGATTACATTCATACAAGCAAAATGTGTATCTGAGATAGCAAAATCTCAAAAGATTACATTCACACAAGCAAAATTTGTATCTGAGATAGCAAAATCTCAAAAGATTAAACAACTATTTATGGAACACAATATGGGTCCATTACATTCATACAAACAAAATTGTATCTGAGATAGCAAAATCTCAAAAGATACACCATTTTCTACATTTACCTACCCCAAAATAAATGGGAAACAATTATACAAAAAATGAAACCAATCATTAGAATGGCTACAATAATGCCCGAAATATCAGAGTCTCTAGCCCGAAGATATTTGTATTAAAACAAAAGTACACATGCATACAAAACTATAGAACAGTTTTAATGAAAACATAAAATAATTTCATCATTGCATGTTTCTCCTTCGTCGGGAGAATATTGAGAATTCTGGGGTATGGGGGTTATTGTCCTTGTCTACGAGCCTCTGTTTCGAACTAACCAATCACGAGCCAGCATACTTTGGCGGCAAAGCCGAATAGGTAAACTCGCCCTCTTCTGATCCAGCTTTCAACGGGAATACACCTAAAAAAAAGGGTCGCTCCTCTTCCTCAACAACCAGCATCGGAGTCGGACATCAAACAGAAAGTCTATCATATCCAAACTAACAGAAGGCCATAGCAAGGGCTCCGATAATACTCAGGACTCAGATAAGTGACAAATTATAAACATTTGTGAAGACGAACTAAAGTTTGCAATCCTATTTCTAGTTGTTTTGGTTATTTCTTTAACTCTTAACCTGTCTGCCACACTCGTGGTTAACTCCATATTAGCAAACTTGGAGTACTGTCGTATCACCTGTTTTGTTTCCTTATAAGTGAGACCAGCGCCATTTTGCCAACTCGGTTACTGTGGGTAACATTTACATACCGAAGAATTTTTCTTCCATAACGGTGCCCAAATAGATGCATTAAATACCAATTACTGTCAGTAAATAGGAAATATTTTTGATATTTGAAAAAAAAACGCCCAGAAGTCACGTTACGTACCGTCTCTTATACCTCACCAACGTCGTAACCCCTTGAAGAAAAAAAGCTAAGGCACTATGGCACATCTCATACCAATAATGAACTGGTGCGATCCGGGCCTTAGTGAAGCCATGTGACTTTTTAAACAAAAAATGACACTGTATATCGAGGATGAAGAAATTACAGACGAAATCAAACAAGCCAGAAAAAATCAGCCGTGGTATAGGCGATGCCGGTCTCAGACGCCTTAACGCAAGGGGTCTCACCGAAGAACAAAAGAAGTCCCCTAGTCACCTCTGGAATTTTTATGAAAACAAGCTGAGTGTGAATGTAAATTTTAGAATTCACAGACTCCACCTTATGCAGTACCGGCAGAAAATTAATGAGTCCCTAGACGACTTCATCACCAGAGCCAGGACACTCGCACTAAAATGCGACTTCACCGACGAGGAGCTAAGTGAAAGACTTATAGAACTGATCATTGTCTCCACATCTCACAACGCATTCCGCAATGAACTTTACGGTAAACCAAAAGGGGGGCACAGCATAGCTAACGTACTCACTGAAGGAAGGAGATACGAAGCCCTTACTGCAGGAAACGACCAGCTCACCCAACTTGGTATGCCGAAAGAGAAAATGATATATAACGTCAACCGATGCAGAAGATGTGAAAACTGCGACACAAACCATAAGCCACGACAGTGCCCAGCATACACCAATAAATGCGGAAACATGGGACACTGTGCAAAATGTTACAGAAAGACAAAAGTACAAAAACAAGGAAGCGAAAAAAACAAACAGATGGGCGTCACAGGAGCAAGTCCCGAAACCGATACCAGAACCAAAAAAGGGCTGAACCCAGACATGGGAACAAAACCAACATAAACTACCTAGATGTCTGGAGTCAGAGTGATGAAGAAAACTACCTGCAACACTTCCACTCTATAACTGTCAGTGCAAAATGCATGGACAGTGTAACAAGGCAACCCAGGGACGAAGCGTACACAACACTAAAAATTAGACCACCCCTCCTAAAATGCAAGGCCCACCACACCTTACGCATGAAAATAGATTCCGGAGCATCAGGGAACACACTCCCACTCAAGACATTCCAGCAGATGTATCGTACCTCACCAGAAGCTCTTACCATCCTACAACCCACCCCACATGTGAAACTTACCTCATATAGTGGGGACCAAATAAAATGCTTGGAAACTATCCGTATCCCATGCCAGTTCAGGGACTCAAACTGGATAGATGCAACTTTCTACGTCGTAGAGGTACCTTGAACAGCTATCGTAGGACTCTCAACAAGTGAGAGATTGAAGCTCCTGACACTCCATGTAAATTCCCTAGACAAAAGCACAAAAATGACGCCCATCTCCTCCATCGACCAACTAAAATCTACCTACCCTGAACAATTCGACAGAATTGGAAGCTTCAGCGGGACAGCGAAACTCCTATTAAAGGATGACCCCCCCCTACACACACACACACGTAAGTGCAGCATTCACTTAAAGGACAAATTGAAGGAGGAAATCGTGCTCAGGAAGGTGGAAGAACACACAGATTGGTGCTCCAGCCTAGCATACAGCCCGAAAAAAGATGGCTCTCTCCGGATATGCTTAGATCCATAAAAACTAAATACCAGCCTTAAGAGATGCCCATACAAAATACAGACAGTGGAAGAACTGAACCCAGCCTTTGCAAATGCGAATGTTTAGGAAACTCGACGCAAAGGCAGGCTACTGGTTGGTACACCTGGACGAAAAATTACAGCTGCTGACGTGCCGAACACCCTTCGGACGGGTGTGCTGGAAGCGTCTACCATTTGGGCTAAATGTTGCACTAGACATCTTCCAGGTGAAGATGGACCACATCCTAGAAGGACTAGAGGGTGTTTCCAGTGTTGCTGACGACGTAGCCATGTACAGGAAAAATAATGAGGACCACGACAAAAACCTGCACAACCTCATGATTCGAGCTGCTGAAACTGGTCTAGTCTTTAACAGTGAAAAATGCTCTATTAAACAAACCAACATATCTTTCTTCGGCAACATATACACCCCTACTGGAATCAAACCAGATCCAGCTAAGATGCACGACATCAAAAAGATGCCAGACCCACATAGCAAGGACAAGCAACAGCGCTTCCTTGGGATGCTAAATTACCTATCACAATACATCCCAAATTTCACCGAGATGGCCCATACACTACGCGGTCTCCTTAAGGCCCAAGCACCATGGACCTGGGACCCTGACCATCAGAGAAGCTATGAGGACCTCAAGGACTGCTGATACATGTCACTCATACTATAATAAAACAAAGCCAATGTCCCTGGAAGTAGATGCTTCCCAGAAAGGCTTGGGTGTAGCCCTAATACAGGAAGGCAAACCAGTCGCATTCGGTTCAAAAACACTGACCGATTGCCAATCCAGGTATAGCAACATTGAAAGGGAGATGCTAGCGATTGTGCACGGGATCCAGCGATACCACACCTACCTATTCGCGAATGCCTTCACAGTGGTTACCGACCACAAGCCACTGGTAACCATATGCAAGAAACCGCTGCATTCCGAACCACCCCACCTGCAATGCATGCTGCTCAGGATACAAGGGTACACATACAGAATCATCTACCGACCTGGCAAGGACATGGTACTTGCAGATGCCCTGAGTCGGTTACCTAACCCAGAAAACAACGAAACCATCGAGCTAAAGGAGAGAATGGATAGTATCAGCACCGAAACCATCGCAACAATAAACTTCTCGGCTGAGAAACAACAGCAACTGCGCATCGAGACAACAAAGGACCCATCCATAAATCTAATCAAGGAAGTCATATACCAAAGGTGTCCAGACACCGTCCGAGTTACCTACAGATATCCGACCGTACTGGTCCTTCCGAGATGAGCTTGCCGTCGAGTCCAGAATCATATTCAAAGGCCGACAAGTCCTGATCCCAGAATCCATGAGAGTTGGCATCCTACAGCAGCTCCACCAAGCACACCAAGGCATAGAAAAGACGTGCAGAAAGTGTCTACTGGACCAACATCAACAGGGACATCGAGAAGTTATGCAAGTCATGTGGTCTCTGTCAAGAATACCAAGACGCACACAGACGTGAACCACTGGAGCCATATGACATCCCATCTCGACCCTGGAAACTTATCGCATCAGACCTGTTTGAGATCGACGGACAACAGTACCTACTCACCGTCGACAGATACTCGAAGTACCCAGTCGTCGATGAGATGTCCACACCAGTAGCTAGCAAGGCAGTGGCTGAAAAAATAAAACACTACACGTCACTACTCGGTTGTCCAGATGAGAAGCAAGGTCAACATACATGAAAACAAACTATGACCTCAACAGCCGCAATACCGAGCTACCACCAGGCCAGAATGTGCGGATACTGGATAAAACAAACAACGTATGGCACCCTGAAGGATGTAAACCCCAGAAGTTATCTAGTAGCCACACCAAATGGAGGTAAGCTCCGCCGTAATCGCGCGCACCTGCGTGCAATACAAATCACAATGACAAAAAGGGTCCACTTTGCAGACCCACCTGCAAACACCACACAGACTTACCACTATACCAAATGCAAGCAGTATCGAGGACAAAAACAACCTCGACTATACAAAAAAAACAATGTCACAGAAAAACCAACACCACAAAACAACCAACACCAACATTACAATATACACATCAGAATGCGAAAAGCAAATACAAGGACCACCCCGAACTAAATCGGACAGGACTGTAAGAAAAATACCTGGACACTGCCAAAATAACTTGACTACCACACAATCCACCATAAAAAAGGAAAAACTTTACCTAACACATACATACAAACTACATACACACATAACTAAACAGGGGGGATGTTATTGTATCGCACTTAATATTAACCTCTACGCATGTACACACACACCGGAAGTAAACAATTCTGTACCGGCATTCATTCAATAAAGATGCTTTATCATCCACTCCGCTGTCCGGCTATCTTATTACCAGCATGTACTAAATAATAACACCCTTGTTAAGTATCTGGCAGCCATCCTTAGTTCCAGATGTAGTGAATAAGTAAGCAACCAATAAGAATCCGGTGTTATAGTATTCTTTGTAAATCCGACGTCCAAGAGAATCCAAGTGTCAATGACATAAGTTCAGAATGGGGCCTCTATTAATACACCAACATCAGCAGCAGCACTGCCAGTGATTGGACAATAGAAATCTTTCTCGGGTCACGTTGTAGTTGACGAGTCTATATTTAGGAGTAGGCATCTATCACCCGCCTTATATCTACAAAAACTGCAACAACCCTAACACATCACCGGGGAATACACAGTGGTTCTTTCCTTCTATACTGTTATCGTTGGTAGGCAAGTTCTTCTGTGTAGAGTTGTTCTTCTAAGAAAAGCCAAACTTCCGAAACGTCTTTTTCAAGCGAAATGGACAATTTGTCCGGTACCAAATTTTTACTTTCTTCACAGAGGTTCAAAATATGTCAGTATTTATATGCCGACTTTCAAATCAATTTTACAATATTTCTTTTCCTCGGGAAAAAAAACCCAACTCAATGAGTAAACTCAATAATATTTGGTAAGTCCAAATATTTTAAAACAATTCCGGGTAAGACTATGCAAAAACTCTCTCGTTTAGACAATCTTCGTCTTATCCCGGTATTATTAAGAATTCTGGGGTATGGGGTTATCGTCCCTTGTCTGCGAGCCTCTGTTTCAAACAACCAATCATGAGCCAGCATACTTTGGCGGGAAACCCAAAGTGTGAAACTCATGCTCTTCTGAATCAGCAACGAAAGGGAACGGACCGAACAAAAGGTCGCTCCTACTATACTTCAACAGACAACCAGAACCGGAGTCGGACGCAGGCAAAAGTCCATCATATCCGGACGAAACAGGATTAGGATTAGTTCAATGAGAAAATAAATAAATAATCTATCAGTTTGTAAAAAAAAAAAATTCTTAAAAGTTATTTATTTTTTGAGTTTTCAGGGGAGCTCAATTTCCCGTATAAGTTTATAGTAAATCGATCCCCCATTTCGGAACCGCTCTACCTTATCAGTTGGGCTGTCAAAGGTGTCAAAATTAAGGCGACCAAGCAAAAACAAAACCCACAAATTTTGTAATAAAACTGTTAATTTTAACTATGGGGATTTAGGGTTGGAGTTTAGGGTTAGTTTAATCGGAAAATAAATAATTTGGGTTCTGTTTTTTTTGGGGGGGTTACCCTGTATACCGTTGACCCAGAAAAACAGAACCCACAAACTGTTAATTTTAACTAGGGGGGTAGGGTTAGGGGTTAGGGTTAGGGGTTAGGGTTAGGGTTTAGAGTTGGGGTTTAAGGTTAATTTAATAGGAAATTAAATAAATAATTTGGGTTAGGGTTAGAATATTTAAATATGTATTTTGGTAAACCTGTATGTCTTTTCCGGGAGTCGTAAGGGATTTCCGTTCGAGCGGTTCCGATATGGGGGATCGATTTACTATAAACTTATAGGAGGAAATGAGCAGCCATGAAAACTCAAAAAATAAAGAACTTTTAAGAATTTTTTTTACAATCTGATAGATTGGTATGTAATCAATAATAATCCATTGAAGAAAAAAAAATTTAGATGGGGGGGGGGTCCAGCTGTTCAGGTCTACCACGATTTTTTTTTCTATAAAGATAATATTCTGAATAACTTTTTTTTTTTAATTGATATTTTTTTTAGTAAAAAAAAAACAAAAACATGATTTCTGAATTCTACCTTTAAAAAAAATGTCAATATTATGATATAAATTATTTCAAAACACTCAAAAATTCAGTATTGCATTTAAAAAAATATTTTCAATGTTTAAAAAAAAAATCCCTAAAATAAACACTGTAATGTAATACATAAATTTTCGGTGATGTTTTTTTAATTTTATTTTTATGAAAACTCCCTGGTGTTCATAAAAATCTTTTCTTCCGGTCATGGACCGGGTACTTTAGCTAGTATGGTGATTGCCGCTTCTTGACAGAATAAGGCCATTTCTACAAGTAGTTCAGTTGTGAGCAGTTGTGAGTGCACAGATAGCCCACGGGTCCAGATTGTTTTTTATGTACCCTGTCACACATGTGAGACCCTCGACATACAGGCCCTGCCACACAGGTCAGAGTTCAATGTAGGAAATGTTTCCATGGTGTCTGTCATGTGTTGCTTCAGAATGGAGGGCTCTAGTCAACTTACCTCATACTTCTTACAGCTATCATCAGCCTGTCTTTCCATGAGGATGTGTATCCAGCCCACCCCCTTCTGTCAATTGGTCCTTATAACTGAAACTGATTTCTGCAAGGGGATCAATGTCGGCCCCATATCGAAATGCTCCCCTGTCACAATACTAGTATGTAGTTTGGGGTTTCCCAATCTCTCAAGATCGGGAGGTGTCCAGACATTCCAGGAGGCTATTGTTAGCCTTGTTTTGTGTTGTAGTGTTTACTTGTTTTCAGCTCAGCTAATGTGGACATCCGTCGAAGCGATGGTTTCTGTCCAGCTTGATAGCTGAACCGGCATTTGTCTAGGTCACCTTTTCTAGACACTCCTCAAATGGCTGGGTGAACAGTGTTAACCAAGGGGCTGTTATTCACCCACAACCTCGCCGAGGCACGTTGCTGTTTAATCAGCAAGGCAGTGACGTTAAGTAGGTCACGAATTATGCCGTATGTAGTATCACATTTGCGTGCTTCCAACCCGTCAGGCCTACACAACTCACCGTTCGTCCATAGCTCTGAGACTTGTAGAAATATCTGCACATGTTTTGTTTTACATGTTGTGCGCTTGTGCGACACGCACCACATGCTCTCCTTCCCCAAAGTCAAGTATCAGTGACAAGCCGAGGCATGATGACTGAGAGGCTTTGGGGAACGCAGGTGGATGATCTGACGAGATCTACGGGTCCACCACACCGAAAAAAAAAAAAAGGTCATATGTGAGCACGCCGAGTGTCCGATTCAAGTTTCTTTCTTTCCTGTCACACATGAACCTCTTTCTAGGTTTCCAGTCGCATGCGACCGTATGTGATCGAGAATCCCAGCCCTCGACAGGCAGGCCCTGCCACACAGGTCAAACATGGTCAGTCCCAGATGTAAGAGACGTTTCCATGCTGTGTCATGTGCCGCATACGCAGAGGCCACTTTAGGAATGGGTGCTCGAGCTGCCTTACCTCAGTTCCATACAGCTACCATGAGGCTGCTTATACAAAAGAATGTGTACCCGGACCCCACCTCTGTCAATTGGTCCTCCTCGCTACTCAGTCACTCACGGATGTAGAAATATCTGCACATGGTGACATGTTGTGCGCTTGTGCAACACGCTCAACATGCTCTCCTTCCCCGAAGACTGGAATCAGTGAAAGCCAGAAAGGCAAAGTTGACTGAAAGTATTTGGGGAGTGCAGGTGGATGATCTCTCGAGATCTACGGGTCCACCACAGCGCGAGAAGAAGAGGAGAGAGAGAGAAGAGAGAGAGAGAAGGAGAGAGAGGAGAGAGAAGAAGGAAAAAAAAAGGTTTTTCCTAAGTTTTAGGAGGTAATTCACATTTTACGTATTTGGTCTTAAATTTCTTCCATACAATTAATCTTCGAACATTATGTGACTATATATTGAAAATCAATTTAATTGTTCTGCCTGCAACAACAATAAATACGCCGACTGATACAAGGAACACAACCTCTAACGACGAACCAAAAAACGCAAGACTCTGCTCACCTAATCAACACCTAACCACTACCACTGGTTCTTCTGCCCACCTCTCCACCTACACTACAACTGATTCGGCCACCAGACCTTCACTGACTTTTTTATTTAAGACACACTCTCACCAAATTATCTTTTTTCATTTCTATTTTTCCTCGCTTTTAAGTTTCTTTTTGAAATACAATTTTGAAACTCAAAATCTGTTCTTTTCCTCGTCACCATACGCTTGCATGCTAACCCTGTTTATTACATCTGGTGTCAGAAGCGTGCGATCGAGGAAATGCATTATAACAGAATCTCCCACGAAAGAAATTATTCGACCTTTTTGCAAACGAAAAAATAAGAACTATTAGTCCTAAAATGTAGTCCAAATCGGCCTGACCAGGCGACAATCACAAATTCGAAGAGGATTTAAACAACTTGGCAGCCACCCTTAGAGTTGTAAAACCCACCGAACTAACCTTGTACGAGATTGCGCACATACACAGCGCCGACAACAAAAGGAATCACCAACAACCAGCACAGAGGCCATAACACCAATATACAAGTCTCCCACGAAAGAAATTATTCGACCTTTGTGTATATATATATATATATATATATATATATATATATATATATATATATATGTATATATATTGTACATGTGTATATATATAGTATATATATATGTATATGTGTATATATAATATGTATATATATATGTATATATATATATATATGTATATGTGTATATATATGTGTATATGTATATATATATGTATATGTTATAATATATATGTATGTATATGTATATATATATGTATATATGTATATATATATATATATGTATATATGATATGTATATATATATATGTATATATATATGTATATATTCATATATATGTATATGTGTATATATATGTATATAATATATATGTATATATACATATATATGTATATATACATATATCTGAAGCATGTACTGCCTTGGACTTACCATCAAGTTTTGGAGAAAACGAAGGACACCTGGACAAGGGTATGTGGAGTCCAACATCTACGTTAACGGAACCAGATTGAAGGTAGTTGATTCAATTTGTCTATCTTGGCAGCACACTCTCCAGATGTGGAACCCTTGACTTTGAAGTTTCACTAAGGATCGAGAGAGCAAGCAGAGCCTTTGGTGACCTCGAAAAAGAGTATGGTCGGATAGAGGTATTACAATCAGGACGAAGCTCAGTGTGTACGAAATCATGTTGTCTTATCTTACTACCTGTATTCCTCGTAAACGTGGACTACACATCGTCGACATATCAAAGCCTTGGAGAGATTTCATCAGACGTGTCTCAGAAAGATAATAAAACACAGGGTGGCAATCCCTCACTTCAGACGCTGAAGTTCTGCAACAAGCCAAAACGCCCAGCATAGAAATGCGCATTATACGTAACCAGATGCAACTAGGCTGGCATCTTGTCAGAATGCAAGACAGCAGACTCCCGAAGCAATTGTTCTACGGAGAACTGCAATGTGGGAAGCGTCCGAGGCACAAGCCCAAAAAGCGTTTTAGGGATGCTATCAAAAACAACATCAAAACTCTCAACATAAACGTTCATAGAATGGGAGAAAATAGCTATGAATCGCGCAGGATGAAGAAAACTTGTCTATGATAAGCTGCAAGGGCTTTGAGGTAAAACGGCTCGAACACTCCATCCTGAAGCGGTCCCTACGCAAATGGCACATGACAAACGTCATGGATACATTTCCTACTTTAAGCCGGACTATATATGTGATGCGTGTGGCAGGGCATGCCTGAAAAAGCTGGGTTTTCTTAGTCATGTACGTCGCACACGAGGAGGAAACCGGGGAAGAGGCTCATATGTATAACAGCAAATAAAAAAAGCTGAACGCCTGGGCACCGCGCAATCACCGCCGAACTTGTAGAAATGGCCTTTATTCTGTCAGAAGTGGCAATCACCATATGTATATATGTATATAGTGTGTATATATATATATATATATATATATATAAATATAAATTATTTTTTTTTTCTTGGGAGTGTTGAACCCCTTATTTCTTGTTAGGCGATAGCAGGCGGCAGCTCCCGAGCGGGCCGATTAGAGACATGGGAGCCAAGAAATCACCCACGGTCACAGAAGCAAACGGGTACGCTACATGACAGCGTGACGGCGGTCGGACGCGGACACGCCCGGATCAATAATGCTGGACCCGACACGATACGATATACGCGCAATGTCGCACGCCAGCCAAAATATCAGAAGCTGACGCCGTGGGACTGTCGTATCGTGATGTGTGGAGGCATCCAGCGTGCAGCCGCTAGCTGGTCGATACTCATAACAGGCAAGTAGCGAACAGAGGCGGACAAGTCTAGAGACCATTTGCATTGACAGCACCAGCCCGGAGACACGCCACTCTCGGACGCATCGGCAGACGGTACTAACACCTAATAAGAGCCGGAGCATACCAAGGTGCGCTACAAGGCACGATTACGCTGAGACAGGTTGAAGCATGATCGACCTGAAGTCGTGGGCGCATGCCAAATAGCACTGCCGCGAGGCAAGAAGACGATCACGATACGAGAGACGAGATACAGGAGGCACTACAACGACAGGCGCAAGGACAGCGTGGTACAATCGAGTCACGATTAATGGACAGCGTGAGATAGAGGAGGCGCGAACGCGAGAGATCATACAGTGGCTCATCATATAGCAGTCGAACATGTCACCAGCTATGACGTTGTGGAGCGAGCCGGCGGCGGGGTCTCGCTATCAAAAGCGAAGCGCCATAATACCTGCGATCACCTCCTATACCATTCATGTGGAGTAATTATGCTATATGCGCAAAGCAAAACATGGGCAGCATGCACGCAGACAGATCAGAGTCTACAACCATGCACACTGTGTAGAGCGCTCCGAGGACGTCATATAATGGATTGAAAACTCTCGCGATCATAATCTGTCATGACCCATATAACTCAAAGGCATGGTCACAGTGGATGGTCGTCGGGCTGTAATCGATTAGGAAGCAAGCGATAGCATCTGTGCGCCGTTGATTCACAGTACGGAACGAAGGGGTGGACTGGATGAGGCGATGCTAGTTCGCAGCTCATGGGTGACGACGTCATGCCCATAAAAGTCAGATCAAGCCATCTCTCGAGAACGTAAACGGCGTCAGCGTACTGGACCAGTGAAGCCGGAAGTGTGAGTACGTGCACCAAGTCAGCTCTAGGCGTGTCCAAAACGAGAGCACGCTAGTATACTTTGTCATACTAACTAACTATACTGCACGAACCGTTAGACAGCACGTCACAGAACCGTTCGCGATCCGATAGCGACTACCGACCGTACATGGTGAGGTAGACCATCTACAGGACAAGCACAGAACGCGGCAATCGAGCTGTCGCGAACACTAATTCCGCCACGCAAGTGCGTAAGCAGGCCAGTCGACGCGAATACCCCAATCGTCGTAAAGGCCATCCACACGAGAGAAATAGTCGAGATTGCCGGAACAAAGTTCGCGACTTATCCCATCTAGGAAGAAGGACCAACCACTGATTTAAACCCCACCTGCGAATTGAACATGAAAAATTAACAGTGTATCTACTTAGGCCTTGTCACTGGACAATATCATCCAATTTAGAGAGTGGTATTCTGGGTCTTTTTGTGTTGTACACAGCTTTACACAACTAATATATCATGATGTACAAATGTTTCCCTTCTTATCTTTCTTTCAGCTTCTATCAATCAGCCTCTCAATAAAGTTCCCATGGCGATGAGATGTGTGGCAACGTGTGAAGACCTAACCAGTTGGAAGATGCCGCTATACATATCTATACATTGGCGGGCATGGAGTCTTATCCCAACATTGTTGTTGCGTCTACTTCCGTAGTAGGGACTAAGCGCGCCAGGGTGGAGAGCTCCACTTGTGTCCTGAGAGCCCCACTATTTAGGGAGCACATGCTATACACCAAACATTGGGAAGGTGCTAGAAAAAAGGTTGCACTAAAAAAAGAATACGGCACTGTAGCGCACTCAACACTGCGTTAAGTTCCTGCACTCAACGTGGTTCATTTCTGCAGCAAGAAAAGAAATATAAAACAATTTGATTCGAATTAAACTTAAGCATCATCTTGCATAGGAAATGTAAAGAACTCTTGTTAAGAATTAACCGTAATTCTTCAGATCAGCCCCGGAAAGAGAGAACAGCACTTGGACAAAGGAACTTCAGAGTATTTACAGATTGATATTGCCTGCTCTACGGAAAACCCGATTGGCAAAGTGAGGATCAAGTTTGACAGGAACATTAAAACCGGGCTATAACTCTTTTTGGTTGGTAGCAAAGGGCGACGGCGCAAGGGTGGTGTTTGGGTTTTGCGCCGTGAATACAAGACTGGCGCAAGTATTTGGAAGCTTCCTTTCTAGCATCAGTGATCGCATTATGAAAACTGCGTATCCCAGCTGCAGTATGGACGGTACGCGAACAAGTTACATTTTCTATTATATGCCGCCCGACCTTCAAGCCAATGAGGAGACTGTCATTGGCTTTTTTATGAAGAACTTGCAATGTCATTGTCTCTACAACCAAAGGAGGAAATAAATTGATTATACTCCGGAGAATTTTAATGCACGTGTTGAGAATTTTGAGATTTGGTGCATTTGGTCGTTATGGTATTGGTGGGCATAAATTCCAGACGGGCTGAAATTGGCTGAAGTTCTGTTCTGAGCTCAAATTACCATTTGTAAATACTCTTTTCCGGCAAAAAACGTATCCATAAAATTACTTGGACACCCACCAAGATCAAAACATGGCTATATGATTGACTTCATCTAACTCGCTGGCTGTGATATTAGTGTGTCTGCAATGTGGCGTGTTATGCGTGTGCAGAGTGCGACACAGATCAACAAGTTTTAGTGAGAAGGTAAATTAAACCCGTGTTCCGAAAAAAGACTCGCATAAGGCCTGGAGTAAAAAACACAAGGTCGCCTAGAAGTTATAGCAAGATCAAGCACATTGGAAGTGAAAGAAATGCACTGATTTAAACATCTTGACAGTCTAGAAATTATATATGGCACATGGGATAACTTCAGAGACCAGTTTATTCCACTGGTGCAGCAGTTCTTGGTTTCAGAGTCAAGAAACACCAAGACTGGTTTGATGACAATGTAGTTGCCATAAGTCAGTTAATTGAAACGAAAAGAACTTATTTTATAAGTACACTCCATAGTAAGTCATCTCTCAAACCGTCTACCCTGAAGAAATATATTGAGTTTAGCAGCTATTACAGCGTGAAAATAAGGAGGATTGAAAAATGAGTGTTGGTCTAAAATCTCCTCTGAAATTCAGAAGGCCTTAAATAAAAAGAACCTAAAACTGTTTCTATAGCCTCATGCGTACAGTTTTCGGTCATTAACTTCTTCCATTGCTCATCTAAGGTCAAAGGACACATAAACCTTGGATTTAAAGAACCCGAAAAAAATCTTCAAACGATGGCAACACACTTCACGCGATTTAATTTAATAACCTTCAGTTAGTCAGTGCTGATGTTCTGCAGAGTCTTCCCTCAACAGGAGAACAATATCAGATGGACGATTTTACCAACTTTTACAGAATTTGAAATGGCTATCAAACAAATTAATTCTGGTAGGGCACCAGGTTTGGATGGGCTTCCAGTGGAACTGTTGAAGGTTAAAAGTTTTTAATGTCAATCTTGCTCTCATTTGTCTCTTTTAACTCAATGTTGGAAACTGTTCTCCTCTACCAAATGAATGGATTGATGTGCTTTGGGTGGAGTAATATAAGGGCAAGAGATAAAGGTAGTTGTGATAACTACCTTGGAATCACACTTCTGAGTGCTGTTAACAAGTTTCTCTCAGAATCTTGTTAAATCGATTGCTTTTTTACATTTGCCCGGTAGTCATTCCTTATCATCAAAGTGGTTTTAGATCTGGCAGAGGAACAAACGAACATGATATTTTCGGCTAGGCAAGTACAAGAGAAGTGTATAGAGCAACGGGACCCTGTATCAGGTGTTTTCGTTGATTGACGAAACTTTTGATACAGTCAAACAGGGATGCATTTGGACAATGTGGGTAGAGTTGGTGCCCACCGGTATTTGTGAATGTACTCAGCGGTGCCCAATGGCATGAAAGCTAGAATTGTCATGAGTGGTAGATTTGTCAATGAAATACCATAGATAACGGGTTAAGCAGAGGAGATGTCTGGCCTCCCCAACACCTATTCTCAATATTATTTTCTGTAATATTATCTCATGCATTCCAACATTGTGAGAAAGGCATCCTCTTGGAATTTAGAACCACAGGAAGAGTTTTTGACTTGAGAAGATTTAACTTAAAATCAAAGACATCCTATGCACTTATCAGAGTTCCTTTACGCCGATGATGTTGACTTTCTGGCTCACACTGAGGAGGATGTTCAAGATATTGTGAACCTTTTTGCTGTCTCCTGCTCTGCTTTTGGATTAAAAGTAAGCTTGACAAAGACAAAGGTAATGTTCACCCCCGTAAAAGGTGAGCCATATATCAAACCAACAATAGCCATTCATGGTACCTGTCTGGATGTTGTTGAGTCTTTCACATACTTAGGAAGTACACTAACTTGTGATAGATCTTTGGATGCTGAGATTCACCGGCGCAACCAGAAGGCATCTGTGGCCTATGGAACGCTCGAAAAACGGTTATGGTCTAGTACCGGCATTACCCATAAAACAAAACTGAATGTTTATAAGTCCTGCGTGTTGAGTGTTTTATTGTACTCCTCGGAAACATGGACATTGTTTAGGGCCCATGCAAGGAAGGGTTCTGGTGGTGGAGTTGTGGGATTGTGAGGGACGGCAATGATCTGTAAAGATTATGCTATTGCCATATGATATATATATACATATATGTATTATATATATACATATATGTATGTATATACATATATGTATATATATATACATATATGGTTATATATACATATACATATATATATACATATACATATATATATATGTACATATATGTATATGTGTATATATATCTATATATATGTACATATATGAATATGTATATATATGTGCATATATATATTTATGTAAATAATATATATATATATATGTATATATATGTATATATACGTATATATAAAAGTCGGCTGAGGAGTTAAGAAGGGCCCCGATAAGTAGTATTTTAAGTTAATGTTTTTAAAGAATAGAAATGCATATTAATTAACACATGTTTATTTCTTTGTACATATTGTTTTACTGCTAACAAACTTTGTCTTATTTTTATTTTGTTTAAATAAGCAATTTATTTCTCAAATATTATTTCATTCGAACCGGCCAGTCACGCAGGTGTCTTTGAAAAGCATTAATTTGAACTAACTTACCGATTTTGCTTTTTGATAACCTAAAATGGTACATGTGGACTTATACTAAGTTAAAACTTGGTCTTTTTTTCCGGTGTGGTGGACCCGTAGATCTCATCAGATCATCCACCTGCGTTCCCCAAAGTCTCCCAGTCATCTTGCCTCGGCTTGTCACTGATACTTGACTTTGGGGAAGGAGAGCATGCGGTGCGTGTCGCACAAGCGCGCAACATGTAAAACAAAAAACATGTGCAGATATTTCTACGAGTCCCCGAGTGATGTAGGAATGGTGTGGTATGCAGGCCTGACGGAATGGAAGCATGCAGATGTGAATCTACATACGGTGTGATTCGTGGCGCACTTAACGTCACCGCTTTGCTGATTGAACAGCAACGTGCCTCGGCGAGGTTGTGGGTGAATGAGCAGCCCCTTGGTTAACACTATTCACCCAGCCATTTGGGAAGTGTCTAGAAAAAGTGACCTAAATAAATGCCGGTTCACCTATCAAGCTGGCCAGAAACCAACATTTCGACGCTTGTCCACAATAGTTGGGCGAAAACTAGAAAATACTACAACACAAAACAAGGCTAAGAATAGCCACCTCTGGACACCTCCCGACCTTGAGATTGGGAAACCCCAAACTACATACTTGCATCGTGACAGGGAAGTATCTCGATAAGGGACAGACACCGATGCTCTTGCGGAAATCAGCTCCAGCTATAAGGTCCAATTGACAGGAGGTCTGGATACACATCCTCATGGAAAGACAGACCGATGATAGCTGTAAGAAGTTTGAGGTAAGATGACTCGAGCCCTCTATTCTGAAGCGACACATGACGGACACCATGGAAACATTTCCTACATTGAAGTCTGACCTGTGTGGCAGCGCCTGTATGTCGAGGATTTCATATGTGTGATAGGGTACATAAAAAACAAGCTGGATCTGTGGGCCATCTGCGCGCTCACAACTGCTCACATCTGGACTACTTGTAGAAATGGCCTTATTCTATCAAGAAGCGGCAATCACCATATATATATATATATTTATGTAATATATATATATATTTATGTAATATATATATATATTATATATATATATTTATTTATTTATATATATATATATTTATCTGTTTATTTATATTATATATATATATATTTATCTATTTATTTATATTATATATATATATATATATATATATATATATATATATATATATATATATATATATATATATATAAGATTTTTGGATGTTTGTTTATTTTAGAAGCATTGCAGAATAAAGTATGTATTTAAATTTTTACTTGAAGCACTTATAATGCATGTATCGCATAAAATTCGATAGTTTATTTTCTATAAGAAAAAGTATCGAATTTTATGCGATACATGCATTGTAAGTGCCTTCAAGTAAAAATTTTATATATATATATTATATATATATATATATATATATATATATATACCATGAGCAGCTAATAAAAAAATGAGAGCTCAGGGTATTTTTTATTTTATTTTTCAAAATGCGCACCCGAAGCAATTGATTTACTAAATGAATAAGCCTTATTTGCGACAGTGAGGTAGGGGGTGTACATAACAAGTGATGTGGGGAGTCAAGAGGTCAAAGTCTGTAGGACGTAAGACAAGGCCAGGAAATGGCATACACACACACATATACATGATGCATGACTATTGTTGGTATATATACACAATGAAAGATACACATGCATACACCCTTTAAAACACACACACACACACACACACACAACACTATATATATATATATACGTATTTATATATACAAGTACATCTAATTTTTTCAACATTTGCTTTCATTTATGTTAATTATGTATTGGTCATCCGATTGTCATTATAACTTATATATATATATATATATATATATATATATATATATATATATAATATATATATATTCTTTCTTCTTTTTGAAAGTCCGTCGCAGAAGACGATGACGTCACTCCATGTCCTCATTTGTTGACCCTAGGGTACCTCATTAGTCCAATTCTGGACTAGCAGATGCGGTCACACACATTGCTGGGGAAATTCCCATCTACATTTGGTTATTCATGACGATGAAGACGTCACCCCTCTGCAGTCCTGTTTATCTCATTATTGAGCTGCTAAGCTCCTGTGCGGTAGGCGTCTTGCCAACCCTGTCTGTTGGAGGCCAGATCTTCCACATTTGAAGGTGTCTTAATATGGTCTTTGAATCGCTTTGGGGGGGCTCCTGTCCCCCGCGTGCTATCTGTGAGTTCACTTTAAAGTAGTTTACAGGGGAGTCTGTCTGCAGGCATGCGAATGGTGTGACCCAACCATTGCAGTCGGCGTTGCGATAGGATGGTCTCAATTAGATTATGCGTGCTCTGCTTCTAATTTCTGAGTTGGGGATTTTGTGCCACCACATATGCGTTGGAGGCAGTTGATGTGGAATGCCTCCAGTTTTTTCTGGTGTCTGCGATATAATACCCACAACTCACTTCCATACAAGAGGATGGATAGGCATACAGCTTTATATACATATATCTTGGTATTGATGGTGAGGTCTCTGTTCATGAACACTCTTTGAGATAGCCTACCAAAAGTTGCTGAAGCCAGACTAATCCACCGTTGCACTTCACTTGTAAGATCATTTGTGTTGTTTAAGACAGATCCTAGGTAAGTGAACTACTCTACATTTTTCAATGGCTGGTGGTTAATGAAGAGTTCAGGAATCGGACGTTGACACATGTTGAGAACATGTTTTTTTTAACATTGATGGCAAACCCTGATCAAGAGTAGGCTTCAACCACAGCATTGATGATGCGCTGTAGCCCATCTGGGGAAGAGCTAACAAAAGCTGTATCATCTGCATACTGCAGTTCGTGTATTGCCTCTACAGTGACAAGTATTTTGGATTTCAATCTCCGTAGGTTAAAAAGATTGATATATATATATATATATAATATATATATATATATATAGACAGGACCCTAACGTACTACCACTCCGATTCTGAGTGGACCTGGGAGTAATGGTGATCAAGGGGTACTCTACATTCCTCAGAGCTTTAGAACTGGAGTTTAATACCATACCCAGGACATTAAAAACCTAAGCTACCCTTCTAGCACCCATATGATGAAAAGGGTTGCAGGTTTGTCAGGGCAATAGGGATGGGAAAATCATATTGGTGCTAGGGCTTGAAGTGGAGTGTTGCATATCATGATCCCATCCTTAAGCATCACAGGTCACCACCCACGGCCAACAGGTGGACCCATGAGGGGAGGGAGTCTTACTCCTCTGCAGAGGTGCAGTTGGTGAAGCCCCAGTCAACAGGGCTGTTTTATCAAGTAAAAAATAGGATTTTTTGTAACTTTTTGTTTCACTATCTTTCAGCATCTTTAAGGCGGTTTCAAAACTTCTTTTTTTATTTTCATTATCTTTCTAAGCAAAGAAGCACTTCATCACTATTACTTCCAGGTCCACTCTGACCCGGAGTGGCAGCACCTGTTAGGATTCCGTCTATGGGTTAAATAGAAAAAAATGAGTTTTAAAAAAATTTGCCTGCGCGACATGATGATGATGATGATGATGCTGAAGATATTTTGTTCTATTCATAGAACAAAATATCTTCAGCATCATCATCATCATGTCGCGCAGGCAGCACGGATATCCATGACAATCTCTCGCCAACCTTCCCTATCATTCATCGCCCCAGGGAGTTCTTCCTCTCTGCAGCCAGCATCTTTACATAGCTGGTCAATGTAGGTGCTTGCTGGGCAGCCCACACTGGCATGTCCGTGTGTTGGCTTCCACAGGAGAACATCGCTTATGAGTTCGTCCTTGCTTCTCCAGCAGTGCCCTGCATGCCTAGTCCGTCTCACTCGGGTAGTCTGTGAGATAGGGGGCAGGTGACCACACAGCTGCTCCCTTGTAGGGTGTTGTTTCCACGACTTGTTCAATACTGCTTGCAGCATTCTTGTGCAGCTCCCATCTAGCTTATTCTCGAGGCGCCTCGTTAGGGTCCAGGTGGTGCAGCCATACAGCAGTACTGATATGACTACAGCCTGGAAGAGATGTCGCTTTAACTTGTCAGTGAGATCAGATTTCCATATGACAGACAATTTGTTCGTGGCTATCCATACCTTTCCTATTCGTGTATTAATATCGTTATCTGTGGATGAGATATTACTCCCTAGGTATGTGAACTGTTCTACTGGCTTACCGTAATGTGGAGATGTCTCCTTTCTTTTTGAAGCTCATGAACTCAGTTTTATCAGAGTTCACACGCAGGCCGATGTTTTTTGCTGCCTCCTCCAGGCTATGCAGTAGTGTCTCAGCCTGTGCCGGTGTATCTGCAAAAAGTGCGAGGTCATCAGCATAGTCTGCATCTGTGACTGTTTGTGCAGGATATCTCCTGCTTCTTGCCTTTCTTAGTGTAAAACCGTTTTCTTTTATGGTATCTAATGATGTTCGGAGCACACAGTCTAGTCATATTATAAATATATATGGTGCTAGTGTGTCTCCTTGTAGGACTCCTGCGACGATGTCAAAGAAATTCGTATCGCCATTAGGTGAGCGTACCATTGCTTTAGTGTCTTTGTAGAGCATAATTATAGCGGCAGCAGTTTCTTTGGGGAGACCATATGCCAGTAGTATTTTTTCCATTTTCCGTCTATGTATAGAATCAAATGCTTTGGAGAAATCTACGAATTCTTTGCTCGAACCCCTTTCTATGATCCGTCGTACAGTTAGAATCTGAGAGGTTGTGGACCTATTTCTGCGGAATCCATTTTGTTTTTTCCGGAGGATTTTCTCTATTTCGGGTCAGATTCGATTAAGAAGAAGGGCATTATATATCTTAGCTGCAATGTAGTTTTTAGCTATTCCCAGGTCTCCTTTTTTGGGGAATGGGACGATGCATCATTTCGTCCATTTATCTATTCTGTTTTGCCTATATACTGCATTGCATAGCCCAAGAAGTATGTCATTGAACTTACCCATCTTCCATACTTCAGGGGGTATTTCGTCGAGTCCTGCAGCTTTTCTACCTTTTAGTTTTTTTAGGACTTCGTTGAGTTCTTCTGTTGAAAAATCCCCTCGTTTGATATCTAATTGTCTATCTATGATCTTTTGGATATTATTTTCTATGATTTTAGGTGGGTTCCCCAGAAGTTTCTGGAAGTGGTTTTTCCATTTCTGAAGTCTATCTTTTTCGCTGGTCGCCTTTAGCTTTGATCTAGAGGTACCTTTCCTACCGCTAATTTCGTTTATTGTTTGCCATGCTATTCGCGATTGTCTGTCTTCCACTGATTGTCTGATATTATTTATTTGTGCTTCGATTTATTCTATTTGTTCTTTCTTGTATGTTTTGGTTAATTCTATCTGGACTTTCTTAAAGTTGTACAGATTTATGTTAGTTGGTTTTATTTTATTGCGTTGGGCTGCTTTTTTTTAATATCGTTTCTCCTTTGTCTAACTGCTTCCGTCTCCCAAGGAACAGTGTGTTTAGCACTTTGTTTGGTTGGTACGCATTGGGCTGCTGCTTCTAGGTGCGCACTAACAAAGTTTTTATACTCCTCGTTTGGTGTGGAGCTTTCAGATGACTCCTGGAGGATATTGAATTTATTTCTTACTGCTACAGCGTAGCGATTGCCTATATCGCTGTTAGCAAGTGTCGACCAGTCGTATCGTATAGATTTACTTGTTAGTTTTTTGTTTCTACGTAGGCTTAATCGTAATTTTGTTGTAACTATTCTGTGATCGGAGGATACTCCTTCAAAGGAGGAATACGCTTTGCAGTTCATTGCGCTATTTATCCATTTTTTGTTTATTATGACGTAGTCTAGTTGCGCTTTTGTGCTATTTGGGTACGTGTATGTCCATAGTTTGCCCTTCCGTTTTTGGAATTTGGTGTTTAGACAAGCAAACCTGTTCTCTAGGGAGAACTCTGCTAAGAGATCACCGTTCCTGTTTGGGGTATTGTGTAAGCTGAATCTATTGTTTTCGTTTCTTCCTACCTGTGCATTCATGTCTCCTCCAATGATCAGTACGTTATGTTTGGGAGGTGTCGGCATAGGGAGGATAGCCCATTGTAAAATGTTTCGATGTTTGTTTCATCACTAACATTTGTGGGGCTGTAACATGAGACTATAGGCATGCAGGGATTGCCATTAAACGTAGCGCTTATGATTCTAGGTTGGATTTTTTTCTATGCTGTTAAGTGATTTTAGTGCTCGAGGGCTGAGAAGCATTCCTACACCTCCTATAGTGGCATTGACAGAGTTTTTCCATGCAGATGCTGACACAAACGTCCAGCCATTTCCAGATTCATGGTATTTTATTTCTATATCACCATGGTCAAGTCTGTGTTCTTGTACACATATGATGTCTATATTCTTTTCGGCTGTGGACGCCGTAAGTTCGGGGAGTTGACCTATCGTTTTTAGTGTTCTAACGTTAAATGTTGCTATCTTGGGAGATTTTTTTACATCTAAGTAGGTTTGTATTAGATTTGGGTTCTATGTCTTTCTTATTAGATAATGCGGTTTGGGTTATGTCTTCTGTAGTGTGTTTGCCTTGTTTGTCTGTGCTGGGAGTGATGTGATTTAGGTGTGTCATGTTTTTAGAGCTCCGTAAGGTATTTATCGAACACTGGGTCGGTGCTCGAGCCTCAGCAGAACGCGTACCGTTTTTGATAGCAGGGTGTACGTTGCTACATGATTCTTGAACTTTGTGTAATGTCATGAGAGGTTTTGGTTGGGTCGAGGTCATCGATATCTATCGGTAGCTGTTTGACTCATCAATAGGCGCCGGTCTTAGAGATGAGGAGCAGTAGTTACCTGACTGAACTTGTTAATCCCTGCCGTTGACCCATTCTGGGTTCTTCCGCCCAGCATCTTATGATATACGCCGTAGGCCTATTTAGGCTCTTCCGCCGGATCTCACATCCACCACACTGCTACCCATGGTTTGGTTTTACGTGCCGACATGGCATGTAGATTTTTTCACAAGGGGGGCGGTAAGAGTGAAACGGGGAAAGAGAAACAAAGACAGAGGGACATCGCCCACTGACCTGTAACTATTCCCCTGTCTTTATGCCCCCCCTCTCTCTCTCTCTCTCTCTCTCTCTCTCTCTCTCTCTCTCTCTCTCTCTCTCTCTCTTTATTTTGTATATCTGTATATTTTATTTTATAAATATACGCCCCCCCTTTCGAATCGAAGAGTAGATAATTCCTTCTCCCATTAAAAAACCCACCATATTTGAAATATTCTTCAAACGAGCGCACATATGGTTGAAATTTCAGCTCAATATTCCGAAACACTGAAGGTAAATTATTAATTTTGTTAAATTAACTTTTAAAGGTTTACATTCAAATTACTTGTGTTTCGTATATTTATACAAAATTAGAAATTCTGATTTTACTGTAACCATTTGAACTAAACATGAAATAATAATTTGCAAAACATGGTGAGGTTTGACAGTATCGTAAATCTAAAATCAGCCTCCTTCGCCCACTGACCTGTAGCTATTCCCCTGTCTTTATGTCTCTGTCTGTCCGTCTGTCTGTCTGTCTCTCTCTCTCTCTCTCTCCCTCTGTCTCTTTATCTCTTTATTTTGTATATCTGTATGTTTTATTTTATAAATATACCCCCCCCTTCGAATCTTCAGCATAAAACAACCCAATGACATGCCGTAAAAAATCTGGCAAACCATTATGCACTCTTCCTAGGAATTGAAATATCTTCATTTAATAAGTGAAATAGTAAAGTCGGCAGAGTGGCCTGTTGTTGGTATTAGCCAAACAGCGAGGGAGTCTATCCCCTTTTCACTATCACTAGACCAAGGAGAGTGTTTTGCTGAAATGGACCACCACACATATCACCAGATCCCAGATGCTTTACCAGCCAGATCAGATTACCCAAGCTGTTCTACTCATGCGCTGGGTTGGCAGGGACTGGTACTGAACCCAGAACCTTGTGATTCCTAGGCAGATGCTCTACAAACTGAGCTAAACTGTCCCCATATCCTGTAAAATGATGGTTATCGAAAAGTGAATGCAAATAGGAACATGACATCTAGCATAGGATTGGTTGGCTGGTTGGTTGGATTTTACGGCATGTCAACTCCTGTTGGGCTATTTCATGCTGAAGACCTTTTATTCATTCTTGATGGATATTCAACATTTTTCTTAAACACATTCTTTTATCTACTTAACAAATAGACAGAACCCCAACAGGCACTACCACTCCAGGTCAGGGTAGACCTGGGAGAAAAGGTAATGAAAGGGTACTCCACACTCCTTAGACCTCCAGAGCTGGAACCTCACCATCAGATATGCATCTAAGTATTCTCCCTTCAGCTATGGGTAAATAGTAGGACAGGCTGGGCTCTTTAACCTTGGTTAGGCAACCAGTCAAAGAGAAGAAAAAACTCTGAATTCAAACCTGTTAAACTTTGCTTAAGAAATTGACCTTAGCGCTAATACCCTTGGTATGCATCCAACTATTCTCTCTTTAGGGTGGACTTGGGAGTAGTGGCAATGAAAGGGTACTCCACACTCCTCAGACCTCCAGAACTGGAACCTTACCATCAGATATGAATTTAAGTATTCTCCCTTCAGCTTTGGGTAAATAGTAGGGCAGACAAGGCTCTTTAACCTTGGTTAGGCAACCAGCCTAGGAAAAGAAAAACTGAATTCAAACCTTATCCACCCGTTACAACCATCATTAGACAAGGGAGGAACCACATGGTCTCTTTGAGTTTCTCTACTTTTCTTTTTCTTTTTCTTTTTTTTCTTTTAAGAATTTCTGTCTAACGTAGAATTTTCTGAAAGATTTTTTTAAACAAAAAAATGAACGTGATAAGAAAGACGCCTAAGAACACGCTAAATTTGTAAAATTTAACATGTGTTCAGTCGGGAGTCACCAATTATTGGTGTTAGTATAGCATTTAATTCTAAGACTAACAAATAAATGAATTAAAACTTAGTTTAATTCTAACAATTTATTAAATAACAAATAAAACAATGACTAATAATATCAAGTCCTTCCTGTGTATAGAGTCAAGTTTGAGAGACTTGCTGGTGTGATGGAGAGGATAGCTGGTATCTTCTGACTTTGTGATTTCTTGGAGAGAATTTTTGGCCGACGTCTCGACGAGAGCTGGTCCGGAATGTATCTAATGATTTTGGTATTTTGCACCAAATTTCCCTCACTTAACCCCACACACAGGAATAAACACTGACTGAGTTTACTGACCCAACACCGTTATGTCTGCAGTTAAGTTTTAGTGTTTGAAGTTTTATTTTGATTTTAGTTAGTTACTCACAGTTGTCTCTCTTGCACCGTCTACAAAACCTTTATCCTCCCACTTTTCAACTGCTTATTCCCAAGAAAGATACAATTAGAGAAAATGTTAATTTCACTCTCAGCCTCTCACTTATAAATGCCCTTATTCTAGACCTTGTAGGAATGTTAGAGGTATGTTTGAAAGAGGTAATATCCTGTGATATTAGTGTTATTGAAGTTTTAAATTTTGGCATAAAAGATATGTGATTTTTGCCATAAAAGATATGTGATTTTTTTTCTCTTTGTCAGGAGAATTTGGAAATTTAATAAAAAGAAAAGTGTTTTTTTTTTTACATTTTACTTGGCATCCGCAATTTTCCTTATAAAAATGGAAATTGTAGAAGGTGTAGAAGACGCCAAGGAAAAGGTGTTTTTCTAATTCTTTTTTATTTACAATATGTAAATTTTATAGTGTTTTTTTTTTTTTTGTATGTTATTTTTATATATTTTGTTACATAGAGAATTTTCAATTCCCCTTGCAAAAGGACTATTTTTCAGGCCCAAAATTCTGTACTTATTCAATAAATGTTTTAGGCTTACAGTGTATTAATTGTGAATTTTTACTAGTTCTCACATTGTTTCTGTGTTAGTTTTTTTATGTTTTCAGTCAGGCTGAGGCAGTTAACGCCACAGTTTATCTTATTTCATTTTCCCCAAAAATTGAAATTTCCAACATTTATTGCTAGTAGGAAGAAGTTGAACTTATTTTTTCCATATTTTCCATGTGGCAGCGAGGTTTTCCTGATGAAAAAATTAATGGCTGTGGGGTAAATAAACATTGCATCTTTTTTATTCTTTTTGTTTTTTCTTTTTAGAAAATTTTATTCAAACCTCTGACGCCATTAAGTATATGCAGAGTTAGAAAGCTTATGGGCACTGAAAGAAAAGATGGACATACAGATTTATTATATATTGAAGTCTCTTTAACTTAGCAGTAGTAACTGTTATAGTAGCAGTACAGACCGACTATTGTGGTAGTAGTGCTAGAGCTTTATTGTGATGTATATAATAGAAGTGGTTACTAGAATTTGCCCCAGGTAGAATTTACCATCATCAGTGAGCCTCTGGATAATTTATATCTTACCGCTGAGATAATGGATGATGTAAGTGGTGATCAGTAAGTTTTAGAATATACAGTAGGAATTTCTTGAGAGAAAGTCAACCCTAGATTTGCCGCAGTGAGTCTCTGAATCAAGTAAGATTAGCCATCAGGATAATGAGCTTGTGAACTAGAGGTGCCTATTTAACAAAAGAAGTGATAAATTCCACAGCCTCGTAAAATTCATAGTTAAAGTATATACAGTTAATTAGTTTGAAATCAAAAGCGATAATAGATTCTATAACTAGCAACTGTATATCTTCAATATGATCCAGAGAATAAGGCAACAGTCAACCCAAATATAAAATGTTGCATTAAAGAATTTACAGCACAGTGCTTTTGCTTTGCTTCCAGAAGATATTCTTTTCTCAATGTTGAAGTCTTGAAGATGAAGGAAGAGGCTATAAAATGTTTGTCCATTAAGTAAGTAAACATTTATTCATATTTATGTCAATTTACAAGAATAATCTTAAAAGTCTCATTAAAATTACATCACAAAAATTTAACAAAACATGGGTAAATTTTCTGATATTTTTTGGTTTGTTTCAGAAGTAGTAAGCCACCAAAGAAGAGATTTTGAAAAATTACCCTCATAAATTTTGAAGCAACAAACTCGTCATATTTGATTAACCTTTTACAAAGTTTGTGAACCTGAACTTGCAGATTTTTTATTTTTTTCAAATAATGAATTACCGGACTCTTTAATAAATAGAACAATATTGGATTTTTCTATTCCCAAGGTGTGAAAAGAGCAGTAAAATTAACAACTGATATTTCACAACCTCTATACGGACAAGAAGACATTTACTTTAAAGAGAAATTATACTGAACAATTAAGTTATATTATGATCTAATATGTAATATAGTGTGATGTCTAATAAACAATGAAAATGTAAAACATTTTGTGCTATAATAATATATTTTGTACTATAATAATGAAAAAATTTAAAAAATAATAATATCATATTGTTAATATGAGCCCAGCAGTATTATAGTGTAATACACTTACAGTTATCTTCTTTTCTTTTTTTTTGTCAATTAGGATCCAACAAATCACATATTCAGTGGTTAACCTTTTTTGTAATCTTTTACAATTTTTACAATTATTGTTACTGAATACAGTAAAACATGGCATATTTTTTAGTGATGATTCTTAATTAGAATTCTGGTTTGAATATATTTTCCATTGAATCCAAAAAAATATCAATTTTATATGAATTTATTAAAATATTAAACTTTTGAAGTAAGTTTGTAAGCACAAACCTGCAGAAAAAAGTATTTCTGTATATTTTTGCAGACAATCTTTAAAACCAAACACTCAAAAATTGGCAAAAACTAGGAATCTATTTTTTGGTGTCAATTCTTAACAGATCAGACAATATTGTAGGATGATTTTTATTGGGAATAAAATTCTTTACAGCTATTTATATGGAACTTGCATATGAAAAAAAATTGTTTTGCTTATTGTGTAGTGCTACTTATTATTACTTAACTAAAGTAAGTGTAGTTTTAATTAGTTTCAGCTAAGGTTTTTAGTAAGTTTCTGGGGGTTGTCTCCCCTTAAAAGAGAAAAAAACCAGATGGTACATTGTTTCAGTTGACACCGGGTAAATAGAAGTCTTCTATTTAGTAAACTGTAAGAGTTACTACATTTGGTAAAATCTAAAATTGGCTTGCCTGAACCTAATCTTTTTTTTTTTTTTTTTTTTTAATAACATGTTATCAATCTAAAAATAACTTCAGTTTAATCATGATGGGTTAGATAATGTATTTAAGTGTTGGGGTCATGGGAATGTGTGAATGTGAGTGGCAAATTGGTACCAATTTACTTTTAGTCAAAATAAACCTGGCAAATGGCTTCTGTTGGCCTGTCAGACACCCAGCTTCAACAAATTCCACCATATTTTCTATGTTCGCCCAATTTAGCATTTTCAGATTTTCTGTTGGAAAAACTTCTTAAATAGGAAAGAGAAAAATTTTCTAGTATTATTCTTTTCATTCAGAAACCTAAACATTTTTTTAAAAAGGAATAAGAAAAAAGATGCAACTATGATTTTTGTGATGACAAATTAGGATGATTTTTTATTGACAGATCAATTTAACTTTTATTACAATTAAAAGGCTTTTGTTTTCTTTAAAACTGCATAACTTTCTTAACAATATAATCTCTATATATAAAAAGGTAGTTAACTGTCTTGAAAAGAATGTGTTGTTATATGACCATATTACACTCTAATTAGAATCTTGTTATGATTCATTACTCTCTTGTCACAGTCAAAAAATAGGACAGTCCACAATTGTGGGCAGATCCCATGACTTTTTTCAGTCAACTGGAAGACACAACAACCAATGCCTAAAAACACATAAATACACCAAAATTTTCCCTCTTTCTTTTTTCAAGTAGACTTGAACCAGCATCAACATCAGGTTAGGTCTCTGGCCTAACCACACATGCATAATGTCCTTTTCTTGTCATCAGCTGTCACATATGGTAGATACCCAACAAATCAATGCACAATATCCTTTTCTTCTGATGAACCACAAAAACATATCCAAGATTCTCAACCAAGCCACTAATGAAGCTTTCCATGTGGCATCTCCAGATGTCATGCCCATTCTCCTCAACTTCACAGCTTATTCATATATAAAGACCTCATTTTTAACCCGCAACAGTCCTATGCATGCCAATTAAAACAAGTTTTGCAAGTTAAAGGAATGGATCTTCCTTTGCATTTCATATATCTGGTCATTGCTTTATAGGGTACTGTGATATAAAGATAAAACAAATGAAACTCCTCTTACCTCGGGCTAGGAAAAGAAATGGCGCCCGAAGGTCTGTACTCTTTTATAAGGGTACAGACCGGAAGTGAGGTGGTTTGTGGGAGAGGAATGGAGAAATAAATGAGCCGAATTTCTTGGCAGTGTGATTTCACAGGTACATGAGAAAAGGGAAGGTTAGCACTCAGAGCATAGACATACCTGTGTTTCTTGTTTTTCTATTGTAGTGAAAAAGGGAGGGTCGGCAATATGAGTGTGAAGTAGTAGTTCTTATTTGGTGTTATTGCAGTTTTGTGGGTGGCTATGCATTCTTTGTATGGTTGGTTGTGGATAATGAGGTTAATATGCATGCATATTGGTGTAGTTTCGACTGTGGTGTGGGTTTCTTACATGGGTAGAACCATAATTGAGGACTCAATGTGGGTTGCAGATTTTGGTGTGGAGATATGAGATAGGAGGTCTTGATATAACAAGTGATCAAATCCAGGAATCAGAACAATCGGAATTATGATACATTACTTCCTTTGGTTGTTAGCATGTTGGGATTGGAACCATAATCAACACTTTGGAAATAAAGTCGTTAGGTAAATTACAATATACAAACTTTACACAATAATATTTAATTGTAGAAAAAATAGTTGTTTTTAGAAAGTTTAGAAAATTAAAAGAATTTTTAAAGTTTTTAACAAACCACTATAATCTGCGTATAGAAGTGTATTAGAAGTGGCGAGTTCATCTGTTTAGTGAAAAAACTTCTTCGTATCTGGTTTTCACAAAAAAGGCTACATTATTAGATAATCTGTATATCATATATTAGTATATTTGGTACATATACATTTATGTTTTTAAAGGTCAGTTAAATTACACACACACACACACATATATATATAACTGATTATATATATATATATATATATATATATATATATATATATATATATATATATATATTATGCATGTTGAATTAAACAAAAGACACATCTCCTGTTTAACAATTTTATTTGTGATTTTTTCAAGTTTTCTGGCCAACTTTTTAATATTTGGGTGGAATTCGTGGATTAGTCCACCAAAGTTCATGTCCCGAGTACTTTCGGCATTTCAAAGTGCCATCATCAGGAGATGTGTCTTTTGTTTAATTCAACATGCATAAATGAAAGAATGCTGCCCAAATACACATATGTATATATATATATATATATATATATATATATATATATATATATATATATATATATATATATATAAATATATGATTATCTAATAATGTAGCATTTTTGTGAAAACCAGACACTTTGTATTACTAGAATCAATCAAACAAAGAATCAACATATCAAGTCTTATATATAAACAGATTGATATAAAACAAAAAATAAACAAATAAAAGCATGCTGAACATTATAGTTTAATAGCTAGTTGTTACCGAGTCACTACTTATTATTGAGTTATTATTATTTTGTCTTTATCCAAGAAATTTATCAGTCATTTAGTAGAAACAAAAATGAAAAAAATCTGATCCTAATGTTATTTAAATCTTTGAATACAATCAAGCAAAAAAAATTCCCTAACTTGGAAAGTATTACCAGAATTATTAGACTTGTTTGCTTCATATAAAAAAATGAAGTGTTTATATTAACAAAAACCTACTTTGGTGAATTGTGATTTGTAAAGCTTCTTCATAAATTCATATTGACTACTATTCACAGTGTTTATTTATTATGGTTTTATGAAAATTTTATCCTATTATGTTGTGTAAGGGTCATCTGATTTTGTTATCTTATATCATTGATAGAAGAAATTCTTATAAATACAACACATTTGTAGGGGGATGACTTTTTAAAATTCCATATCTTAATTTTAGACACTTTATGAAGATAATTGAAGTGCATGATTTCATATTATATAGGATAGATTTGAATTAAGATGAACTCTAAATTGGTTTCATCTTCTATGTGATAATCAGTGGAAAAACACCAGACTGAACACATTAGATATAAATATTTATCTGTCTTATCATCATAAGTATTATTCCTAGTTTAAAGTTGCACTATCAAATACAATGGACAAAGCTGACCCTGCAGAAACAAATGATTGTGATAGTCTAGTTTAATAAGAAAGCATTAACTCATTCATGACTGTTCTCACTTTCGTTAAATTTACTAGCAGACTCTATGAATTTTTAGTTGAATTGTCAGTTCCACTTTGCCAGTATCAAACATTATGTAAGGGTCATTTAAGATATCTAATATTAAAAAAAACAAAAAAACAAATAATGTCTGACATAAAAATAAAAAGGAAACAAGTAAAAAATCTATGTATAATTGAGAAAAGTGCCATGTCCAGTATTTAAAAATGCTGTGAATATTTTAACTACAACAGCTACAATTAACATTTCAAATTATGTTATACACATCTATAAAATGAATGATATTTCATTTATAACATAAATGAATAAGAAAAATGAGTTTCTCACAACAGACAGAATTAGCAGCAGTCTATAGTGAATGCTGCATATTCATCAAGAGATAATTAATGAAAAATTTACATAAGCTTTTCTCAATTCAGATCATCTGTTCCTCTGTGTGGGCCACTCCTAAAGGTAATTTAACTGTGGCTCATAAATTGACATCTTTTCCAGTTGGTTTTCTGCTGTTGGTCATTTTATTAAAAGTCACTGTCAAATCAATCTATTCCAAATTCCAACTAGATACCTTGGGTTTTATTTATTTATTCAACTTATCGTCCCATCTCATTTCAATCTTTAATTTAATTTTATTTCTTCTGTCTATTTTTTTCTTTTATAATTTACTCAACTACACATATATATAATTTTTTTACCCAATTACATATATATATATTTATAAAAAAAACTTTTATCTAATTAATTATTTAACTAACTATATATATATATATATATATATATATATATATATATATGGAGAAGCACACACATACATAAGCGTACACCCACATACATACGTATGGTTGAGGGTAGGTCTATCCAATTGTATACATACGCATGCATACATACCTGTACACACACCCATATATATATATAAATATATACATATAATTATTTACTTGGATGATTCATGTGGGGGCATAGTTTATATTTTAGGGTTAAGTTTGGGGTGGACATATTTGATTCTATCTAATTATGTGCCCATATATACCCATACATACACACACACACACACACATATATTTATATTCATACATATGCATATATATTCACACACACGCATATATATATATATATATATATATATATATATATATATATATATATGAGGAAAAATGAGTAAAGAAAAGAAATGTAGATGGATAAAATGAATTTAATCGATATCACTTACACATGTGTTTCGGTCAGTTTATGTGTGTGAAAATATAAAATATAAAATATAAATTTCCCACATTTCAATCACCTAATATAAATTAAATCTACTTTTACTTATTTCAACCAATACTATTTAAAAAAAAAAAAATTTTTTTAAATTCATGTGACAACAAGCCTTATCATTAACCTATCAATATTTTTTTCTCTATATATCTACTTTATCCACTAATGTCATTTACCTTTTTCTACTTCATTCTCTTGAATTAAACACAATAAACTCTTATTATCATAAATTATCCCATCCTACTTCTATTTTACTATTTTTAAAATTTAGATCTTCATGCAAACTCTTCCTAACACTTAGTTACCTTAAATTACCATACCACAAATATTTTATTCAAAATTTTTAGATCTTCAATCAAACTTTCCATACTTTTATTTACTATAAATTACCACACCACAAAGATTTTATAACTTATTAATTAATTCCACACTTATTATATAATGCAACATTATTATTATACTTAAATCCTCTTTCCTCCCATATTATCCGGCCTCAAAATTTCTAGCAATAATAAAATCACATTCTTCATTATATACACTGCAACTTTGAACTTTACATAATCTGTAAATAAAAATATATACACCACTTAAACTGAACCATCTTACGATAACATCTTAATAAATTAAACAACTTATACAAAATTATCTACCATCAATATTTGGTCCCTTTTTTAATCGACCACTGTTTTAACATTTCACCGATTTTTTTCAAAACATAAACTAAGCTCCGAGAAAAATGTTCAACATGTTAATGATAAATAATAACACTTTATTTTTTTATTTTTTTATTTTTTGTAATAAAAAAACTATTTTGTACCGTTATGATTTGGATATTTGGTTTTTCTAGGGTTATCCCCTAGAAAAACCAAATATCCAAATCATAACGGTCTATCTCAACGTTCTATTTTCAGCGTTCCAAATTTTTTTAAAAATTCGATTTTCGAATATTTCCAAAAATCTCTGTTGTTTTTTCCCAACGAATTTTTTCATTCAAAATAAATGTTCACTCTGATGAAGGTCGATTCTTCTATGTGTGCGAAATATTTTCACACACATAAACTGACCGAAACACATGTGTAAGTGATATCGATTAATATGATATCGATTAAATTCATTTTATCCATCTACATTTCTTTTCTTTACTCATTTTTCCTCATATTGTCGGATTCAATTCCTTTTCCATTTCCATATATATATATATAACATTACTACTTTATTTGGAAAATGTATATAGGGGTCTCTTATGTACTGTAGAGTTAAATTGAGTGTGGTTATGCCTAATTTTATATCTATATACACACATACATCCACATACACACCTATGTATGCATGAACAATTATATATCTACATATTCCCTGGATGAATAATATAAGGGCATGTTATATTATAGGGCCAAGGTTAAAATTCAGTTGATTTAACAGTGCAGAAATGAAAACATTGTGTTTCAATCATAATTTCCATTATTAAGCTGAAGAAACTTTCTAAAATCATCAGGAGTTTGTTTAAGGTTTCTTCTTTCGAATGGAAAAAAACTTTCAAGATAATATTAATTTTTATGCAAGTTTCATTGTGTTAAATATTGGAGGGTAAAATTCACAGGGAAAATTGTTGGTATCAAGGATATTGTTATAATTTTTGTTATCTTCCAATTTTCAATTCTAAAATGAAATGTGGTGCTGATATTGACGTTTGTATATTTATAACCCGTCGGTCGCTACTGAGCTAAAGAGCTCACGGAATTTCCGAAATTGGCCGTCAAGATCGGAATTTCTGCATCAACCGTGGATTGCAGGGTCTCTATTATTTCTGAAAGTCTAGCCGAATGCCAACGCTGTGTTTAAATCTCAAATGACTAGAAATCTGCTATAGAAACTGATTTCCAAGGTTAACGGCGACCTAGTGGTCACATAAAAAACGACTCTTTTTCTTCTTCAAACTCAACAACATTTATATTCAATAACAAATACAAAATCAATTCTTACTCAAAACTGTGGGAGTGATGGACCTCAAATCAATGTGTTCTGGTCGGAATAATATTACGAGTTATGGAAATTATTGTTAGGGTAACTCTTAAAGTGTCCTGTCGGCTGAGTTATTCGGTAATGTTGGTTGAAGTCAGTTTATCTGTCGGCTACAGGATTTTTTTGCGTTCTCACAACGAACAAGTTTGAAGTTTCATCTGCTAGCCCACTAAACTCATCTGATTCTCAAGCAATCACAGCTTTTTCTGATTCAACCAGAGAGAGAGCTCAGTTAAATAGCTTCTCGACCCGGAAATTCGTATTTCCGGCCGGCATGAAGATATCAGTAACCCTCTCTGGACCTCCTACTCTGGAAAAGTACCGCCCTCTTTTAGTTCTAACAAGCCAATCGAATTCACTTCCGCTCATCAATCCAAGTGCTATCTCTTCCCCATTTTAACCGTTGAGCTGATTCTTATCTACCTTCGCCATTTATCTTTTCTTAGCGGAAAAAGTCCTTTATTCTAACATTGAATTAAATATGCTGGTGGTCAATTTTATTGCTGATTCCTATCTACGCACACTCTTTACCTTTTCAGTGGAAAAATCCCTTTTATTCTTTTTTTATTTATAAATTCTGATCGCCGACAAAAAAAGATTTTCTTAAATATTTCCAGTATCTTAATTCCGGACTGCTCCAACCCATGACCGGGTAACATCACTTCCTTTGCCGTTTTGTCAATTACTTGTAAATGACATATCAACCTACCTACCAACTGGTAAGCTTAAGATCAATTCATGCATACGTTTTCTACTAATCATGCAGTAGAAACAGAAAACGTCTTTACTTCTTCCTTGGTTATGCAAATGTTCTTGTTTTTTTGTTTCTTGTCTATTTTCGGAAATATGAATTTCCTTCTACTAATCATGCAGTAGAGTTTGTTTTGTTTTTTGTTGTTGTTTTTTTTTTTTTGCAAGTATGCACAATGTTCTTTTATGCAATAGGATGGAATTCAAATAGAGCTCAATATATGTAATAGAGCGTTGATATCTATCACACTTCGATCCATATACATAACCCACGCACACCTCTTCTACCCAATTATATATATATATATATATATATATATATATATATATATAAATAGTAATATAATTTGTAAACACTACAACAGATCCGCCAAACTGTAAGTATCTTTCCCTCTACCTATATACATTGTACAATAATATCATACAAATGTAACGTCCACATTGCATCACCAACGCAATAAATAACACGGTCATTATTATTAACAGCATATTTAAAAAATTTAAAAAATACATTTAAAAAATACATTATATTAATTTGCACATAACATACGTAACCAAGAATACCAAACACAAATACGCATATTTATACGCACACACGCGTGTGGAGACAATTATATCATCACAGCCTTCATACATTCCCACGCGCATACGCACGACATCACATACATACGCACAAACAAAAATACGCACACACGCGCGTGGACACAATCATATCATCACAGCCTTCACGCATTTCCATGCGCACGCGCATGACATCATGCACATACACACAAACAAAAATACGCACACGTACAAGCAAAAAAAAAAAAACACTCCGCATCACGTAAACATGCAAACACGAGAATACAGTTAAAAAAACAAAAACAAAAACAAAAACGCACACATTTGACCATTTACACCATTTCTGTCATTTTCAAAGGAACCGTTTCGTCTTACCTGATGAATGCTTTCAGCAAGAAACCGCTGGTTGTAATACCGTTCCGTAATTAAATAAATACAAGCAAAAACTTTTATTTGTTTTGATTTCTCATTGAACTATAAATATACATATATATTTAACAACAAGTTTTTGCTTTAACAGCAGTCTTCAGTCCTTCGTCAAGGGTTTTTGAAATATTTTTTGTCGTTGGAGTTTCCTTCCTTGCATCAATTATTGGTGCTGGTTCAATTGAGTACTCCCTGCCTTCCATTGAGACACCTAGTGGGTTTCCCTCTTCGCTCTCACACACTCCTGCCAGTGCTCTTTTCCTGCTTAATATCTTTCTACGTCTTTTCAACAGGAATACTGCTGATAGTGCCATCACTATAATCAATAAAATTCCTATCATAGCCGACCAGTTTATTACAATCCCCGACGTCCCCTTCCATACTGAATTCGATATCCCTACTGAAATTAGCTTATCCTTTAACTGTTCTAAATCAATTCTCTCAACTGGTCCTAAAAGTTTAGGTATCTTTCTCAACGTGTCCTCAGGAAATCCTTCACTAGGGGTTTCCACAATTCCACCCAATCGCTAATATTGGTCCCCAATAAGTTAGAAATTGACTGTTTCCTCGAATTTCTCTACCGCTTGATAATATGGGGGAAGGAAGATATATGTTCCGAATGCCGAACATCCCAAGGGTAGTTTTATCATGACTAATGGTGGCGTTACTTTTACTGTTTTTGTGGGTTTGCCTTCACATACCTCTGATAGGGCAAATTCCTTCTGAGTAGCAAGTGCCCAGACTCCATCAGTTACACTGATAGCCTGAGGTAATACTATATTTGTCAATACTTCAGTCTGACAATTCTTGTGTATCCCTCCTTGATCCCCTTTGTATAATTCTAGTACGCACAGCTTATGATTACCCATTACATATATAGGACTCACAGAGTTGCAAGTTCCTAAGGCATCATTTTTACACTTTATTGGTTCTACCTCTGACAACAGCATGAATTTTGTTCGAGCCAAGTTTAAAGCGATAAATTCAGTCTCAATTTTATATCGAGCAACTGCTCCTAGTTTTTGATCTGCACGGGGGTATGGGAGGGGTAAATTCATTACCTGATATATTTCAAAAATACTGTCTCTATCCAGTAGGGGAACGGATAACAATACCAATAGTTTATCATCTTCTAACAAAGTAACACAGCCCAAGGCATTATAATACACGCACAATTCTTTAGTAGGGTCAAGTAGCAATCTCAAATGATGAGGGAGCCTTGCTCGTATACCTACGAGAATACTTCTAAGATGACTAGGGGTCACTATACTTGGAGATAAATGTCCTAGGGACAACATAATCAACTGTGCTCTTACATGTTCCAGTAGTTAAATTCAAAACAAATTCACATAAAAAAGGGTTATTATAAAGTTAACAGGAAAGGTTTACGCCTCGTAATTTACCAAAATTCTAAACAGAAAACATTTAAGCATATCTATAACTTACAAAATAAAGGAGCATACAAAGGGGTTTGGGTTATTTAACTTAATAACTTAAAAGGCACATACAGTATGTTAACTTGGGTAAGGAAGTAATTTACCATTTAGAACAATTTATAATTTAACAAAAAAAAAATAACACATGTTTTAACGTACAGAGCAAATACAGTTTCAAGAGAAGAATGGAAAACAGTTTACATTGTTAGCACCATAAGGGTTTGGATTTGAAAGAACTATGTCTTAGTAATTTTATACCAAGAATGCGGTGACAAATTTTACCGACCAAAATGCTCCATTTTTTTGAAGCCCAAAAAATGCGACTGTATTCTACAGCCTACCAAAGGGAAAGAAAGAGTTTGGCAATAACTCCTTTAGCCTGACTATACACCAAAATTACTACGCAAATCCAAAAACCCTACAAAACTTTCATTTTTCCGCTAAAAACTTTTGTTTTTATTGTCTACAGCAGTGTTCTCTTTTAAATAGCTACACAAGGCAAACAAGTCTTCCACCTATATAAAAAATGCATTTACACTTACTTTTAGGGTTTTTTAAACCAACGAACTTTTTTCTCTAAGGGAACTCTTACAATGAGTGACAAGGTCACTGGGTACTCACGTGGTAGGGGAAAGGGAGGGCGTAAAGCAAACCTGTTGACTACAAACGAAAAATACTGTTGCTGCTATTACCGGCAGCCACAGAGACAATGGACGAATTTATTTCCAGGCTGCGCTTGCAGGCAACCCAATATGATTTTCGGAAAACGAAACACAGTGACGAATTTAACTCTGTGTTTGATAAGATGCTCATAGAGCAAATAATTGCTGAAATAATATACCCAGAAGTGCAAAAACAATTACTTGCAGAAGATAAGAAAATGACCGTAGAGAAAGCGATACAAATGGGAAAAAACCCTGAAGCTTTAATCAACCACATGAAGCATGAAGCAGTTATAAGCAACAATAAATCAAAACTCACAACAGAATGCCACAGTCGATAGCATACAGAATAAACACAAAAACAGATGCTGTCCAAAATGTGGAGAAAACCACAAACAATATGACAAATGCCCAGCCAAGGGTACAAAATGCCTAAAATGTGGGAAATGGAACCACTGGGCGAGTATTTGCAAAACTAAGGAAAAAACGAAATACAACACTCTACCAAGGGTACTCGATTGTCTGAACACACTGCCAATCTTCATGACCTCCTGAAAAAGGGAAATGAATATACCTGGACGAACAGTCATGAGAAGGCCTTCCAACGAATCAAGGCCATAATCAGTAAAGAAACAACCCAAGCATACTTTGACCCTACCAAGCCAACAACCATCAAAGTTGATGCTTTGAGCAGAGGACTAGGAGCAGCTCTACTACAAAATGATAGGCCAGTTGCATTCGCATCCAAATTGCTCACTTCTGCCGAGCAAAGATATGTAAACATAGAACGCGAGATGTTAGCAGTGAACATCTCTGTCATCATTTGGATGCCAGAGATTCCATACATATGTGTATGGGAGGCTATTCACAGTTGAAACTGACCATAAACCGTTGGAAATGACCAGCCAAAAATATCTGTCAGCAGCACCCCCAAGACTACAACGGATGTTAATGGAAACACAGGGATATGATCTCACCATAGCATACCGTCCAGGAAAAGAGATACTGTTGGTCGATGGGCTGTCAAGACTACCGAACAAAAACAACTGCAGCCCAGTAAACTTGGATATAAGAATTGAGTTTGGGCAATTCAGTACAAACAAACTCGAGGAGGAGAAATGACCAGGTAGTTTCAGCACTAAGAGAAAAAATATATGAGCAATTCCATGTCAAATCACCCAGAAAAAAGTGAAATTGTCACCCCCCCACCCTTGAATTTTCTGAAATTTTGTACAGGTGTGGATAGTATTAAAGTTAGACATCCCCCAAAATTTGATCTTCCAACTCCAAAAATTGGCGGAGTTATGTCGAATTTTAGCTCTCAAAATTTGGTGGGGTTCACGAAAAATGGCGACTTTTTGTAATTTATTTTTGTCTGTAAAATGAGTTCTAGTGCTTCCCTACATCTAAAATTTGGTTTATAAGAGCATTTTTACATGCCATAAAAACGTCTTTAAGTTAACCAATTTTAAGTTATTCATGATTTCTGATTTTTTCACAGCAAGATCAATATACCGATGTGGCACTGCATCTATGACAATTTTTTTTTTCTATTATCATTTCACATATATCTAACATAATTTGTGCCAAAAAGATAGTTTTTTTAGGAGTAGGGAAGCTCTAGAACTCATTTTACAGACAAAAATAGATTACAAAAAAGTCGCCATTTTTTGCGGCCGACCACCCAAATTTGGAAAATTAAAAATCGACATAATTCCGCCAATTTTTGGAAAAGCTCAAATTTTGGGGATTGTCTAAAACTTTAGGATAGTCCACACATGGACAAAATTTCAGAAAAATTGCAGTGAGAAATTTTAACAAATCTTTTTAGCTTCGCTTCTGAGCAAACACCAAACTATCTTTTTGGTACAAATAATGTTCAATAGATATGAAATAATAATAGAAAACATCTTTGTCATAGATTTAGTGCCACATCTTGCTATGAAAAAAATCAGAAATCAGAAATAACTTAAAATTGGTTGACGTTGAGACTTTTTGATAACATTTTCGGATTTCTGGGGCAGAAATGGTCTTATAAACCAAATTTTAGAAGTATTCCCTACTTCTAAAATTTGGTTTATAAGAACTCATTTTACAGACAAAAATAGATGACAAAATGTCGCCATTTTTCGTGACCCCCTCAAATTTGGAGAGATAAAAATCGACATAACTCCGACAATTTTTTGAATTGGAAGCTCAAATTTTGGGGATTGTCTAACTTTAACAAAATTTCAGAGAAATTGAAGGGAGTGGGTGACATGGCCTTGATGATTTGACATGGAATTACCCATATACTGGATGGCCGGACAAAGCCAAAGATACCCCAGCATCACTCAGACCATATTGGCCATTCAGAGATGAGCTATCTGTGGAGGACTTCTTGGTACTGAAAGGAGGGAGAATACTAATTCCTAACACCATGAGGGATGAAATCCTAAATAAGATCCATGTATCTTATCGAGGCATTGAAAAAAGTATCCTAAGAGCCAAAACATGTGTGTACTGGCCAGGAATAAATGAGGACATCGAAAAAGTTGTTAAAGGATGCTTTACATGCCAAAAATACCAAAATGAACAAAAGAAGGAAACCATGATGCCACACGAAATTCCTTCCAGATCACGGAAAGTAATTGGCTCAGATCTTTTCCCCGTACCTGCTTGTGGCCGACTACCATTCCAAGTTTCCATTAATCAGGAAAATGCATAACCCATGCACAAGCCAAGTGTTTGATACGTGCTTTGAAATCCATATTTGGGGAGCGTGAGGTTCCGGAACGTGTCATAAGCGATAATGGTCCCCAATATGACAGCTATGCCTTCAAATAATTTGCCAAAATTTGACCACGTTACCTCTTCACCAAAATACGCCCAGTCAAATGGTTTTATAGAACGAACCACCCAAACAGTTAAAAAGACATTAAAAAAGGCTAAATACAGCAACACAGATATAGACATGGCATTGTTGTGTTTGAGAATAACACCAATCAATCACAGCCTACCAAGTCCGGCACAGCTCCTTTATAAAAAAATAATCAGAGGACACCTCCCAGTAAGGATCAGGAACACACAACCTGAAAAGGACAAAATCTTATAGGAATTACACAAACACCAACAGGAACAAGAAAAATATTACAACCGGGGTGCAAAAGATTTACCAGCACTACACAATGATCAGAATGTAACAGTGATAACCTCCCAGTCAGCTACATGGGAAAAGACAATAGTTACGGGCACAAACAAAGAGCCCGGATTCTACAACGTTACCACGGAAATGGCAACACCATAAGGAGAAACTGGCGCCACCTACGTACGTACTAAAAAGAAATGGTCAAGTTCGGATTTGTGGGGATTTTAAACAGACCGTGAATCCTGTTTTGCAAATAGACAAATATCCCATTCCAAATATAGACGACCTGTATTCCAAAGTCTCGGGTGGACAGTATTTTACGAGACTGGATTTGAGTGACGCGTATTTACAGATTCCTTTGGATGAAGAGTCATAAAAACTAAATACGATAAACACACATAAAGGTCTTTTTATGTATACTCGGTTGTGTTTTGGTATTGCTTCATCGCCAGGAGTTTTTCAAAGGATCATAGATCAACTTATTCAAGGAGTACCAAAAACAATTGCTTATCTAGACGACATTCTATATCGGAAATTGGGTTATCTGCCCCTATTAGTTCCTGGAATCAGACACCAGGGGCAGACCCCTAAAATTCGACAGAACAGACCCGACAGGCAACAGGGGCAGTACTAGCTGATACTAGCAGAAGAATAGAACTACCGCGACTTTACCGGACAGCGTAGAGACATTGCAAAGATTAATATAATTAAGATAAGTGTATTTGGAATTCCTTGTATTACCTATAAATATATCCACGCCAGGATAAATTCCTCTGGCAACTCTGAAAGATATTACACTACTCTTAAAGACATTTACAAAAGAAATGTATACACTCTAACACATTACTACTAACCCAGAATAAACTGTTAACCCAAATATACACCCTATATTTGCCTTGTACCTTTCCTTCACAACAGTCATATTGTAACGTAATCTATTCGTCTACTTTATTTCTATTACTTTGCCAGAGGAATTTGTAAAAATACTGCAAAAAACACAGTATATTGAGCGTAATTAATCCTTATAAGGAAAGACGAGAACAGCTTTAGACTGGTATAAAAAAAATTTGAGGGTTAGAAAAAATACTCTTGTTGAAAAACCCAAAAACATTTACGGTTAAAAAATAACCTTAAAAATTGTCTCAAACTTTGTTTAAAAACAAATAATTAAATTAAAAAGAAATTTCGAGATGGACTCTCTACTAGACTCCGTACAATCGTTGGAGCAGAAAATTTTGGAAATAGTGGAGACATTGGAAGAGATACATTTGGCTCCCGACGTTCTGTCAGAAGAACGACAAACAATAAGGGACTATTTCTACCAGATTAGCGAAAATTACAAAAAAATGAGGCTAATTTGTCGTAGGGAGTCTAGGGAGATAGAGTTTGTTGTGGACTGTCTCTACAGAGAGAGTACCATATTCCGTATTGGAATTTAGAATAGACTGGGTGTTCTGCAGCATACTAACAATGCAAATCTAGACCCCTCAACGTTGGACGATAAAGAGGAAATTGTGGGTTTGCATTGTGAACAACCTCCAACCCCTGAGGAGCAATCTGTCTCTTACCAGACGAAAGCTCTGCTTAGAGGATGTCTTTCAGAATTCACCCATCATCCATCCGGCGAACATGGCCCAGCCATCGAAGACGACGCTGTCTCAGTAGAGAACACAAGCTGGAAAGCTCTCTCTATAACTGTTGTGTTAGTAATCCTGTCCCTCCAGGTGATACCCAGTATACGTCTAAGGCAGCGAAGGTAGAAGTTATTTAGCCGCCACTCTTGGTGGGAGTATAAGATCCATGTTTCACTTCCATACATGAGGGTGCTGATAACACATGCCCTATACACTTGTACTTTTGTATGGATAGTGAGCTTGCTGTTTGTCTCACACTCTCGCTGTGAGCTTCCCAAAAGTTGAGGCATCTTTTCCGATCCGGCAACTGAGTTCAGTATCAAGTGACAGATTGTCGGTGATAGTGGACCCAGGGTGGGTGAAGGTGTTTACGGCTTCCAGGGTGTAGTCGTTGATGTTGATGGAGGGAGGATTTTCGGTTCCCTGACCCATCGTCTTGGTTTTTTTAATACTTATAGCCAGGCTGAAGTCCTGTCAGGCTTGGGGAACATGTCCATAAGTGTTTGCAAATGCTCCTGGGAGTGTGCTACCACTACTGTGTCATCAAGCAAATAGCATGTACCGAATGGCAAAAGGTGTGACTTTTGTTTTGGCTTTTCGACGGCTAAGATTGAACACGTTACCATCTGTCCTTGTGTGAAGGTAGACTCCTTCTGTTGCTTTACCAAAAGCTTGGCACAGAAGGAGGTAAAAGAAGATTCTAAACAGAGTGGGTGTCAACACGCACCCCTGTTTGACACCACAACGGGTGCTGAATAGCTCTCAGGTGGACCCATCAAACTGGATGGTGCCTTGTAACTAGGTCTGGATATTTTTGTTAATTGCGTTCCGTACGAATGACGGAACTTCCATTTTATTTATGACGAGTTTCACCAAGGATGCAGATAAGCTCTTTTTTGGGCTGTTGTGGGGGTCGTTAATCGTTTTGTCTATTATCAGACCACACTTGTTAAAGAAATCCAGTTCAAGAAGTGGATCGGTGTTATCGGTGATCACGAATGTCCAATTAAATGATCTCCTTAAACTGGGGATCCCAATTTCCAAACTCGCTTGTCTGTAGCATTTTATTCTCTAACCATTAGCAATGGAGAGTGATACAGGAGTTGGTTTTAATGTAATTCCATTTACTATAGAAGTTGGTATTATCGAGATACTTGCGCCAGTATCTACAATGAATTTTATTTTGGTAGCCCCTAATTTTGCATTAATTTCTACCAGCGGCGAACTTCTTGGGACTGTACTTGTTCACCCAACTAGTTTTCCGAATCAGTTCCAGAAGGGGTTGGTGGTCGGGAACTGAGCAATACCTGTAAACCGTGCTTTTTCGACCACTTACACCAAGGTATACATGTTCTCGCTTCGTGGGCGAAATAACTGTGTTCTACAAATTTTTGTACGTTTGTTGCTTTGATACGCCTTGATACTTATCGGCACTGGACTATTCATCCATTAACCTGCCAAGTTGAATGGGATTTAAATCATTGTGTGAGGCAATTACTGGAGATACTGTTGAATGCAGTGCTTGAAGAAACTTGGGTCTCACGATGTCATCACTGAAATAAGTGTTTTCGTAGATATATTTATTCACATGAATAACAAGCAACCTTCGATAATCTTAGGATCCGTTCAGAGTGAGGCTGGACGGAAGTAAACAAACCCTGCTAGAATGTTTCGGGTTTTATGTAGTTAACTGCTAGTGGTCAAAACTGTTACATTTCCCTCTGTGTGATTGAAAGTTTTTTTGTTTTTTTAAGTGGGGGATGTAATGTTGTTATCATTGACTTGTATTTTCTTTTTCTTTTATTCATTCAATTTTTTATGTATATTTTATTTATTTATTTATTCTTTTTTTATGTCCTTTTGTTGGTTATATTGGTGTTGTTCCATCTGTTAATATGTATTCCTTGTAGCGTGTTTGAGTTCTGACATCTGTTCGTGATGAGGTTTGATTCTCGGCATGATCTTCATATGGTCTTACTTTATGTTGTTTGTTTGGCACTTGATCTCTCTCTTTCCTTGTTGTGGATGAAATCCGACTCATCAAATTGGATTGCGGCGCACACATCTGCCTTTCGTCCATCAAAGCTCACTGTTCCAGCTGGTGTGATGGTCATGCCGCCAAAAGCTCTGATGGCGTCATTCCCTAGTATGAGGTCAAACCCCAACAACCGCCTGTTCACAACTAGGGCATCAACGTATACAGGCTCAGTGCCGTTTACACACAGCTGAATTCGGCTTCGCCCGCAGCACTTTAATGTTTTCCATCCGCTGTTAGCACCCTAGCTTCTCCGAGCCTCACAAATCTGGTGACCAGCGTCCGCGTACATCCAGTGTCTACTAGAGCTGTACATTTCCTCCCGTTAACATGTACATGAGGCAGCGCCTCATTCTTCCTTTCCCTGGGGAGCAAGCTGACGCTGATCACTTCTCCTCGAAGCGTTTCTCTGACACTCCAAACCGCATCGAACCCGTCTCGGGCAACCCTGACTGGCTTCGTTGCAGGCGACTGCGCACACTGAGCGGTCCTATTAAGCAATCCATCTAGGAACAACATGGTTCGATGGATAGCGAACTAAGGACTAAACCAAATCACATTATATTTCGTTCTTCAGCAGCATCCAGCTGCACGAGGGTGCATCGGTGAACCCAAGCCGCAACGCAATCGAACCCTCTCGGAGTTTTCTCAGATGTCGGATAATAAATTGCCCCAGTTAACCCGGATCACACGAGTTTCACCCTTAGTTTTTGCTCATATTTTAACCTGCATGCTCGTTATGGATACGCTCGCAGTATACCATCGAGATGAGTTTGCATTATGTTCACAGGAGCCAAGAATAATCATAATTGTGCAAGACATATATTACGACATCTCTGATCGAACGGAACATAACTATTAGACTCCTATGTTTGTTTCATAAGATAGTGCGACCCATTATCTACGCAATAATTCGTTTACGGCGTTACTCCATCCGGAGCCTGCATGTGTTTCAGTGCGCTACGAATTTGATTGTAAGCTACATAAGAACAATGAACAGAAAGTGAAGAGGCGGTATGGCATTACCGCATATCTCCTAGAGCAACGCCACGTGACTTTAATCGCTCGCTGCATTTGGCTTCTCAATCCTTTCCTATTTAGTGCTTCCACATATGTTTTGACAGGGGTGTGGATAGACACAGACAGAGAGGCATACAACTCGCAGGGCGCTATTTCGCAAGATTTTAATTAATATTGTGTTATTAAACAACTATACTCGCGAACATCTGGTTTTCCTGCAAAGTTATCATAGATCGTCTCTAATATCATTGGTGGAATATCAAGAGTCTCGTGTTTAAGCTTGCATAGAGAATTCAGTTATCGACACTCCTTTGTTACAAAGCTCTAATATCTTAGATAATATTATGTTTTTTTCTCATTAGGAACTAGGGTGCATTAACGTTTGCATGAAAAGTGATATCTATAGGCTTGATCGAGATCGTATTTGCCTATTTTGTTATGTAGTTTCATATAGTTCGTATTTGTTACCTGTTGTTGTGCAGTATTATGTCTCTTTACCCTAAATTATTAAGTTTTGTCTTGAGTGCCCGCTTGTGGAGTGACTGGTAACCTCAGTAATAATTTCTAAGACACCGTGGTACAAAAACACGTTTATACTCTCGCGCAGTTCTCCCTTCTTTCGGAATGAGTTTATTTGTCGAGCAATTCATACATTCTCGAGATGCTCAGCATGGTGAAGTTAGGTTCTGTATCTATTGCTAAAACTCCTCTTGACTATGTCGAGATTGCCGACTCTCGCACCCTTTATACCATTTTGTACTGTTAAAGATTTAGTGTTAATTTGCACATAGTTCAATCGAGTCTTCCGCATAGCTCAATTGTCTTGTAACGCATTATCACTTATGTTAGTATCTGATAAAACAATATCGGAATAGTATGATTATGTGAATTTAAAGCAGAAGATGTGGTTGGTAATCTTTAATAATTATATATGGTACTCCTTGTTAATGTACACTCGATTTCTTAACCTAATGTACCGTTGTTATATATGTACTGATGAATTTCCATAGTGGGTGTCAGGACTCCAATATATCTATAGGTTAATTATAAAAATAGTTTTTGCCTCGTTAACAGTCGTCGGAGTATGATCATATGTACCATAAGTGATCTAATTACACTGTAGTGACCTACCTGTTAACAGCCAGATAAAACACTATAACTTGAAACTCTAACTTAGTGCCATGTATTTGAGTAATCCAATAGCTAAGTAATTATGTAGGCAAAAGACTACAACAAAGACACCACCAGTCCTGTATGCCGGTCTCACGCTTCAAACATTGCATGCTCTCCCGACTGTCAGCTGATGCCTTTTATATCAACCTACATTTAAGCTCATCCATGCCCAATCAGCGGGAATGATACTATCATATGAAGATGTACATTTGTGTCATGTTTCTATATTCCATGTTCGTGTCACGTGAGTGTAACATGACTGAGATAGACTGAGTAGAGATAGTCTAATAGAGAGTGCTAACATAGCTTAAAGACCGCTATAAGCATCGTGGTATATAATTCAAACAAAACACACTCACTACTCTTGATCTGGTAGACACTCAAATTGTATTTCTAGATACGTGATAATCGGGAGAAGTGCAAGTCAGCTTTCCTCGTATGAGCTTACTCTTCTCCTTATAGCGGAAGACAAAGGAAATAACGAATTAGAAGTTTATAGTATGCTAGAAGGCCCACTAAGACAGATCTCCACTCAAGAATACGACTAGACTGCCAGCAATGCTGTACTTTCGATTTTGCAAAATCGACTTACCGACATCAGATGGTGATAGAGATGCAAGACATATACAGTTTCACAAAAAAAATAATATAAACCATATCTAAAAAATAAAATAGAATAAGCTAACTTTGGAATTTAAGAGGGATTTTTATAGAGATGTGATTTAAAACTCGCAAAACAGATTCATAGAACGCGAAGACAAGGAAAAGAGATAGGTACAACAATCATCTCTCCTGCGTTCTTAGGATCAGTTTTGTGTGTATAGTGAAACATTTCCGACTCCCAAGGATACATACCATCATTTTCCCCCATTCTATTCTCTTTTTTTGTATACTCGTTTCGGTTACCTTTTGTCCGTGTTGCAGGTATCTTCTTCCTTGCACATTTCTAATCTTCGTGTAGTCATTAACTTGCCGCTTCACTTTTAACTGAACAGGGTCTAGCAATCTTCACTGACCGCTCCTCTTGCCTGTACATACGCCTTCTCGATTGTTGTCTCGTTCCATGAGTGCGGCGTGGATATCGATGAATTCAGAGAATACTCACCTCGATTCTCTAAACATATCACCAGTGGAACCTCTACTTTTCCATATTCAAAGTCTCTCTTCTTTCATCTCTCACTTGCCCACATTCCATCATCCCATACTCGCCGAAGGACATTTAGTTCCTGAGCATATATATTAAAGTGATAATCCTGATGCTCAATATTTTATCCTATGTTGTCGGAATTCAAAGGTTCTATTACAACCCCATCCAAATAGTCATATTCGTTCCACATAAATATAAACCAGCACCCCCGAAGAACTTATTATAACCCTCCTAATTTTGCTTCAATACCACCACTTTCTCGTGATAATTATCTGTTCTCTCAGTGTGAAGAGAGATTAATTACTTCTGTAGATGGCCTTGTGAACTGAGCCTCTAACTATTGTAGTACTACAACTTAGCACACACGCCATTCTCCAATATAAGATAATCTCTCATCATAGGCAATATGATGTTAACAGTGAGACAACTGAACATTGAGACAATTACCCTCACATCCATCCTCGCCCGCTTTAAGCACGTAAGTAATGGCCTTCATGCCCTATATTATGACCTGTTGCATCCCATATGCAGCAGCTCTCTTCATCCCTATCACTGCATAATTCTCCTCCTACTACTTCACTCACTACTTGATTCTACACATATTTTGGGCAACTACAAGCTACATCGATATTGCCGAGGGCACAGACTCACCACCTCATCAAAGACTCGATGTTATAAGCTGTTAGTTGTATATATATTAGGTAAACGTAATCCCAGGAAATGTTATATCTTATACTCGGACTACTCATGTAAGTTGCTGTGCTGGACGATCATGGACTGCGGTTATAGGATCTGTCCAAAATATCGTTGCTTTTCATTACCTAAGGAGTCGAAATTCTACTCAAAATCATTCATAAGCTACTTCCTCGGCAACATGGATGTATTTACAGGATCTGTTGTGTATGCGCGCTTTTTAACATTGTCGGACATGAATTAATGAACACAACAGACGTGGGGGTAGCACGCGAAATAGTTAGTTCCAAACTGTCAATAGTTTAAACATGCATTTATAAGTAAAAGATATAGGTACTTAAACAGGTAGAGGATGTGGATGGCACACACCTTGAGCTCTCGCACAGTCTGTACGACGATAGCAGAGTTATAATTGGAGCACTCGTTATACTATTCTCGGCGCTTATGGGCATTCTCAGTATGGCCAATCGTTTCATCTCAAAACACCTCAGGTAAGTCATCTTCCCCTGGAGTATAGTTACCACGGCTCTTCCAACTAACCATACCATCGCTCAGGTGAGCTGCATTCAAACCCACCATTTAGTGTGATCATTTTTTATCCGTCCGGCATGCGTATCGCAGATTTCGCCCAATTTCCCATCTCCGTTGGTGGTTGCTCTTAGTCTATCAAAGCACCCGCCGAACATCATAGTTTACAGGTGTCTTTTTCACCACCCTAACATATCATTCAGCCACTTCATTATAATTATCGTTGCTCACATAGCTGAGTTTTGCTATTTGTGGTACATGCAACTGCCATGAAAGAAAAGTGCCCACCAATATTTCAGTATGCAGGGGAAACCAAGTGTTGCGTTATGTTGTCTATATGCATCGGGAGTTTCCCGGGAACTTCTCACGACATACTCTTCACTCTAATTCAGCTTCGTTGTCAACCACGTTACTTATTAACTACTTTGAAGTGTCAGGAAAAGAAGAGATACAAGTCATAACGCTACATGTGCAAAAATATTGGCTGCAATGTACGTGGCTGTTGACGTGCCAACATCTTCTACTAGCCAAGGACCAGACTAGTTCCTGACGACGTGTCAAAATCGGTTACGTTGAAACGAGTAGTGTGGAAGGCAGCACTACCAAAAACGATAGTACAAAGGATGGGAAAGGCCTTTTCTTTGGAGCGCCAGCACAAGAGGCATAATGGACGACTACTTGTTTGGAATTTAAAATTGTCTTGCTTCTACTTTGAAGAGGAGGGTCACGGAATAAATAATGCTCACAGATACAGAATAGATTAAGAGCGAGCTACTGAACGTAAATCAAATTGTCGAGAACGGAAAGGAAGCAGTGTTTGCTGGGAATATACGAGACAAAAAACAGAGAAAGAGAATTGGAACTGACACTGGATGTGTAGAGGAGGAACCAAAACATAGAAGCTCGATACGAAATAGGTCAACAAGAGAAGGGAGTCGCTGCTGTCAAATTCACGGACGCAAAGTAAGTGTAGAGACATAATGAATTGGCTTTCAGCGTCTAGAGGCGGAGTGTAAGTAGGGTTAAGACAGTTTTAATGACAGTGGTACCATTATTTATTTCAATAACACCTAACGGCACCCTAGAAGCAGTATGCCCTTATCTTTTTGATTGTCAATTGGAATGCGTTTTGACTTGACCACAGCGTACTTCTGATCCAGGCATTTAAAAGAACGCCTTCCGTCGGTCAAACGCAACAGCCACGGCTCTGGTTCAATTTTCTCGCTATTAATTAATTATCTAGTCATATACCTATAGACTGTGGTGGGTTGGGTGTACAACTAAAGACAATCAACGTGAACATTCTTGCAATAGGTTAGAGGGCAAATATGTTCCTGAGGGATATTGGCCTTAAGGATACTGTCTTAGGCAACTCCCCCAATTCGCTGAATCCATGAGTTCTTGAAGTGGGACTTCTCCATTATTCATAGTGAGACACAAGGTTCTACCTCCCTCGTGATAGGTTGGACACTGTGTATTTTCTCGGGAAATGGTGTTTGAAAGGGTGGTTTGGTAAGTCTTGGACGTTTCAATAGTCCTCTTGTCCACTTCCCGATGATCTGCGGCCGTTCCACTAACTATACTAATCTGTGCAAGGTTCTCGTGCTGTTAAATTAAACAGGTCATACGAACGAACTCCATTTGGTTCATCAATAATTCTTGAAGGTGGTAGGCATAGCAGACGTTATTGACGCGGTTGGCTTTTCCACAAACCTACACGCCCTTAAACCTTGCCAGTAATTCATCAGAATTAAATGACAAGATGTGGATCCGGTTAAGGGCATCGAGGAAAGCGTAACCTATAATCTAAAGTAGTTTCCTCCGATGGGTTTTGATTTTTCCGTCACAGCCCTGACCAATTTGAAACACAATAATATTCGGACGTCATGTCTGTCCGTCCCATGGGCCTGATCATATACAACATAATAACCGCTCTAGCTGCTAGGTGGAATTCAAGTTTCTATTTTCCAGATCCAGGTATTACTGGGGGCTAATCTGGCCAATTTTTATGATGCGGGTAGCAGTGCAATAAATATAGCCAAGACACATGAACACGAGGGGCACCCAGTGGATAACAGTATTGAGTGAAGCGGATGCTGCACGAACAAAGACAAGTGGATTATGTCGGTGAGTTCATTAACACTTCCGAAAATGGCATAAATATTCTGCACACAAAAATAAATGTATCTCGTCTTTTCATTCTTTTTTTTTTTATTTCTAATTTACGTTTTTCTCAGTTTTGGACTATCGGATTTGATTTCTCAGAGTCTTTTATTTAGCGTACTGCCCTTAGAGATTTTTAAAAAACGGGAAGACACTCGACATCGTCAGATCGATGGAGAACTGATCCGTCCTGCGCTCCTGCTCTTCAACAAAACGCTAAGCCGCGTCGGTCTGCAGTGTGGCAAAATAGAAAAACAACACAGACTATTATCGAAAGTTTTGAATTTAAATACTTAGCCCGTATAGACGTAAGCCGGTGTGTGTCGCACTCTAGCGAAAAGTGAACAAACTAGGAACTAAGAGGAAAAAAATGAAAGGGAATGTTACCAATCATGGATACCGAACACTTTGAAAGAGAGAAAGGCCGCCAAAGTTCAATAACAAATCAGGGCCCAGGGCGCAGACAAAAACCATCATGTTAATTTATAAGGGCGGTTTCTAGATCTCCGCAGCTACATAAACCTATCCCACAAAACCGTCTCGCAAACTGGATCCCCCGTGCGATAGCTTCTCTGGTGTGATACATTTATAAGAAACACTGGCAATCTAGTGGTTTACGATTACTGAAAAATCAATAGGGGTCTGGTTCGGTGAAGAAGCTTCTTCTTCTGGTGTTAGGAGGAGAAGAAAGTACGATCAGCTTAGAGACCCATTACATACTCTTCATTTAGATGTGATCACCATAGATAACAAGAGCTTACCCCCCTTAAGACACCACCAACCCCAACTCACAAAACCGTACTGGCAACAAAAACCTCTAACCTCCGATTCTTTTTGAATTACAGTAATGAAAGGGAAACACCGCTTCTGAGTCACGCCTTATCGAGACGTATGCACAAAACTCGATAGCTTATGGAAACTCGCTGGTTCCTAACAGATATTTTGTGGTTTGTCACTTTTCCTGTTAGTGGCTTTTCTTCTTGTTAGCATATCGTTGGAGCAGGCGGCTACGGCAAGCATTTTTTGAGGCAGGGGCCGGGACTGTTTTCCCTGTGAAGGATGTGAACAAGATAATCAACAAAATTAAATAAACACATTTCTTGATTTTCTTCTATTCACCCTTCTGTATTCTAGTGTTTTTTTTATTTACTCGCAGAAAAATGCTGAGTCAATCAGCACACCCCAATAGTTTATGCACCCCCAAAGCCAGGATGGGAGGGTCAATAGTTAAGTCGACTTGATAATGAAGAATATATATCAGAAAAAACACGATTCTATTCTGAAAAATAGCATAAATAATAAACATGATTTAGGAAGGACCTCTTGCTCATTACTAAATCGATAGTGATGGATAAAATATTATTGTTCTGTGAGATTTAATATATCACGAATTAATAATATTCCTCTTGGAGTTTGGTAATGGAGTGCACTGTAATTATAATCTGTCATTCAATATAACAGTGCATACTTGAGGGAGAGTGTGAGGGATAAAGCAATTGTATTATATTTTTTATATTATACTAATTTGAGATTTTATTGAAGCTTTATAAATTCACCTACAAAGGCATTTTTGCTTTTATTCCTATGATAGTCACACCGGCAAATTATTGTGACCTTTAAAATTTTCTTGGTTATTATAGATATTCTATAGGTGAAGAAATTTTACTATATAAGGCTTGCTAGGAAAAAAATTTCCTAGTGTGTATATTCTATGCTCCCCTTTTAGTCTAATTATAGTTAGGATGAAGATGATGCAATATAAGTCGGAGGAAAAGAATTACCTTAAGCCCGTATTAATTCGTGGGATTCGACATAAGCAAAAAAGAGGGCGTTACTACGAAGTGGGACTATTCTGAGCTGCATTAATTTGGGAGTGGCGCCAGCGTTGTAGCTTGACTGACCGTTTATATTTGAGGAATAAAAGACTGAGTAATAAACCACGTGGATCAGTCGATTTCTACCCGTCTCTGGTACACTGGTCTGTATAATTTTATATGACGGATGTATAAATAAGATATTATACGTTACTAAAAATAGCTGATGAATCGTAAATAGACAGAGCGCACGGGGTGCAGCTCCTCGGTTCCTGCACTTAATACTTAATCTGCCAAACCAATTATACGTATAACTTTAGACACCAATGTAAATCTGCAACGAACAATACTTTCTTAACCCATAAATAAAACACTATCAGCTAATCCAAACTAAGGAATAATTTAGGACAAATTTCGTGTGATCAAGGTCACCAGCAAAAAAGCCTTTAGGGATTAAAAGCTCAAAATCTCAGCTTTAGTATAATAATAAAAGATATATATGCATACACATATACACACGTCTCTAGTCTGCATATATAAATGCCGTTCTTACAGCGTCATTCCCAAGTATAAGGTTAAACCCGAACAAAATCTTATCCACGACCAGGGTCTCAACATGTATTAGCTCAGTGTCGTTTATACTCAATTCGACCCGGCTTCGCTCGCAGCACTTCAGTGTATTTTCGTCAGTTGTTAACACACTCACTTCTCCAAACCTCCAGGAGTGGCACATAAATCTGTAGACCAGCGTTTGCATACATCCAGTGTCCTCTAAGGCTGTACATTTCCTTTCATTCAGAATTATGTCAGTCGTTGACAGCGCCTTGTTCTTCAGTTCCCTGGAGAGTAAGCTGACGCTGACGACTTCTTCCCCGAGGCGTTTTCCCTGATTCACCGAGACAACATGCCTGGTCTTAATTACACCAGAAACATCGCACCGATCAGTGCGACTGTTTTGATAGGTCAGTAGCTGCGTCTGAGCACTTATAACAGATGATTGGCGCGCTGGCTGATTGATTGACTGCGGCCTTCTCTTCAGGTTCCTCAGTGTCGATCATGATGGTATCCATTTTCCTCTTAATCCAGTTGTCCACTTGCAGGCACAACGGCAAGTATTAACTCGAAATTTGTTCTATTGCAAGGGCTGCAGATCATCTCGTCCGTGGCAGTACCAACAAACACCGGAATCAATCGATAGTCAAACAATAAAGAAAATTAAAAAAATAAAAAAGTGGAAGAACAATTTGCGGAAATAGCTTATCAGTTGACTTCACCGACAAATCCACTGTCTTGTTCGTCTCGCTTCAATATTTACAGTGCCCTCTGTTCATGTGTCTTGCTTTTTATTGAGCTACGCATGCAAATCACCGATGATGATGATGAGGGTTTGTTTCACCCATGCGCAGTGACGGAATTGCAAATGGTGGCTGTGACGGAAAAAATCAAACATCGAGGACACTTAGTATTAAGTAGGTTTGGGCCCCACGGTCACACTTCATTATATATGCATACTGGAGAAGTGTAGCTTGGGAAGAAGCGCGAATAATGTGCAGCTATCACGATTGAGTAACAAGATTTCTATGCTGTTTTTAATCACGAGAAGAATGTTTTGACGGCGAGGTGGAAGTGGACAAGGAACGAGGCGTCAGATCAACTACACAACACCATCGCAGAATACACAGTGTCCAATAAGAGCAGAACTGCATATGAGAGAGAATTTCAGATATGGATCGCGAATGGATGGCTGATACCGCAACCTCAGGAACAATTGCCCTCCCCTAGAGGATTGATCCCGTTGATGGTTGTTACACAAACCACCAAAGCTAAGGTATGACTAGAAATTAATTATAGGAAAATGAACCAACGTGGCTTTGTTTGACCGACGGAAGGCGTATCTTTAAATGCGGATCCATGAATCGCTGTGGTCATTTCAAACATTCATCATCAAAGTAAGGAGATACTGCTTGGCGCGTCTGGTGTTTGGTCATAATATGGTACCCCTTATGCCCTAGACGCTGAAAAGCCATTATTAATGTCTCTAACACTCTTTGCTCGTGATTGAACCAGCGACTCTTCTCTTGTGACCTTCACAGCTCTGTTTTCCTCCTCTCCCAGTTCCTCCACTTCTCTGTTTTCTGTTCCACCTCTCCTTCGTTCCTCGTTTGATTTACGTCGTAGCTCGCTCTAATCTATCGACTGCATTTTTTCTCCCCTCCCTCTCAGAGAAGCAGACATTTTATCTCCAACCTTTACCCATAATGCCTCAGGCGCTTCTATAAAAAGGCCTTTCCTTCTCCTCTCTAACTTTTTGTTGTTGCATGCCTTCCACACCCACTCCTCGTTCACCCGTTCAGTTCCGATGTCTCAGGCCAGGTGGACTTGCACGCAAAGCAAGTCCTTGCCCGTTTTGCATGTGGTAAGTTTCTTCTCTCACTACAGTTAAGACGGTGCAAGACGAGCTGATAAGGAGAGCTATGTCAGTGGAATTCCGGAACTCCCCGATGCATTGACACAACGCACACTGTTTTCCACCTGCAGGAAGTTGGTGGGACATTTTCCTTCATGCGGGTGGTTCCATGCAACTACAGGAACGATAATAAAAGGACAGGCGAGTATGTTAAATGGGTGGAAAGACACTGTAAATGATGGTTGGGGTGTTGATCAAGACGACACCACCGGTGGGAATTGGTACGTGGCCGAGGAGAAAGTAAATGGATGGGTTGATGCAAGCTCCCTGGCGATGGGTATGGTGTTGGAGAGCCGTGGTACTCTACTGGAAGATGCATACTGGGTTTGACCAAGAAACGATGTGCAACTGGATGCCATGCTGAAAAGTATTAATCTTACATTACAGTGGCGAGCCAAGGTGGTGCATCTGTACACATATTTACAATGCATGTACCATTGGCTGATAGACGCCCTGACTGGAAAAATCCGAGTAAGGATAAAAGTGAGATGCTCGTGTGCAGAAGCTATGTGAGGCATCTGAACCAGATAACCAAAGAGCAGATCTGCACCATGCATAGAAAGAGAGGACATCCTGGCGTTCAGCACACAGCTTACATCGTCTGGAGAGTGTATCCCGCAACAATCCTTGATCCCAAGATAGACCGGGGGAAGCAGGGAGATAGAGTGTTGGTGAGGTGTGAAAACTGGTCAACAGGTACTGCATGAATCTCCCTAGGGAGGAGATGAGGACATGGTCTCATAGCTTGTCCTCTACCTCAGATAGATCTTATTAGGAGAAGCGTGACCACTTAGACATAGTCTGGCCTCCTACTGGAAGTTTAATACCTCTCTACTGAAGATACTTTCGGGATTGGCTGGTTAACAATTGAGAGGGTATTAGTCGGGTGGTTATTGGCAATAGATGGTGGGGTAACCTTAATCACAGGATTAGAGACTTCACTATTTAGTACAGTCCTAGATAGGGCTGTGAAAGTGAAAGCCTTGAAAGATTGAGTTTCCTGGGTGGTGGATGGGAGTATCCCCTAGCCATAGACCTAGATAGACGAGAACTAGAACGTAGTTAGATGTAGATTAAATAGAATATCCAATGAAATGTGCAAGGAAGAGCTGCGAAGGTTCCCCGATCAGTATATCAAATGTCAATTCCTTGGATGGAATTTTAAAAAAAAGAAAAAGAAGATAAATTGCATTTTCTTTTTGTCTATGACTTGGAGTTTTATGATCTTATAAAACCCTAATTCCAAAATAGTATCATTTTATTTTATTTTGTAAGGTGTTATATTTTTGAAAATTTTGTTACATCTGATGTCATGAATATGAATAACAGTGTTAGAGTCTAATATTTGAGTGGGGGACTTTAGTGGCCTTTGACTTCTAAACTTATTTTTTCTTGAAAAGGGATAATGATGGTGATTTCCATACAGAGCAGATAAAACTATTTTGGAAATTAATTTTTTGTACAAAAATAGACACTTTAGTAAATCTATAAACACGGTCTTTTAGATTTTTTTCCATAATGAAACAAGGAGAATAAATACATGACAAGCAATGTTGTCCATCTCAAAGTTCTTTCATAATGAAAATATTTGTGATATTAGATTTTGAAAGTGAAATGCATGTTAGGCATAGATAAATAAAATATTTTTATCATATTTACTTGTTTAAAAAAATGTAGCAAGTTTTAATTTATAAGTTGCTTAACACTTGAATAACTACTAATGGACATATCCATCAGGAAATCCTAGTAACAAAAATATGCATATTTTATCAAAAGATATTTTTTATTACATAGAAATATTAAGTGCCTGATACTGAATCAAATAAAAAGTAGGTAGATCATCATTTTAATCCATCTTCTGCTTCTAATTTAAAACTATTCCTTTTTAGCATTGTATCTAATATTGTATGAATATGTATACATTACAACTATTTATCATATGTAAAATGTGGCAATGTGAGAATGTCAAATTTTCATTGTCAGAACTATTATTCAATCAAGTAACCATACAAATAAAACTTTCAGAAAACTGAATTACTAAATATGTATTTCTGTATTGTCATTACATCAAAATATTTTTTTAAATATAGAAATAAGTAATTAGATTTTCAAATGAAACTTTTCACATCATCATTTTAGAATACTTAATCACCATTTGTAAAAAAAAAATAATTTTAGATATTAGCTTGTAAACTAATACTGTATGAATTTATCAAAGCTTAAATTTCATTCCCAAAAATTAAATCATGATAAACTTAAACATTTCATATTTTTATAAAAATTTAATTCAAACTTATTTAATTTTTCTTCCCCTGTCAACAGGGCCTAAATCTAAATTGCAACCAGTTCTGGTGCTCTAGGGAGTGTGGAATCACCCATTCATTGTCATTACTATCAGGTTCACTGAAACCCAGAGTGGTAGTACCTATAAGGGTCCTATCTATGAAACAAATAAATCTATTTTCAATAATGTTTAATGTTTAAAATTATTTTGAACAACATTAATACACTGGCTTTTAAAAGATTAACATTGCAACTAAGTAAGCAGTGTTTACCAATTATTTGTATGAATTTTTTGGATGAGGCTTGATGTGTATAATTTTGATTTTTAGGATTGTTGTCTTTATAATGGTTCATAAACTGTGTAGTTTTGTTTGAGAAACAAAGAAAAAGAATCGGATTCAATAGACAAAACCAAACGGACCAACGCCAAATTCAAAAGCCCCAGTCACAAACAGACATTCTGAGAATTAGGGAAGAGAAGGTTTGTAGTAGCAGAGCCAAAGAGAAAAGCATTGGCAAGTGAAGGGAGCAGTAAAGGGTATGATCCTTTTAGAACCATGTGAATTAAAATACAAGTATGAGCTTAAACACTAATAAGACTGTGTAAAAAGGAAAATTCATTAACAAACCACATTTTTGTGACTTGTTGTTTATTTGATACAATTTATAATACACATATAAAGGACAATTTTTGTTATGACTCAAACTTCTTTGTTTATTACTTGTAGTGTTTTTGTTTTTTGATGTTACATTTCCCATAAAAATTACCTCCAACCAACCTACAACATCTTCATCTTTATTGTGTTATGTAAAATCATGTTTCAGCTGTTGTATCCTGACCTTCCTTGGGTGTTCCCTGTGTATCCGAGCATAGAAATGACCCTACCTGGAAAATAATTTTGAATAGTTTAATTGTTGATCACACAAGGAATCAAAGAACTTTTGAAGATCTTATTCAAATAATGATGTCATTGTTTTTGCACACCTATCATTCCAGCATGTGTCACAAGAAGAGTCATGATCATTTAAACAAAAATAATTGTTTATTGTTGTGATTTTTTATACCACAATAAAGATAAGGAAAACAGTCTGAAAATCAAAATTATATAATGTCTACCTATTTAAAATGATTGTAAAGATATATCTTTAAACTGACTTTGGCGTAAAAATAACTAAAGTGCTGACATGCTGTAAAAATAAACAACCAACTTTAATTTTTCAGTATTTTCTTTTTAATTTTAATTCAAGACACATCTACAATAACTTTCTTTACTTTAAAAACTTTCTATTTAATTTTTTTTCTTGAGTATTTCTAAAATATATCAATAATTTACTTCATCATGTTTCATTATCACATCTTACTAGCAGGACCTGTTGAAATTACAAGGAACAAAAAAAAATAAGAGCTATTTAAATAAAGAAAGGATGATTTGCAATTTTATTACATATAAATCCTATTGTTGCCTTTGCAATAAATAATCTACAAATATACAATAGCAATCTATATAATACTTACAACACAGTAATAGTAGTAGTAAAGAGAGAGAGAGTGATGAAGTAATAGTATTAGTAAAGAGAGAGAGAGAGAGTGATGAAGTAATAGTATTAGTAAAGAGAGAGAGAGAGTGATGAAGTAATAGTATTAGTAAAGAGAGAGAGAGTGATGAAGTAATAGTATTAGTAAAGAGAGAGAGAGAGTGATGAAGTAATAGTAGTAGTAAAGAGAGAGAGAGAGAGTGATGAAGTAATAGTAGTAGTAAAGAGAGAGAGAGTGATGAAGTAATAGTATTAGTAAAGAGAGAGAGAGAGAGAGTGATGAAGAAATGAATGAATGAAAGATAATGATTAACAAAAGAAAAGTGTCTGTATCCACAATGAAAACAACCATTATAATGATAGTCTAAATAATGATAGTCTAAATAAATTCTTCTTTTTTTTTATTGAACAATCTCTAAATTTTAGAGTCCAAAAACAATAATTTGTTTAAGTGTGTTTGTTTACTATTGTTAAATATTTGTAAATGTCTTTCTTGTGAAGTCATGGGCTAGGCCAATCACTTGATCAAGGTGGAGGGTAGAAGAATATCCGACTTGGCTGTGGGGAGGATATGTGGATGAGCTCAACATACAAATGAACAAACAGACAAGCAGAATTATAATATAAACTTCTCCAGATCAAAATGGTAAACAATAAACTCTTATATTACATATCATCACTTGAAATGTCATATCAGACTTGTGTACAAGATTTATTAGTGAATAGAAAAAATATATTTAAAAGGACTTGAGTGAGTAAATTATGATTATATGCTCTACTGTGTATAGAGATAAAAACCCTCTTGGATATTTTGTAGACTATGTCTCATAAATATTATGCAGTGGCTGTCACAATAAGCATAAATTAATTTGTTGTTTCATTTTATGTATGCTTTTTAACTATGTATTAATATGGTTGATTTATTGTAAGCTGGAAAGATGATTGATTCTTGAATTTGTTATGTTGCAGTAAACATCAATAATTAATACTATATATCTGTGCATGGTAATGCAGGGGAGGAGACTAAGAGAGGGTGATAAAGAGTAAATAAATGAATGACAAACAACAAGGGTTAAAAACAAAAAAAGGTGTATTCATAATATATATAGAAAGGCAATATATAGTTGGAAAGTCTGCTCACCAAAAGGTTCTGTTTAGTTGGTGTTTAAATTTGGGGGGATAAGTCATGCGTGATGTGAATGACCATGTTTCATGTTGATGTGGTAGGAAGGTTGAGTCTTGACTTATAGCAGTGGTCACATGTGTGGTGTGGACAGACAGTAGTAGCTGATAATAGATAGATTACTTTCTAGCTGTACAATTCTCTTCTTGGTGGTGTTTGCAGATAAAGCTGGAATGAGAGCTCAGTAAATGACACTGATGTGGTGGATATGATGGGATATGGCTGTGTAAAAATCATTGCATGTGTTTATGTGGGAAGAGTGAAGCTGGTGACAGGATAAAACCATTACGAAAAGTCCCTTTGCTGCATTTGCTCCAGTCGGTAAGACACCTATGGAGTTACTATGTCACTCGTTTATACTGTCAGGACAGTTGTATGGAGCTCTATCTGTGAACAAGCTGCAAAGTTTAATCACGTGTGCTAATTTACTGTGTTGCATGAAGGCCTCCATAAATGTTTTGGTTGTGTGTCTGCCATGTGCATCTGTGGTTTATTGGTATGTTAGCTGACCACTGTTATAAGAATGATGGTGCTGTGCCAGGGCCAAAGCCCAAACACATGTGCAAGAGAGAACAAAAAGAGAGAATAGGGGATATTTATGTATTTATATACTTCAGGAATACTGATTGTGGTGCCTTCTAATTAATCAAAAGGGGTTTGTTGGTGTTGAGTGTGAATGGGTACAATCTTATTTTTTTACCTTGACAAAGAGTCATGAATTATGGTAAGATTTGACATTGATTTTTGAGTATAACATTAATTTTTGTCTACATCTTTTGTCACAGCTAGTCTGTATATTCATCTACATTTAAAATCTATTATATACAAGGCCATTAATATTTAAGCTTCAGGAATCAGTTGAATATAAATTCTGCTCTTGAGTGAGAGCTAAATGATATATTCAATATAGATGAATGGTTTCACAAATTGGAATAACCAATAATGCAATCATTAATGTTGAGTCACCAAATCCTGAAAATAAGATTTTGTAGTGCTCTTTCATGTGAGAGACTATTTAAAGAGATATTTTCAAATAATGTTTAGTAATGCAGACAGTATATTTATTGGTCCTCTACTTTAAATAAAACTTATTTTCTTTCTACAAAGAGAGAATTTAACCAAGGAATAACAAGGAATTTAACAAGAGAACATTTAATAATTAATTTGTCAAAGAAAAGAAGGCAGATAATGGAGTACTCAAAATATTAAAATGTTAAAGAAATAAATATGCCTGTAAACTATTACATTATCACAAATTTTGTTTTTAATAAAAATTGTTGTTCCACAGACAAATTAAATGTAAAATATCTGTGGTAAATAAGTTATTTAAGTGATTAACAAGAAACTAATTGGTAATGGAATTTGAAAGAGTATTGAAACGAGAATACAAAATTACAATGAAACAAAAGTTCTGGAAAAGGAGAAAGTTCCATAATAAATTCTTGTAAAAGATTCTAGTTCTGCAATTGTTCATAGTACTCAGTCGGTAGAGCGTTTGGCTAGAAACCACAAGGTTCCTAGTTCGATTCCGGTCCTCGCCAACTCAGCGTATGAGTAGCACAAGGATCTGTGCGGTAAAGTAAGGAGCTGACGGTAGGTGTGGTGCACCTCAGATGCTAAAACAATCTCCTTGGTCTAGCGCTATTGAAAAGGGGATAGACTCCCTCGCTGTATGGCTGATACCGACTTTGGGCCGCCCCGTCGACTTTACTTTACTTTTACAAATGATGAATGTAAAAGGTGAATGCAATAAAGAAAAACATCAAGAGATATTATCACCAAAAGTTTTCACCTTGAATTATAAGCTTAAGTGAAAAAGAGAAAAAAAATGTAATTTTAGACAAGTAATATCAGAGGTTTGAAATTTTGATATTGGTGTAAATTCTGTTTCTTTAATATTTTAAATTTGACTCATGTAGATTAATTATACTGCTGGTTTTTCTGCAAATGACACGAGAAAAATATATTTGCATTAAGCCTAAAAATCTATAAAAGTTTCCTGATCAAAAATTCAGTAATATTTTTTGTTAGTCATTTCAAATATTAAAATGTAGCAAGAAAATGTTGGTACAATAGATGTGATAATTTATTTGAAATAATCTATGACACATGGGCATATTTATGAAACTTCTGATTAAACTCAATATAAATGGCCTACAACCTTAACAACTCTCCACCATTTCCAAGAATCAGGGTTCTTATTGACCGGCAGATGTATAAATATTCAATTTATGAATAATATAACACTAGATGCTGGTCAGTAATAATACCAACAACCACAAACTTATAGTACTTGTAACCTGTTTTAGATAGAATACAATCCGAACGAGACAAAGAGAATTTTCTCTTTGTAGAAATACCAAAGACCAGTTGCACAAAATGATTACATGAAAAAAGCATAAAATGGATGCTTTTTAACAGCACTCATGTTGGATTTGGGGTATAGTTGTCATGACCTGCTCAAGGGCTTGGTGAGGCACCACCTAAAGTCCACAGCATGTGCTGGGGCCGCAGTCGTAGCATTCACTATTTCTTAGCTCAAACCCTCCTGCAGGGTTCTGCTGAGCACTGAACAAGTCCACAGTGTTGGAGCTACACACTCTTTCACACCATGGCTTAGGTACCAGTTCACTCATTATGATCCAGCCTGCTCTCAACTCAATCCTCCAGCCTTTCTACTGAATACGACCCAACCTAGTCTTCTGTCGACCCTGATCTGGCCTTTTCACTGACTATATTCCAGCCTGCCAGGGTTGTGCTTACTGCACATATATAATGAGATATCTTTAAAAGTGTATGGTTTGCAAAGAAGAAATAATGGACAAGAAAGTTTGGATTAAATCGTTTATTTTAGAATAAACAAAACTGGAAAAGTTGAGAAGGAAATTCCCCTTAAGCCGGTGAGGGAAATGGGAGCAGGCGCGTGCGGTTGAAGGTCAGTTCTGGCTCTGCGTGGTGTGGGTGTGGGTATAGTGGTAGTAGATAATAAGTCAGGAAGCTCTCTGTGGCCGGTCAGTGGTATTGGATAGTGATGTAGGCAGATGGACCCGTGATGGTAGTTGCAAACCTCCCTCGGGCCGTGAGCACCTGTTGGCACCTTCTGCTGTGCATCTTCTGCATTACTTGCAACTTTCAACATTACTGGCCATGAACGTCTCGTGATCGTCTGTTCCTTGACCCTCACTTGTGTCCATAATTCTGCCTCAGGGCTCATCCAGGGGGTTTACTACAATCAACAACAAAGATAGAATAAAGACAAGACAATTTCAGGTGAACTTCAGAAAATGGTCAGAGAGGTATATAGTTTGCATTAATTCTTTCTATTGGCTACAGTTCCATCTGCTCCCATCGCTTGTCGAGATGGGTAACACCCCCCCCCTCTGCTAGGGCTGGTCTCAAGTGGACAACTCATATCTTACTTCCTCGGTCTCCAGAACTCAACTGTTCTCTTCGGCTCCAGAAAACTAACTCCCTAACTTTTTAAAAATCTCCCAGAATCCCCAAATCTCCTATCAATTCTCGTACAAAATCTCATCCTCCAAGATTTTATCAACCCAGCGTGATTTGAAAGAGTTCTTTGTCTAGAAGACCACCCTCATGGTGAATTTTATGACCCTTCTGACCGTGGTCAACTATTATTTGCACAAAGGACCAGACATGTTGTCTGCTTCTAACATTATTTGTTCACAATCACTCCTTTTTATCTAGCCTAAATTCTTTTTCTTATTTTTAAGATTTACTTGACTTAGCCGTGACCCTACCTACACATACAGTATATGTATACCCACATACACATGTATGTATACATACGCACATATATATCTATATCTATATATACATTAGGGTAGGTCGATTTTCAACTTTTTTTGGAATATCAAAATGTAACAAATAGAGAAAGTTGGGTATTGGTATGGTAAGTACTGACACCAAAAAGTAGGTTTCTAGCTTGCACCAATTTTTGAGCATTTAGTTTTAAAGATCGTTTATTATGAAGCCCTCAGAAATCCTTGTTTTTGATACATTTACATAAGAAATTGTTTTAAAATCTCATAATTTCAATCCAGAAAAATTTGTAAATTTATCTTATTCAAATAGAATGAATAGAATATATCAAAAGTAACATTTAAAGTGAAATTATAACCCCCAACCCACCCTAATATCTCAAATAAGCAGCATTTTACCTCATTAATTGAGATATGTCATTAATGACATTGCAATATATTGTTGTAGCATTATTTTTTTCTGTTATCAATTGAACAAAAGCAAATAAGTATGAACTCTGCTAGAAACAAAGGAAGGGATGATGATTTTAACATAAGCTACCATTGTAATTTGAACATTCCTTTAAATATCTACTGGTTACTAATTTTAAGTTTCTATTTTATATAATCACTGTAATGCATAAAGTTATAAAAGACATGATAAAGATACATGAATGTTCTAGGGATAATAGTAACTTTTATCATGCCATCATATTAAACTGCTCTACATAAGAGCCCTTTGAAGCAAAGGAAGGCCTCATTTCATGGCATAAAACTTTTGTAATGATATGCCTATGCCTTGCTTCAATTCCATAAACCGATTGGGAAGCTGAAGTTGTTAATTTTACTGCCCTTTCAACACTTTGTGAGTGTGAAGGCAAATCAGGCAACTATAATTTTATCCCACTCTTTTATGACTTCAGTTCATTATCTAAAAATTCTTCAGTGAATCCAGGCTCACAAATTCCATTTTGAGACAGGTCGATCAACTGTGACCAATGTGTAGCATCAAAATTGATTATTGGTATTTTTTAGCCTCTTTTTGGTTGGCTTCCCTCTCCTGAAAAAAATGAAAAATCAATATGTTGAATTAAATTGAAAGTTCAACCTTGTCTTAATTTTTATCATGAAATTAGGATATTACTTTAAATTAAATCTATAAATTGATGAAATCATTTTAATCAATCTTATCTAAATTACTTACCGAATGGCTAAAAAATATTTTATAGCTTCATCCCTCACTTCCAGTTCATCTGATTTAAACATTGAATACAACATATTTTCTGGTAGGAGGCCAAAAGCATTATGCTGAATATTTTTTAATGCAATCTCCTGAATTTCAGGTGGTATCTCTTTGATTCTTTGCAGCATATTGAAAATATACAGTTGCTGGTTATGGAATTTATTGTCTCTTAATTTCAAACCAGCTAACTGCATAAAATTTAACAATAAACTGGATTAGGCTGTGTAGTTTTGATATGTTTTCAGTGTAAATTCCACGAGTCCACAAATATATTAGTCTGGTAGCTAACGTCAACCATCTTGCCTGATTTAAAGGTCCAATTTTCCATGCAGCATATCTAGGGTGGACTTTCCCTCGTGAAATCCCCACTGCATATTCTAGAAGAAGTATATGATCACTACTCAGATCATCTGTCTGTTTAATGCTAGAATATTGGCTCTCCAGAGGACTAACTATCGGTTCAAATTTGATCTGGGGTAAATTATGATATTCATTTGTACACAATCTCCCAATTGGACCAATAAATGATGTTGGACTTCTTGTGCTGCCATCAATGTGCTTAAAAACCACTCTGAATGGAAGCTCATTTTGATGTAGAGAGCAATCAATGATGTGCAATTTCCTTTTTAGTTGTTTCTCTAGAACTGAAACTAGCCCAGCTTCACAGCCAGTATTTGAATGGGTGTTATTCAGTAAAACAGCTTTTAGGGTATCAACACTGTCATATTCCTCCAAAACACAAAAAACCTCCTCTGCTAGAACAACACCAGTTGCTCCAGTAGTTGGGATAACTCTATGTGTGAGGTACTTTCCACTTTTACTACAACCCATCTCTTTCATAAATGTCAGGTGGTGTTCTGTTCGCTTCATTTTCTTAAATTGTTTCTTTCCATCTACCTCCACAATTTCTTTTTATAAGAGAGTATTTTTATCCTGTCTTCCATCAACACCAATACAAATAATTTTTTCAGTTTTATCAATGTGTTTTTGATGGGCATTAGTTTTTGTTCTTTCTTTTGCATGGTCTGTTTTAGATTTATCTAAAATTATGTTTTTGATATCAACACTCGGGTTGAGAAGGCCCATAGCCTGTAAATCTAAAAGAAAGTCATTTGCAAGACTTGCTCCTAAGTTTGATGAAACATCACCCCTGATCAACTCAGTAGCATACCGAGGAATTTTTAAAAGGCTGTAAACACTTGTGGGATATCTGCCAGGCTCATAATCTTCATCTATTTCCTCACTATTTAATGAATGGGAAAGAATAATATCCTGATCATAAGATGTAGAGGCAATATGAGATGAATCAATTTGTTTTTGTCTTTTTCCTTCTACTACACTACTTTTAGGTTTCTGAATGGCAGCTTTATCCACAGGTCCAAGCTGGAAACTACCCTTGGGTCCTATTTTGGCCCTCTGGTCTTTTAGATACTCTCTGTCTTCCATTGGTACCTGAAATATTAGATGTAATTTATGTTGAATAAATACATCTAACCAACTGAAATCTCAAAATATTATATCACATAGAAAGAAAACTTTTCTAACTTATTTACATAAAATATCATTATAGAAATTCAATTGAATTAAAATGTTTATGATATTGGGATGATATTTGAATTCATTAAAAAAGAAAAATAGAAAAATAACTTTACCTTAACTTTGAGAGGACAAATACAGATTATGTGCCTAGTCTGACAATTTTCTTTTTTGCATTTCACATTTTTGTCTTCACAACTTAAAATTGGCAATTGACAGGAACAAGAAGAAATGTCAAACAATGTATCCAGTTTTTTTACCATAATTTTCTTTTGCGCTGAAGAAATAGATTTTCTATTTATCTGATGCGCTATTTCGAAACATGTCCTTTTCAGTTTAATTATGATAAACCTTTCGCTTAACAGAGGCAAACGGGGATTAACTACTTATTTTTCGGTAAAATAAAAACATTCGATTTTGTGTGTATTCAAATGCGTTTGCTCAAACAATGGTAAAGTTTTATCGAAAAATATTTGGTACAATTATTCTTTATGCAACTTTCTCCGTTTGAACCTAGTGTTGGTATAAAAATCAACCTACCCTAATATACATGCACACATGATCTACTTGAACACACACACCCATCTGTGGGTGATCCTAATCCATTCCCAATTTACACACACACACACACACACACACACACACACACACACTTATCTTATATGTGGGTTTTCTTACTACCTATTCAGTTATCTACCTAGAATTATATATACACACCTACACCCGCATGCACAGATGCATACTGCATTGTGCTATATAGTTGTAGTCGGTAGGGTATGATGTAAGTTGATATGGTGACTTGAGTTGACAGGCGTATGGTAAGATTGATGATAGTCGTAGTCACTTTAGGGTTCGCCCGGTGTGGTCGGGTCAGGTGAGGGTAGGGGTATCGGGCCGGCTGTGGCGTGGTGTTGAAGCAGAGTTGAGTTGGTTGGGTAGATGCGGGTGTGCGTGGTAGTGTTGAAGCAGCTCTTTGATCCTGCCTGCCGGTCGGCGATACTAATGGCTTGGAAGCCCTCGGTCAACTGGTTTGGTCCTCAGATGCCGGACTTATATAGTAACGAGATAGGCTCCAGAAAGGCCTTTCATGATTTTGGTGGGAAGGTTTTTATTGGTCGAGAATCCGGATTCTGTTTATAATATTATTTTTTATTGTTTAGGAATTCCTTTCAAGCAGAACTCAGTCTGAGCCTATGCGCAGAACTGTGTTAATTTGGTCACTTTGTTTTAGGATACCATTGGGTTAACTTCCGCTGGTAGGCGTCTGTGACTTGTGTTTTGTTTTGTTTTTAATTTTGTTTTGTTGGCGAGTGGATGTATTGTGAAGTAAGGATTGTGAATCATAAGAGATATCTTATTTCTGTTATAACAACGCAGATGAACTGGCCTCCTGCTGTCCATATTCCAGCCTGCTATGATCCTGCCTTTAACTGTTGTTCCAAAGATTACAGTAACAACTTAGCAAACTGTTCTTTTTAAAAAAAAACACAAAGTCTATTCTTACCAACAATGAATTTATTCCAGTCCTGAGACTTTCTACACAGAGATATCCCTATCAACCTTGTCCTATTGAAATTTTTGGGAGGGTGAAATGGCTGCAACAGTAGCCCCCCACCTTGGGGATGTTTTGTAAAATAAAATGTTATTTTGTTTGGGCCTTGGTGCCTTTATTTTTGAAATTCCCAGAGTGAATTTTTGTGGGCCTGTCATTGGTCGAAGATGACATCATTGGAAGGGACGAGGAAGGTCCCTGGCGGAAACCCTTTTCGTCAGACAGAATCACTTTTGGACGGGCACTCTGTGAACAGAGGTGATAGAAAGGCTCTCTCATGGGCTAGGCCTCCCACTTCTATGTTTGGTTGTCCGCTGTGAACAGCGAAGGATCTTCTTCAAAAGAAAGGACTAGGGTTCGTGAACGAATCCAAGGTTGAGAGATATGTGAACGTATCAACGTTGAGACCACTGGGTCTTTTTGAGTGGTTGAAACCAGGAGCAAGGAAAAGTATTTATGGGGACGTGATCGTCCTAGTACAAAAGGAAGTTTGGAGAAGATTTGTGAACGAATCTAATTTATATAATGAACTTAGACCACTGGGTCTTAAATTTGTGGAAAACCAAAGGAACATTGAAGGAAAGAAGAAAGGAAGAAGAACATAGAGGGAGAGAAGGAAGGAAGAAGATAAATGAGAGAAGGTAACAAACTCAGAGTTCTCTGTCATCAACAGACCAAAATAAGGGCCCACTAAAAACAAAAGGGCATTACGAACTTTAGTCTCCCGGCAAGTAATTTCAAGTGTAATTTTTGTATGTGATTTGAAATGTTTTAGTATAGTTTGTTTTATATGTTTTTAAATGTTTTTTCATAGATAAAGATACTGGACGGGGAAATTTGTACAACCCTCAGCAGACAGTAGCTTAGTAATAATTTTGAATAAATATAGTTTAATTTAATTGTAAGAGTTTTGACTTTCGTCAATTCCTTCTTTTTTCCTCTGTATATTATTTCCACTTTTGTTTATTTTTATTTTGTTACTTGCATCAAATTTTGCGGACCAACCAAAATTTCGACAGTCCAGCCACTTCCTGTCGGCTTAGTCCAGTGATGGAAACCATAGACAACTCGAATCTGTATCCTGCTTTGTTCTCACAGTTTATGCATGAATAAAACTGTCATCTGGTGAAAACTAAAACTTTGTGTTCATCATTCTTTGCCTGGGTTGTGTCATTTCAGTTATTTCCTTTCAAAAAGTTTGTGGGGTTAATATTCCTTTTGTTGTCTTCCACAACAGATGCAAGTGAATTAAAAAAGAAAAAGAAGCATTAACAAGTGTATAGGAAAATAGTTTTAGATAGAGGTTAACTGAATAATGATAGTAGGTAGGGTCTTGAGGTCTCTGGGCTAATAGAATTTGGGTCCCCTTCATTATATATGTTTGTCCCCCACCCTATAAAAAAAGGGCTTAATTGAATTTAAGAGACTCTAAATGGTTTCAAATTAGTTCAAAGGAACCCCATTAAATCTGGAAAACCAATCTTTTCTTTATCTCTCTTTAGTTTTATCATGGACCCTAGAATGAATGGCCCTTGGGTCTCTTCTAGCTGTCCATACTAGCCCATATATAAATCCAGCATTGGTAGCAGATTAAACTTTGTTTAATAATTTACATACTCATCATTTTTAGCTCTGAAAACTGGCACCAACTCTTAAAAAATGATGGAGAAAAATTTACATCATTCTCCACCCCACCCACCAATATATATATATATATATATATTATATATATATATATATATATATATATAATATAATATAAATTTCTGTTTTTATAATTGGATCAAACATGACAAGAACAAGCATAAGAGATTTTTAATTATCACTGGTGTAAAAGATAAAAAGAAAAATGCTTTAGTAACAAAATTGTATCATACATTTGTTTGTAACTATCTATCATTTCTTTCACACTTTCACTTATAGGTATACAATGTGATGTGGCTACATTTAAAGAAATATGCCTGATAACCAAATTATCTTGATGAAAGCGTGATAGTGGAACTTAACTCAAACAAATAACAAACTTATTTTGATCTGGATGGTATGTATGACATTCCGATTTACATTAAAATAAAATTAACGTAAATTGCAAGTACCTTTTGCTTTAATTTATCAGTTTCTTTAAAAGATTTATTTTGTTAGATTATTATCCTTCTTTTGAAAAACAGAAAAATTATCGATACAAAATAAATATCATTGATTTATATTTGACAAGGGTATATTTCATAGATAAAAATAAGACAACTTTATCATTCACGAGTTCAGAAACATGTTAAATTTAAACACCTATTTGGTTTATTAAAAAGAATTTATAAATTAATTATTTTCAATAAAATCAAGCATTTTAGTTCAAAGCAGATAAAATGTAGGACTGGATTATCACATATATACACTTTTGTTTTTCTAAAATTGATCATAACTCAGTAAATGTAAACATTTTTTATTTTTTTATTTATTTATCTTCTTTTTTTTTTTTTTTTTTTTTAATGTAGACTGGTTGCTTTTACTGAACCACTACGGCACCCACTCCACTTCATTACCCCACAGAGGCGTAGATAGTTAACACAGTTTTATTCCCTTATTCCTTGCTTTTGACGTGCTACTTCAACTCATTTGTTACTACAGTCAGCCATTCCTTGTTTTTGACGTGCTACTTCAACACGTTTGTTACTATAGTCAGCCATGTGCTGCTGAGTGTTGTGGGGAAATAAAAGCACGAAGCTGTAGGATTCATCAGTCGGACAAAGCAGTTGATAATACTCGTCAATTAACCAGTGCTGTTCAACAGAATTAAGACATATTTCAAAGACGAATTAAAGCAAAAAAGAAAAGAAAAAAAAACTCTATCCATCAAATTAGGTGACGTGACCACACAAACCAAACATATCAAAATTTAAAAGAAAACCCACAAGATGGATTCCGTATTCACGGATACAGAAAATTCAAGCAGTTCTGACTTCAATGGAGAATATGCAGAGGATCTCTCTTATTCATCATTACAAGATATCCCTGATTCCGTGTTAGACAGAGCATCCGAACTCCGAGCTCTTTCTCTGGCTAATAATCAATTATCGCCTTGTATATGGCGAAGGATCACCGCTTTTCGGAACTTGGTTAAACTGGATATTAGTAATAACGGTTTGTTCCAGTTAAGTGAAGAAATAAGTGAACTGATGAAACTACGAACTTTAATTGCACGTAACAACTACCTGTGTTCAGAAAACATCCCCAAATCTCTGGCCACTATGAAGACTCTGGAAGTAGTCAACATGAGTGGTAATCAATTTATAGACATACCACCAACCTTTTTTAAATTAGAAAAACTCCGCTACTTACATATGGGCGCAAACCAAATCAAAGAACTTCCTATACAAATCAAAGAACTAACTCAGTAAGTAACCTCGATTGGTGTCTATATTGTCTTGTCAAAAATGTGTAAAAACTAAAATCATGCTCGAGAAATACAGAGGCATTGGGTAATTTTTAAGTAACTATGGCTGCCTTTGGCTATAAAACAACTCTTACAATTAATATATATCAGAATTGATTTTTTAAAAATACAAAATATTTGCTTAATTTTGTATTGTATCATTCTAATTTTAATTTACATATTTTTGAAATTCTACTCTATATCCTATAGTATTTAAGTTAAGACTTTAAATATCTTTTGAAAAATATAGTTTCGTAGACTTTGATTTAATATTTGTTTTGAAGGGATGTTTTGCTTATTTACGTAATTTCTTTAAATAGAATCCGTTTACTGTGTACCAAACAAGAAATTTGAAAACAATCGAGTTGAAACTTAACATGATTTTACACTATTCTTATTGTATTCTTATTTTTTTTTTTATTTATTTTTTTTTTTTTTTTCGAAAAATGTTATGAATGAACGATTTGCGGTCGGGTAATTTTGATCTGTTGTCGTCCCGGCTTCCTGTCCTAATTTACGTTATGTTTTAGCGTACCGGCGTTAGCCGAATTTACGGCCTAACTTCGATATTTTCCGAGTCGTGTTTTTGTTGCCAAATTAATGTAAATCTTTTACAGACCCCCCCCCACATACACACTTATTATTCGAGTGTTTTTTGTTTTTGTTTTTTTTTTTTGTAAAAAATGTTTCTTGTTAATGTTCAATGGATTGATTGTTTTGGTTTTTGAAACTCGAATAAGTTTAAATTGTATTTTAAAAAAGGTGACATTTAAGTTCTTATTTGTATTTTATAGGGGGTATATTTTAAAATCAAAACAGACATCGCGTACGGCGTACGCGATACGGTATGAAATTTTGGAAAAATTCAATTGAAATTTGTTCAAATTCAATCGAAAACACTTTTTAAAAAGTGGTGATGGTTGGAAAAATTCAATTGAAATTTGTTCAAATTCAATCGAAAACACTTTTTAAAAAGTGGTGGTGGTTGTAAAATATTTACATTGATTTGCCGATAAAAAATCTGGGAGGGGCGTGTAAAATATCTATATTAATTTACCGACAAAAACACGACTCGGAAAATATCTAGGTTGAGCCGGAAATTTGCTAAAGCATAGCGCAAATTATGGCAATACTTTCTAAATTTATAATCAACGAAAATTGTTGTTTTTTTTTTTTTGTTTTTTGTTTTTTCTTTTTTTTTAAGTTTTACAATTTTATGATTTTTTTTTAAATATAAATTTTAATAAGTTAACACTACTGAACGTTTCTCATTTTTGACCGTAGGGCAAAATAGTGCAGCAGTGCAGACACTTCAAATTTATTTTGATACGAAAGCAATGTGGAAAAGTTCTTTACTCACTAAAAAAAAAAAAAAAAAAAAAAAATGGTTAGATATTATTTATATTATATGAAAAAATAAAACTTAAAACTATCAATAATTTAAAGATATGAACAATAAAGTGTAAATGATAATTTGGTTTGATACAAGGCTACAATTGTGCTTTTTACTGAAAAAATTGAGTAACTTAATTTGTCGAAAAATCCGTGTTTTTATAATACAAATTTATCCCTATATTTTGGGGGGGAAAAATACAAAAAAAAAACAGGGAATTATCCGAATTTAATGAAATTTTCAGTGTTGATTTATAAATGAATGAATTTTATAATGCATCAGTTATTTTATTTGAAAACTTTCTGATTTAAATAGGTATTTCTGCTATGATAAATTAAAAATTCATTTAAAATAATATTTTAAATGAATTTTAAAAATATGAATAGCATAGGGACTGGCATTTTTGTCGTCTGCTACGAATTTTAAAAGCGAATTAAAAATAATTAAATCTATTATTTAAGGTCAAACTTTGTCTAAATCGATAAGTAGTAACATAATGAACATCATTAAAAAAAGAAAAATATCATTACATATGCAGTTTATTTTTAATAGATTTAAAACTATTTGTTTTGGTCAATTTCGACGCGATCCGCCAATATGTCTATTTTTCAATGGTTTTACGCGCTTGTTTACAATTTTTATGTAACTTTCGCGATTGCAAAAAAAAAAATTACCAAAAATCAGGTAATTATCCGATTTTAATGAAATTTTTAGTATTGATTTATCAATTAATGAATGTTATAATGCATCAGTTATTTTATTTCAAAACTTTAATTTAGTAATTTTGCTATGAAAAATTAATATATAAAATTCATTTAAAATGGGAAAAGCCTGATGTTCAGTTTAAAATGTTATATTTTTAGATTCTAGAAATAAATATCTATTTAATGCTAACCTTATTTTAGACACATAAAGTAATAAGTTTTGAAGAAAAACTCTATTGAAAATGTACCCTCCCCCCTTTTAAGCAGAAAAAATATCAATGTATAATTTTTTCCTTTTATAATTATATTATTATAAATAATTATCGATATGAGTAAAAAAGAAATCTCCAAAAAATTTATTATTTTTTTACTTTATTTTTCAATTTTCGGTACTTATTTTCTCATAGAAAAGCCACGGTAAAAACTTTTTTTTTTATTTCTATTCATAAGTTCGATCTTTTATCTCATTATTTATACTGTAATTAGAAAACTATAAGACGAACTTGAAAAAAAACTTATGCGCCCAACTGGGGGGGGGGGGTAAAAATAAGTGACCTGAAAAAAATGAGAAGGCTTTGAAATAAAATAAATAATGCATTATAAAGATCATTCATTGATAAATAAACACTGAAAATGTCATTAAAATCCGATATTTCCCTGATTTTTGGTAAATTATTTTCTGTTAGGGGGGCTAAAGTCATTTTGTCAAAAACGCATTTTAGGCTCAGTTTGCCAGTACCTATAAAGCATAATGTTAAGTTTAATGTCATATTTTTAGATTCTAAAAACATATTTATTTAATAACTACTTTATTATCAAATTCTAATAATGTTTTGTTGAAAACTCTATTGAAAATTAGCCCTCCCCCCCTAAACAGAACAAATATTGATGTATATTTTTTCTTATATAAAATAATAGCCAATTAGATAATTATCAAAAAGAGGGGGAAAAAAAAAAGATCTCCAAAAATTATTTTTTTAGTCTTAATTTTCATTTTATTTTCTGATTTTCGGTATTTATTTTCTACCAGGATAGCACGCTTACATTTTTTGTTCTTCTATACACACCTTCGGTCTTTTTATCTATACTGTAATTACTTTCGAATTAATATAACCCTACCTATATTTTGCATCCCCAAAATAAAGGAGTCAAAGTTAAGAAAACTGGAAAAAATCAGAAAGTTTTCAAATAAAATAACTGATGCATTATAAAATTCATTCATTGATAAATCAACACTGAAAATTTCATTAAAATCGGATAATTCCGTTATATTTGGTAAATTTTTTTCAAACTGTGGGGACATATAAGAGACATACATCTTTGATATATCGAAGGTTACTCAAAAGAAAACAAGGCAATTAAAGGATCATCCAGGAGGTTACTTTAATCTTGGTTAGATTTTTTTCAAAGTTCTTGATTCTTACCAAATATTTCCTCAAATCATATATTAATTATCCATTCATATAAGACATAAAAATTAAACGGAAAAAGATTTTAACTTTTTTTATTAAACACTATTTTTTTATCCTCTATCGGTTAAACCACAAATCAGATTGTAGAAATCAGAATTGAAAGAGATATTCAGTTTGAAAGAGGGTCCTATGGAGTTGTCATAAGTTACTGGAAAGAATTGAAATTTGACCCACAGGAAAGTGTTGTTTGATCTACAGGAAAGCTGAAGAGCTCGTTTGGACTTTTCTCAGTTCTATTTTGGTCTGAAGATGACCAAATTTACCAATGCTGTCAACTGGTCAACCACCTCAACTACAAAACACTTGTTAACATGTGTATATAACAATACCTTTATTCATTATACATTGACCAAAATCATGTTCAATAACAAAGGGGTTTCAATGTTTAAAGTTGGAACTAGTGAATTAACTGATGATATTAGCATTACAAGCATTTAGCTGAAAAACGCTGACATTTTCAAATTTGCAACCTTAATCAGTTCAATTTGCAATTTCTCGATTATTCAATTTATGAAAACCGATAAAAGTTACATATTTAGAAAGATTACTCTATTTTCTTTCCAACCATATTAATCTTTTTAAGATTGGTTAAGAAATTTAACCAATCTTAAAAAGATTAATATGGTTTGAAAGAGAATATAGTAATCTTTCTAAATATGTAACTTTTATCGGTTTTCATCAATTGAATTATTTTTTTACAGCGAGTTAAAACTGTATTTTCGGTCGAACAGCTGAAAACAAAAATATGACCGTTTTTTTTTTTTTTTTTTTTTTTTGTTTTTTTTAGGATAAATTTTACACGCTGTTTTGTTTTTCAAAATCAAAGTGGCTAATCTTTATCAATATTCTTGAAATTTTTTTTGTTATACACCTCCTTACAAACGATTATAACTTTAACTTTTAATAAATCATCCTAATCAATCTTAAGTTAACTTTATAACATTATTATAGTGCTATAGAAATAACGCTTAATTTTTGTTTATTCTTTAGTCATATATATGATATTGAGGGTTGAAGAACGTGTTGTGTGACCAACTTCATCACTAATGGAAGAACTGGGGTGAGGACATTTGTTGCAATTTCTGGGTGTGACATGATGCACATCCGAAGGCATATGTCATGGATGTTATCTTTAATTGAAAGTTGGCGAGATCTTGTATCAGGTCCACTCTGGAACAATCGCACATGTCTGCGCATAGAACTTTAACTCCACTTGTCAATTGATCTACCACCTTTCAACTAAAAAAGCTGCCAGCTGTGTGCACACATTTGGTGGAAAGATGGAATTATCATCAAGTAAGACTGTCTCTTTTCGTTAAGAAAACAAGTCTTGATATGCAGCATCAGCTCAATTCCTAGGGCATTAAAGGTGTCAACACACACCTTCTTTGTTCCATCAACAGATTGTGTAAGAGAGCATGACACTTGATTCAGAATCACAGAGCAAATTGCAGCACAGTTAGTACTGAAGAACCGATCAGCCAGAGGTCCAGTGTTTGTATTGTCTCCAGAACAGGGTGAATCCATCAATATTCTAGTACTTTCTTTGTTTCTCTCTGATCTTACCTCATCTCAAATCAAACTATAGCCAAAATAGTGACTTTGGGTCATTATTCCTAAATATGGTTACGGCCCAGAGCCCCCCCCCCAAAAAAAAACATTTTGGAATTTTCTCATATCATTATCAAGCCAATAAAATTTGGCTTCTAACAAGCCCTCAACCACCTTCAGACAATCATTTTTAGCCCAGATATGGATTTTATTCCCATATATGTCATTCTGGGCACACTATGCTCATTTCCTTCGCCAATAGATGAGCTTAAAACTGGTAAACTCACACTTCTCGTGTCAGCACCGAGCAGTGATGCTGGAGTGTCCTCTCCATTGGAACTACATAGCTTGGGTAGTTGATATGAAAGATGAGCTGTTGCCCAAGCAGCAGGTCCCCTCTATCCGCACTAACACTGGTACAAAGGAAAGGCGATAGTGTTGTTGGAGCTAGACAGTGCTGAAATTCAGCATCACACCACCTTAGGGATTCCAGCCCCAGATTCAATTTTAGGGTTTACTCCCCTAGCCTTTCCTTGGAATGAGGTAAAACTGCTAGGCAGCGGAGATTCTGGGCACACTGCATTAACAAGGACTAAATTGTGGCTACAGACCTCGGTCACTATTCCTGTTTCAAATTGCGTCTTGCATCACCCATGAGAGATAGTATACTGCCTCAATGATGGAGCATTGTGTTCCGGCAGCAATGTGCTTGATGGTTTGATGAGATCTTTCTACTATCCCATTTCCTGTACATGGGCCCACCAGAACCTCATATAAACACTCCAGTCCTCTGCAAATTGTGAAAACATTTCTCCACAGAATGCCATACCGTTATTGGTGAGCAGCTTGACAGGTGGTCGGCCCTCTTTCATGGAACACCAATTCCAGTTGTCAGATGATGATAACAGTCCTAGCGCAGCAACGGCTTCCAGATGGCAAATAGACTAGGCCTGCAGTCTATTAATATTGAATAGTGGTGGTCTCCAAAATGGGTTGCATCTATTCCAAATCTACTTCCTGCACATCCAGTCTGCCAGCTTTCTAATGTACTGGAGCCTGATTGATGGACGGACACTCCTTGCAGCCTCTGACTACTGCTTAGAGACCTCAGGGTTTCATGCCAGGATATCCACAACATTGGTAAACGGCTCAAATACAAACAGGTTCCAGCTCTTCTATGGATGCAGCACACACTGTTTCCGTGGGTTCTGTTTCCTTCTGAATTACATCCAGCTATCATTAAAACAATCTGGTGAGTTGGTCAACCTGGTTTGCATGAGATTTGACATCAGCGCATATTTCACGGCTAATTCCCGGAGTGTGCTGGCCTATGCCTTATTAAAATCTCTGATGCTGCCTTGTCAGAAACCTAGAGATGTATGCATGCATATTGATTCTGTCAGCAAGTGGACCACTTCCACTGTAGCACCAGGTTGACACCTTTTCAGAACTGCACTTATCTCTACAAAATTGATGTGCTTTCTTTTGTGCACTAGACGCAATCAGTTTGCATCTTCAATCCACTACTTTCTACAACCACGTCAGTAGCCAATGAGCTTGCGTCAAATTACATGGTGACATTATACCCACTCATGCACTGACCACTTCCAGATATTCCTGTCCACATTGTATTCTACATGGAAGTCAAGCTCGCTGATTGTAATAGCGGTACAGAGTGATTTGTAACATTTAGGAAAATTATGTCCCGACCAAGCAACATGTTGAACCCTAGTAACTTGCCATTCACAACCAAAATACTTCAATATCAATTGAGCTCTGATTATTCATGCCAACCTGAACAAATCCCATCCCACTACATGTAAGTGACTTCTCACTTTCTTCCTCATCCATATTCTGCGCACAAGTGACCATGAGCAACCAGTGTCCAACAGGGCCGCACACTCCATTTCGTTGATCTGCACAGTGATAACAGGCATTGCCTCATTCAGATGGGATTCCAAGAGTAGACTGTTGCTGAAGTCTTGCCCCCTGGCTCATTTCTCAGACAGTTTCAGGATTAATGACCTTGCTTTTGAAATTGGTAGCATTGTCCATCGCTCACATGACATCTTGTTTGTGCATCGACCCTCAATTCTGCTGGTTCATGTAATGGTTGTATAGCTACTGCAGCTAATTCCATACACACAGGTTTTTCCTTTAATGGCATGAGCCAATACCTGCAAGATATCTATAGTGTCCATTAGGGAAGAAGTACAGAGAAGCTGCTCTGAACATTCTGGCAATGAATGTACAATATCAAGCCCCACTCTGACATACTGCCGACAGAATGGCAAGTTAGCACAGTTCTACCAAGAACACATAGATTCTCTCAGATGTAAGCAGTGTGCCGCAAATTAATAGTAAGCTGCAAAAGAGTCAATGTCAAAGGCTGTATATGGGGCTTATTTCGCTCACACCTTGGCTTCTGCTGGTCTATTTATATACCCAGTGCCTACATGCTTTTATTTATTGAATTAAAAATTTAACCTTACTAGTCTTAATTTTTATAATGAAATTAGGATAATACTTTAAAATTAAAGTATAAATCGATGAAATCATTTTAATCAATTTCATATGAATTACTTACCTAATGGCTAAAATTCTTTTTATAGCTTCTTGCCTCACTTCCAGTTCATCTGATTTCAGAATTGCATACAACATTCTGGTAGGAGACCAAAAGAATTATGCTGAATATTTTTGTATGCAATCTCCTGAATTTCAGGTGGTAGATCCTTAATTCTTTGTAGCATATTGAAAATATACAGTTGCTGAAATGAATGCTGTATGAAATCTATTGTCCCTTTTAATTTAAAAACAGCTAACCTACATACATTCTAACAATAAACTGGATCAGACTGTGCAATTTTGAAAATATGGTTTTAGGGAAAATACCTCAAGTCCACAAACATATTAGTCTGGTGACCTTGCTTGATTTAAGGGCCCAATTTTCTATGCAGCTTATCTAAGGTTTACATTCCTTTGTGAAATCTCTAGTGCATCTTCTAAAAGAAGTATCAGATCATTAGTCTGATACTGTCTAGAGGACTATCTGTAGGTACAAATTTGACCTGGGGCAAATTATGATGTCATTTGAACACAATCTCTCAAGTGGACTAATAAATGATGTTGGACTTCTTTTGCTGCTTAAAATCAACCCTGATCGGAAGTTCATTTTGATGTAGAATGGTGTGTAATTTTCTTTTTGTTTCTCTCGAACTGTAACTATCCCAGCTTCACAGCCAGTATTTGTCTGGGTGTTGTCCAGTAAAACAGTTTTTAGGGTATTAACACTATTATACTCCTCCAAAACACTAACAACCTCCTCTGCTAGAACAGCACCAGTTGCTCCAGTAGTAGGGATAACTCTATGAATGAAGTATTTTCCACTTTCACCACAACTTCTCTCCTTTGTGAATGTCAAATGATGTTCTGTTCCCTTTGTTTTCTTTAATTGTTTCTTTCCATCTGCCTCCATGGTCTCTTTATTTAACAAAGTATCTTTATCATGTCTTCTATCAACACCAATACAAATATTTTTTTTTCGGTTTTTATGTGTTTTTGATGGGCATTTTGTTTTATTCTTTCTTTTGCATGGTCTATTTTAGATTTATCTAAAATTATGTTTTCAATAATAACACTTGTTGAAGGCCCATAACCAGCAAATCTAAAAGGAAGACATTTGCAAGGTTTGCTCCCAAGTTCGATGAAACATCACCCCTGATCAATTCAGTAGCATACTTAGGAATTTTTAAAAGGCTGTAAACACCGTTGTAATATCTGTCAGGTTCATAATCTTAATCTATTTCTTCATTTGATGAATGGGAAAGTATAACATCCTGATCATAAGATGTGGAAGCAATAGTAGATGAATCAACTTGTTTTTGTCTTTCTCCTTCCACTACACTCCTTTCATATGGTTTCAATTTTCCGTTTCCAATTTTTCTTATTTCCATTTCCCCTTTTGGCAAATTCCGTTTCTTTCTGTTTCCCTGTTTGTAAATTCTGTTTTTTCCATTTTTATAGTATTTTATGAGATAATAATAAAATTTGCTATAATTATTATAAAAACTGGAGAAAAAAAAACATAATTCAAAGTTTGATTACATTTAAGGAAGTAGCAAATACTTACAATTTTTTTTTAAATGCTGAAGTTCAAGTCCAAATATAAATTCTCTATAGAAATAAAAATCTAACACGACTGGACAATAAAACTGCTATGCATAATTATCTTTGAGGTAAAACTTTTAATCAGAGTTTCCATTTACATCCTCCATTATCTTATAAACAACACATGCAAATGCAGACTTAGTTTCTTCTTAGCTTGTCAAAACTGTTATTAACTCTTAACATCCTGTTGAGAATTTTCTAAGTCCAGAGCCCAATTCCTTTTAGAATTTACCAAAAGTGGCCTTTTCATTTAAATGTTTATAATGCTTTTATTTTTGGACAAATTGTTATGAAAATTGACAGTATTCCCAGTTCTTTAATATGATGTTGTCATTTGGGCTAAAAATAATCTTCTGCATTCATGGTTGTTGATTTATTAAATAATCAATTAAATGATTAATAATAAAAAAAAAACAGCTATACTCATTAAAACATTATGAATAAAATGTACATAGTGACTCTGATAGTAATACAATTGTTGCACTTAGTTATAGACAGTGTAGTGTCCTGACATCTCGACCTAGCGAGATTAGGGGAAAATCTAGATATTACGAGACCCCGGAAATAAGAACTGCACTACTAACGTGGACATATAGCCAAACAGACCTCATTGTACACGTTCCCAAAATAAAACCTGTTTTTAAACGTTAACCCTGAGTTAGTTCTCTACAACTGGCGACGAGGATGAGATTACTATAATTCGGACATACAAGGACAGAAATTACGAAAGAAAAATCCTTTTAGGAAATTTTTAAACAAAAGAAAAAGTGGCTGTTAACTGACCGTGTGGAAACAAAAAAAAAAAAAAAGGGACATTCAAGTAAGTGCTAAATTCGTGCCTACACTAAAAGTTTAATTACTGAAATTAAACAACTAAAGCACAGGAATAAAATAACTTATTACTTTGTTTTAAACTTTTGTTGTTCAAATTTTCGTTCCTTGTTGAATTCAAAAAAAAAATGTCTAAAATCATTCCATTGGGAGGATTAGACGCATCAGGACACCTCGATATCGTAGGCGAGCCAGAAACTTTACACCAAAGAAAATAGATCTCGAAATCTATATTACAGCAACAGGTGTATGTAATGCCGAACAAAAAAGAGGGGTTCTACTCATAACAGGAGGACCAGGCGTTCATGAAATTTTACGGAACAGGAAAAGAGGGAACAAGAGGCAGCAAGTCCCGGCACAAACAAAAGGGACGCATACAAAGTGGCAATTAGTTTGTTTGACAAGTATTTCACCCTAAAAGAAAATATACCAAAAGCCCGCACTAATTTGTTTTAAATGGAACCAAAAACTGGAGAGACAGTGAATAACTTTGTTACCCCCTTAAAAGTACTGGTCAAGCCATGCAATTTTAAAGAAGATGCCAACAACTTGGTCAGAGAGTAAGTTCTCCTCCATATTAAAGATAAAGATTTAAAAGCCAGACTATTTAGAGAAGGAAACAGTCTGACACTGGAAAGACTTACGGAAATAATTGGGACATACCACGAAAAGGATGCACTAATTTTAGAACCAAAGTCGAACACAAACCAGGTATCCAGCAAGGAGTCAAAGAAAAGCTCCAAAACGACACCCTTATGCTACAAGTGCAGAATGCACGGTCATATTGGGCTGGAGTGCATAAAAAGCAAAAACCTCAAATGTAGTCGTTGCGGAAAAAAAGGGTATCTAGACGAGTTCTGTTTCTATAAAAGGAAACCCATGGAAAAAAGAAGCAATAATTATTACAGAGGTAGAAGACACAGCCCAAGCAGCAGTGGGTCATTCAGAGGTCAAGGAAAAGAAACCCAGAGTAGCGTGAAGGAAAAGGAAGACACTACCTCAAATGACATCTATCTATTCAAGCTTTCAGAAGCAGAAGATATCCTAGAACTGTCTATTAATGAGACAAGTGTATCCTTTGTGATAAACTCAGGAGCTCATCACAACACACTTTCACTGGAAGACTTCGAAAAACTAAAAAAGACCAGACTCGAGATTAAACTTCAGCATGCAACCACAAAGCTGTATCCTTATGCCAGTAAGGAACCTCTGAAAATTTTGGGGAAAGCCACACTGAAAGTGCAGGTACCAAACACTGGACGATCCATCACTGCTTCATTCTACGTCATCCCTCAAGCACAGGCATCACTTCTTAGTGGTAGAACAAGTAGAATTCTAAAAATTGAAATAAATGCCGACATCGTGCAGAAATCCAAAACGGATACAAACAAAGCTGATCCCTTGAGCCTACATCTAATTAATGAGGCCGATCCAGCTGAAGGAAAAGAACTATCCCACCGAGAAGTGAAAGAAACTTCAAAGGATGACCCTAAATGCTACCCATGTCAGGTAGGAGAAAAAAACGCCCCACCAGAGGAGTTAAGGAGCACACAACTACCAGATAAACCTTGGAACTATGTTGCAGTAAATTTACTGACTGTCTCTGAAGGAAACCACCTACTTTTCATCATGGACTACTACTCCAGATGGCCAGAGGTAGCATATATGCAAAACATAAACGCTAAAAGTATAATGAACGGCCTGGAATTAGCGTTCAAAACACATGGGTACCCGAAATACCTGAGAAGTGACAATGGACAACCTTTTGCATCCAGCAAATTCCAGGAATACCTAACCATTCATGGTATTATCCAAATAAAAGGGATACCATACTGGCCTCAATCTAACAGAGGTAGAACAGTTCAACAGAACAATCCTAAAAGCAATTAAAATTGCAAAAGTAAGGAAAAAGAGCTGGAAGGAGGAAATAAAGAGATTCTTATTAAAGTACCGTACTACCCCTCATACGGTAACAGGAGTGTCCCCAGCCAAACTACTAATGAACCGTGAACTCCGAGGAAAATGTTATAGAAGAATCTGCTGTACATGAAAAGATACATGACAGGGATGCCCTCCACAAATGGGAATGTAAGATAATTGAAGATCAAAGGAGAATACCCAAAGACCAGTTTTTAAAAAAAAAAAAAAATTTTAATTTTTTTTTTTTTATAGATAAAAAATAAAAGAATAAAAAGGGAGACAGTGCTGTGCAAGAACCTGTATAAAAAAAAAAAAAAAAAAAAAAAAGATAAATGCAGCTCAAGTGAAAAAGTTGGTGATACACCTCATAATACTGACAACCACTGTGTGCCAGCCACTGATCAGGTTACTCCTGATCCAGTCTCCCACTACCATTCTTCTATAACACAAGCCAAACAGTACAACTACACCAAACCCAAACACTGACAAATCATCCAGAGTTAGACAAGCACCAGCTTGACAGAAAGACTTTGTCATGTCCGGATTAACCTTTTAATCAAAAAGGGAAAACAAAAAAATAACTGGGGGAAGATGTAGTGTCCTGACATCTCAACCTAGCGAGATTATGGGAAAAATCTAGATAGGACGAGACCCCGGAAATAGAGACTTCAATACTAACGTGGACATATAGCCAAACGGACCTCATTGTACACATTCTCAAAATAAAACCTGTTTTTAAACGTTAACCCTGAGTTAGTTCTCTACAGACAGGATCATGCGAACATCACTGACTTTGATTCAGCTTACTTATGAAAAATTCACAGGTAAACATAGGTGTGTAAGAGGTTAGTATTATCTGCGTTATTCGATGTGCCCTCCGGCCTTCTTCAGGTATTTCTTGTCGGACTCGTAAACCTTCTTTTCAAACTCGGGAATTTTCTTGTCGTAATTGGGAGCCATCACGGAACTTTGAACCTAACCCTTTATTCAGTCCACGGGGGTATCCTGTTCTCATTCCGGTAACCATAGCTGGGATAGTGGCATTAGCGGAATGAGAACAGGTTACCCCAGTGGACTGAATAAAGGGTTAGGTTCAAAGTTCCTTGATGGCTCCCAGTTACGACAAGAAGGTTCCAGAGTCTGACAAGAAATACCTGAAGAAGGCCGAAGGGCACATTGGCCGAAACATTGTACAGATAACAATGAAGATTCGGACAATAGCCCGAATGACGCAGATAATAATAATCGTCAAGCCTCATCTCAAACATTCAGAGAATGTTTTCACATAAACCCATGTGCAAACTGCAAAGGAGACCACTCGGTTGACTCTAGAATCTGTGAAACATGGAAAAGAGAAAAAGAAATAATGAAAATCAAATACACCCAAGACATCCCTTTTCCAGAAGCACGAAAACTTGTTGAATCCACCTTCCCAGCTCAATCCTATTCAAGGGTGACACAACCCCTACAAAACCCTCCCACTCCAGAATGCCATAAATGCAATTCCCTAATAGAAAAACTGCTAAATCTGAAACCTGAAGAATTCCCAATTCTTATTAAGGAACTGCAGAATTCCATACCCCAAACTAAACAACCTCCACCTTCAAATCCAACCCCAACAGTAAATCCTATTCAAAAAGAGCAAATGACACCATCATCCCTCCAATCACAAAAACCCTCTGAAGGCAACAAAGACCCTTCAAAACAGAGACCATCACGATCTCCAACAAAACAATCCCTCTCTATGGAAACCTCACCGACACCAAAAGAGAGAACCCCAACTAAACAAAAGCATCAAGACAAATCACGTCAACGATCTTAATCCCGACACAAAACACAAGAAAATAAAACTTCCAATGAATCTCTAGAAACTCACAACATATTCAATATACTAACAAAAATGGAAACTAAAGAAAACCCCCAACCTAGCAGACATAAATCACAGAAAACACTCAAAAACAAATAAACAAAACATAAACATGGGTCAAAACATTATTCAATGGAACTGTCGTAGAATCAAAGCAAACCTTAACGATTTACTTTTACTACAAACGGAAATACATCCTGCTATAATCTGCCTACAAGAAACTTTTCTCAAAGAAAACGACAAAATAAATATCAAAAACTTTGAAAGCTACAACTACATACATAAAAATAATCACAGGACTTCTGGGGGAGTCTCAATCTTGATAAGAAATGATGTACCCCAAAGCAAAATTAACCTTCAAACTGAACTCCAAGCAGTTGCTGTCAAAGCAACTCTACATAGAACAATCAATATCTGTTCACTATATATCCCGCCACATGATCCAGTCAAGGAAGAAGAAATCAACAATCTACTACTACAACTACCTACTCCTTATATCTTACTAGGTGACTTTAACAGCTACAATACTCTATGGGGCTGTAAAACCACAAATCAAAGAGGCAGAACACTGGAAAACATAATCAACAATAACAACCTATGCCTTCTCAACACAAAATCTTCAACACACCTTGACTCATCTTCTGCTACCTTCTCAGCCATAGATTTGACCATCTGCGACCCTTCAATTTACCTAGATTTCTCCTGGAATGTGTATGAGGACACCTGCGGGAGTGATCACTTCCCAATTGTGATTGAAAGCATACACCCCCAGGAAGAAGAACTACCTCGATGGAGTTTGAAGAAAGCTAACTGGGAGAAATTCAAATCCCTATGCAGCAAATACCTCACACAAAATGATAATACTTGCTCAATTGACCATTTCACACAAACTCTAATTACAATAGCAAAAAAATGTATACCATATAATACTGCATCTACCAAACAAAACAGACCATGGTTCAGCAAGGAATGCAAAGAGGCCATTCAACTACGACGCACTGCTCTACGAAAATTCCAAACCGAACCCACAACCCCCAATCTAATTTCATTCAAATTCTATCGAGCAAAGGTAAAGAAAACAATTAAAGAAGCTAAAAGAAACTCATGGAAAAATTACGTAAATAAACTAAATGCCCCCTCCACATTAAAAACAGTGTGGGACATGATCAGAAAAATAGCGGGAAAAAGAAAAACAAGTCCATTAAACCACCTCTCAATAAGAAATGAAAAAGTAACAACAAAAAAGGCTATTGCCGATTTACTTGCTAAAACCTTTTCAAAAAATTCTTCCTGTCAAACCAACAAAAAATTCCAAAAAACCAAACAAATTGCAGAAAAGAGAAACATAAACTTTACTTCAAAAAATTCTGAAGATTACAACAAGCCTTTCACAATAGCAGAACTTAATGACTCCATAACAAAATCACACAATACAGCTGTCGGTCCTGATGAGATTCACAATGAATTTTTAAAAAACCTACCAGAAGAATCTCTCAGATGTCTCCTAAACATTTATAATCATATTTGGAAAAGTAACACATTCCCAGAAACCTGGAGACAAGCAACAATTATACCCATTCCCAAAACTGGCAAAGACACCACTAATCCACAAAATTACCGACCCATCGCCTTGACAAGCTGCCATTGCAAGACAATGATCAACAAAAGGCTGACATGGTATCTGGAAGCAAATAACCTAATTACAAACCTCCAAACAGGGTTCCGAAAAAAGAGAGGTACAATAGACCATCTGATCCGACTAGAGACCTACATCAGGGAAGCATATATGAAAAAACAACATGTAGTGGCAGTCTTTTTTGACCTGGAGAAGGCATATGACACTACTTGGAGGTATGGTGTCATGAAAGACATGTACGATCTAGGGTTACGAGGAAGGCTGCAGCTATTTATAAAAAACTTCCTCTCCAATAGAAATTTCAGGGTACGTGTGGGATCCACTTTTTCTGACCTCCAAACTCAAGAAGAAGGCATCCCACAAGGAAGTATCCTATCAGTAACTCTCTTCTCCATTAAAATAAATAATATAATAAATAGCCTCAATCCTATAATCAACTGCGCTCTCTATGTTGATGACCTTGTCATTTGCTATAGATCCACAGATATCCACAAAATAGAACGCCAATTGCAGATGGGCCTCAACAAAGTGAACAAATGGGCAACAGACAACGGCTTTAAATTTTCAAAGACCAAAACTCAATGTGTGCATTTCTGTTCCTTAAGAAAAATGCACAATGACCCTACCATCAAACTTGAGGAAAGTGAAATTCCTGTTGTTGATCAATATAAATTCCTGGGAGTTATATTCGATAAAAAATTAACTTTCATCCCACACATAAAACATTTAAAAAATAAATGTACCAGAGCCCAACAACTATTACGAGTAGTTGCCCATACTGAATGCGGAGCAGATCAACAAACACTACTTAAACTATACAGATCACTAATCCGTTCCCAACTTGACTATGCTTGCTTTGTATATGGATCTGCTAGGAGGTCTTACCTCAAAGAGCTCAACTCAGTACACCATGAAGGCTTAAGGCAAGTCATAGGGGCCTTCAGAACTTCTCCAGTTGACAGCCTATATGTAGAGGCTTATGAGGCACCCCTACAGCTAAGATGCGAAAAACTAGCCTTGCAATACTACACAAAACTCAAATCCTGCCCATCCAACCCCGCTTATGACTGCACCTTCAACCAAGGATACAAAGAATGTTTAAAAAAAAAAGAAAAATCAATAAAACCTTTTGGTCTCCGGATGGAACCTATCCTCAAAGAATCTAGAATTCCTCTCACAAATATCCATAAAACCATCATACCAAAAACACCACCTTGGATCATTAAAAAACCTAAAGTGATCCTTGAGCTAAGTGAACTTCCTAAAACAAAAACCCATCCTAGCACTTACCAAGACAAATTCCACAATGTTCTAGAACGCTACCCCAACCACCTCCACATCTTTACAGATGGCTCTAAGGACAATGACAAAACGACATGTGCAGCTATTTTAAATAAAAAAATTGTAAGAAAAGCCCTTCCAAACGAAAGTTCCATTTTTTTTTCAGCTGAAACCCGTGCAATAGATATAGCACTTGACATCATCTCTGAAAATAAACACACAAAATATATCATCTTTTCAGACTCGCTCTCAGTCCTACTATCATTAAGAAATAAAAAACTGGAAGACCCTCTCATCATTAGGCTCCTGAATAGATTAGACTCAATGTCTAACTCTAAGGAAATTATTATATGCTGGATACCAAGTCATATAGGAGTGAGGGGGAATGAAAGAGCTGACTCTGCAGCTAAATCGGCTCTAGATTTAATCCCTGACAAGTTCCAGATACCATATACTGACTTGAAACCTAAAATTAATAGATTCCTTCATACAAAATGGCAGCAACACTGGAATAACTGTATCCACAATAAACTCTTCCTAATCAAACCGACTTTGGGAGGCTGCAGACCAACTTTAAGGAAGTCTAGAAAGGAACAAGTCATTATGTCCCGATTATGCATTGGTCATACAAAACTAACACACTCTTATATACTCAAACAAGAACAACAACCACAATGTGAAACATGTCAAACACCCCTGACAGTCAAACACTTATTGATGGAATGCAGATTTTTTGCTCACATCAGAAAACATTATTTTAAAGCAAACAATATGAAGGACCTATTTGAAAATGTTAACATAGAGGATATTTTCTCCTTTTTGAGGGAAATAAAATTATACCATAGAATATAGACATGAAACAAATCAATGGCATACAGTATGATTCCCAATAATGCTAACACATTGTTAAAACCAATTACTAAATGTATATATATGAATACACAATATGTATAACAACCCAACCGCTAGGCATGATATAACTGGACGGGTTGATATGCCATTAAAATTAATAAACCAACCAACCAACCAACATCTTTCATCATAATGTTCTATGATTCACTTCATTTTAATGATTAGTCACTACACTAAATGAAGACCAGTAAAATTACAATTCATTTTTTACACACAAAAGATATCAGAAACTAGTTAGCATTAATGCATATTAATACCTCGGGTAAGTCAGGTGAATAAAAAAAATAAAAATCTAAAAAACTAAAGTTTTTTGGGAAAAATAACCTTACCTTTTTAATTATTCCTGGAAATTGTGAACAATGCAACACTGTAATTGTTGCATTCCCATGAACTTTGAATTTTTTGCCCAGTCAATTTTCTATCAGGTCCCTTGGCACATACTTACACAGTTCCTTTTTCCCCTCTTTGAATTAATTTTATTCAGCACATGCTGCGCTGGCTTCTTAATCAAGGGAGAAGTAATAGTTATGGATGCTTGTCTCTTCCTGGAACATCTAAGAAAACAAAACAAAAATAAAACAAATACTTCCACCACTTCTTTTGCTTTTGAGCTAAGTTGATGATTTTTATCAACTCGGTTATAATGTTCCATATACTCTTATATTGCAATTGGTTTTGGATAGGTTGTCAGGGTCTCCTCTTTTTCCAATTCTTGTGATAGTGGTGTTTCCTGTCCAGTTTGCAATCATCAAAATACTCACCTGGCATTTCTTTTCACACCAAGTGATAGCAGTTAGTTTACCCTTTTGCATTTGTTTCATTTTTCCATTCGTTTTTTAATTTGCAGTTTTTCATATCTGCACGGAAACCACATCGATTTAAGTGCATGTAGCACAAGAAGTTCCATTTTTCAGTTGGGTTTCTCTCAGCTCCACACAATTAAAATAATTATCAAAGTAATCATGATAATTTTTACCATCATAATTATTTAACAAATCTGTTTCAAGTGTTCCATGTTAGTAAGTAGTAGTATTATCCTTGCTTATGTAAATATTGAAATTGACATGGTAACATGTTTCCGGGTCAGCGAGCCCCCACGCTTTTATCCCCCACTTCGTAGGTTTGGATGGAAGGTATTATAAAAAAGAACACCGACCTTTATAGCCTCATCAATACTTAGGGTTTTCTGTGGTTCATAGTGGGATAGAAATTGCCTCTTCATATTATCCAGTATCGGGCATACTTTGTTGAGTTTATCATATTCTGGGTGGGTCCGTGGAAGGTTCTATGAGCTGTCATTCAAATGAAAATACTACATTATCTGCTCAAAATGATCCCTGGGCATTACTTCAGAAGTTCCAAAGTAAAAAAATGGAAAAATATGATGAAAGATAAAATAAATATTAGAGATGTGCGGTTTAGCCAAAAAACCACAGTTTTTCGGTTTCATCTTCACACCGTGAAACCGAAACCGTTTGGTTTAGTGCTATCACTGCAAGTGATCATATCCAAAGAAACTGTTGAAAAAGAGTTTCAGGTTTTGATAAAATTAAATTCTATCAACCTTTATACCATTGTTAGGGCCCCGATTTTCCGTTTCAAATTTTTCTAAATTCCGTTTCCACTTTTAGTCAATTCCACTTTTTTCCGTTTCCACTTTTGGTAATTCCCATTTTTATAGTATTTTGTGAAAAAATTGAAATAAAATTTGCTATAATTATTAAAACTGAAAACAAAAACATAATTCAAAGTTTTATTACATATAAAGAAATAGCAAATGTCTGCAATTCTTTTTGAAATTGTAAAATCAAAGTCCAAAAATAAATTATATGTAAGAATAAATATGTAACATGACTAAACAATAAAACAATAAAATGTTGCAGTGCATAATTATCTTTGAGGTAGAACTTTTAATCAGAGCTTATTCAGATTATTTTTGTGTTTTTAAGTAAAGGGATCCAGATTGATTTATAATCATTGATTTGCAATATTAAAATTAACAGAAAAATCACATTTAAAGAATCAACAGCAAATAACTTGCATCTCAACAATAAATATCTGAGAAAGTCAAACATTTTGATTAAAATTTTACAAAACAGGAATTAAACCATAATAATTGAATCTTTGTAAGAAAATATAAAAAACAAATTTGATATATTAATTCAAAATTTGAATTAAACAATTTATCTCAAATTGAAATACTCCTAAAATTTAAAATTGAATATTTCCCAAATAAAGAAATTACCAATCTTCGAATCTCTTTTCTAAATCTCCATTGTAATACAACATTGTAAGTTGCTTGGTGTTTTCAGGAATAAGACTTTCACGTTGTTTGTTTAGTAAATGTTTATATTGAGAAAATGAATGTTCAACATCTACACTGGTAACAGGTATCCATATGACCTTATTGGCAATCTGTTCCAGAAGGGGAAATCTACTCTTATTTGCATTCCAAAATGCTGGGATGTTAAAAGAATTTAGTAAGTCATCTTGGTAATTCACATAAATTTGGAATTCTTCAAGAAGATCAGTAGAAGGATCCTGCAAGTCCTTGATGGCTGCAAAACTATCAATGTCATGGCTTATACAAGGTAGCTGTCTAGGATCAAACAGACGAGATGCCTTGTAAAAGTTATATACAGGGTTAGCATCGATGGTATTTATTCAGTTTTGAAAAAGATGTGCTGAACAAATTTTGGAAATTTGAGAAAACTCTCTCCCTCTCTGTATTTTCCAGTTCAGAAAGAAGACGGTCAGTTTCTACACCAAATGTTGATTTTGATGTACTAGTATGCAACACTGTAGTGTTATGGACTGATTGGTGATATCCGATGTCTGACTGGATACTTAAAACAAAACAATTGAGTCTAGGATCGTACAAGCGACTTAGATTAGAGTACAAGTCAGTGGTGTGGTAAAGTCAACACTAGATAAAATTAATTACTCTAACACAAAGAAATTCTAATGGCTAAAAGTCGGTTGATGGTTGATATAACACAAATGACTTTTTGTTTATACAAATGTTTTCATATAAATATATATTATCATTCTTGTAGCGTCGAAACAAGATGATAAATAATTTTTGAACAAAACCAATCCTAATGGCAGAAATAGGTTGATGTAAAGCAAAAGTCTGTTTTATCATATTATCATTTACATGGAAACTCCAAAAGATAGGAACCACTTTATCCAGGCTAAAAGTGGTTGATATAAAAACGAATGTCTGACTTTTTATGACTGATGACATCCATATCTATTATTGTTCTTGTGAGGACTGTGTAAGATGAGGACATTTATTTAGCAAAAACAGTTTAAAGATTAAATCTTTAAAATGTTGATAATCTCAATTTACCCGGGTGGTCTTAGGCCAGTTCCTGGGAATTATCATAGCAATTGACAGGACCATTTATACAATAACAAAAATATTATCAGGTGCCAATCAGAAAACTGGGGCGGAGACTTGTTACCCACCTCCGAGATATGTAACCCAATGCCATGATTTTGATTGGCCGTCCAATCAAATGCGACCGCGTGGGTGGGGTTTCGTACACCTCCTGATATTTACACTGGATTCAGGGGTTTGGAACCCATAAAAGAGGACCCAAAAGGGTCCCAGGCAGATTGGAGAGCTGGTTCTTGACCAGATCGGACAGCTGGTTCTTGACCAGATTGGACAACTGCTTCCCTAGCAGATTGATAGCTCCGTCTCATGGCCCTTGTCACCGTCTTTGCTTTGTCATCTTGTTACTCAAAGTCCTGAATTTGAATCAGAACCCAGCATATATCGCCAGTCAGTCCACAAAATACCGACTCAACTTCAACTCGATACCCCTTTGTGGTTGTACATGATTTTTAATCACTGTATGATTAATAAAGGTCTTTTATTGTTAAAAACGCGTTCGTGTTAATTGTGGAACAACCTTGGTGAATTTGGTCATTTTCAGGTACAGCCCGGAACAAGCACTTCAACTTTCCTGTGGGTCAAAGAACACCCATCGCGTTAGATTCGACGCCGCGACAGCATTGTATTACATTTGGTCCCGTGACCAGATCATAATATTACATTTGGCACCCCGACCAACATCGTATTACGTTTGATGACACGCGTGGCATCCGTATTACTACATTTAGAGCCGCGTGATAAAACACCGTATTATTACACAAATACTGTTTTACATCCTTCCATCATGTTATAAACACATGCAAGCGGAGACTTGGTTTCTTCTAAGCTTGTCAAAACTGTTATTAAACAGATGCAGTTATTTTTTATAAAAGGCAAATTCAGGTGCAAATTATGGTAAGAGGCATGATGTAGTCGATCATCATCTACTAATTCCAGAATCCTATCTACTGCAATGCCATGGCTCTTTTCTTGTTTAAAGAACTCTTCATAAAATTGCACAAAGGATGAGTGATATTTGGCTGCATTAAACCAGGAATTCCATCTGGTTGCCAGAGGCACAGAGGGTAATTTCACATGTTCCTTAGGCAAGGAACCTTCAAGTTATTTAAGGTATCGCTTTTTTCAACTAGCCTTTTTTCAAAAAGGCTGATTTGATGAATGTAATGAGCTGGGTAACATTATCAAATGCTGACCAGTGTGAAAATACTTCAAGATTTATGATATGGGCTAAGCACAACACATGGTAACTGTTAGAAAAGACATTTGATAATACTTCCCTATGAGCTTTTTTTGCAATAATCTGCAGAATCAGTTACAAATGCAACAATATCGTCAAATGCAATATCCAAGTGAGTTACAGCTTGGATGCATGCCTGACTTAAGGTTTGATAATTGCATTCTCCCAAAGTTACAACATCAATGAGAAATGACTCCCCATGAATGCTTGCAATCACATTCAAAATGCTGTGGTCACGACAGTCAGTTATTTCATCTGATATGATGCTGACAGATTTTTTAGCAAACTTGGTTTTCAGGGCATCAAAATGAAGAGCAAACAATTTTGTCAGATGACGTTGCCTAATACAATTGACACTTGGAATTGCACCACCTTCCTTACAGTGTTTTAATAGAAATGGCTTCATTTTGTATAGGGGAATGTCAGACAAAGTACACATTTAAAAAAATAATCAAGAACAAAATCATACCGTACTTCTTTACATTTAAACAAAGTTGTAATTGTCTTCTGTTTCAGTTGAGAAGACTTTGTTGCCAAATGATTTTTGGATTTTATATGATCTTTGATTGTGTCGACCCTAAAAATGTCAACACTATGAAGATATAATTTACAAAATAACATATTTTCTTCTGCATAAAAGTCATCGGGAAATTGCTCTACTTTAGCTTTAGCACAAATTTTACAAGGTCCAACTTTTGAGGTTGAAGGTGATTCACTATATTGATTTGATTCAGCCATCTTGGCAATCCGTTGCTTATTCATACAACTGGTTTTGAAAAATAAATATATGAAAAAAATAATCATTGATAGTTAATGATATTACAGGATTTTTTATTAAATTTAAATTTGTTTTACAATGGTGAAGTGATGCAATTATGAATCCGGGAGAATCCCTGTGTAACGGTAAGCTTCAGAGTAGACAAGCCAGTCGTTTCATAAAATGGTGTTTGAGAAAGTTTTTTCTTTATTTCTAAATTGTATGGTCACATGATAGTAGCATTTACTTTTCTTTCGTCATATTCATAAAACAAGTTTACAAGTTGTTTAGAATCTTTTACTTGGAAATTTTGTAAAAAATCAAACGGAGCCTCAAGGCAGCTTCGGCCAGGGTCCAGTGAGTTTCGGCCGCTGGACCTGCCAGAGGTTAAATTATAAGAGTCAATCTCAGGGGGCTATCACCCCCAGGCAATACCTGCCCCCTTGATTTAAAGGGGCAGGGCTGGGTTTATTGCCCAGCGCCTGAGCGAGGCCTACGAGGCACCCCCTTGAGGGGGAATGCCGATGGGATCAACGCAATTTTTCCACCTGCCATCTCAGGTTGTGTGTCGTCCCATGTTAATAGGGCCCTGTGCCTAACCCATAGAAGTGGGATGTGGGTTATGAGGTAAATATACTCGAGGAAATGAATTTGTTAAACTTTTTGATCTTCATATCTCCCCCTTCCAATTTCTACATGTCTACCTTCCCGTTCCCACTTTAGAGGACTGACTGACTTTCATCTCTTACATTATAATTTCTTAGAAAAATATAAGACTAATCAATTTCATCAGAAAATCTACGATCCACTTTTCTTTTTTTAGTTAAAAACTTTTGCCCTTAATTCTTTTTCGGATCTTAAAAGGAAAAATAACTGATATTTGTAAAATCAATTTTAAAGGAAATAACTAGGTTATGTTCTATTTATTAAAACTTTTAACAAAAAAATCGGAGAAACAGTCAAGTTTAGAAAGAATTAAAACAAAAAATTGAAAAACCAAAAATTTATTTATTATTGAAAATTTCATTAAAAATCTCAGATTCCGTTTCAGATTAACGATTCCGTGATCGCGAAAAATTGGTCCCCCTACATTGTAAGAGGAAAAGATTGAACAACAATATGATAAAACATTGGTAATCCTTAACTTGTTCCTAGTAAATTCCTACCATAAAATAAACTGAACCTTCATTTTATGTCCGTGTTTTTGCAATGAATGTTTTATTTTTATTTTACAATACTGAATATATTTTCTTTATTTAAAAACATTTATTGCAAACATATTCAAAACATTTATTGCAAAAATACGGACATAAAATGAGGGTTCAGTTTATTTTATAGTACGAATTTACGAGGAACAAGTTGAAGATTACCAAACATTTAATTGACTAGTTTTAAGAAATAAATGTGATTTCTATTTGTTTACAAAAGAAATGAAGAAGAAAAAAAGGAAATACAACACTTTGAAATCTTTCTTAGAATGTTTTGAACACGGGAAATATGACATGTGAGTCTAGTGTAAAATTGTTTTCTACAAAAAAATTGTTTCTATCTAGTGAATATAGTAAGAATAGTAGAATAAAGTAAGTTTTAATATCAGTTTTAAAATGTTTATAAATTTCAAAACTGCAAATCATTTTTCTAAATCCAAAGTAAAAATTATCTTTTTTAGTCACTAGTGTTTGATGGTGTTCTGTCTGAAATTCTTCAAAACAAGGAAAATTAATTTTATTTTTACAAATATCTTTATGCTTTTGTATAGCAAATACACTTAAAATTATATATTAAAATGCTTAAAATTGCTTTTAATTTCAATTTTAAAATATGTATCTTAAAAAGAACAGGTGATACATGCAAATTTGGAAATATACACATTCTAAGAATGAAATTAAAAGATTTTTAATTATTTTTAATTTTAGTTATATTAACTAAATAAAAACATACATTTATTTAGGGGAAGAAAAAATAACTCATTAATATTTTTTTTAAGAAGAAATTTATTTGCAAAATCCCATTAACAGTTGACTGGCATACAAGAAAAGAATTGACATATTTTTAATTATTTTAAATATGAGAGGTTTCATTTTTTGTTTTTTTTTTTAAATTTCTGGAGAGCTATACATTTTCTATCTCAAATGTGTTGACAAAAGACACAAATATAGATAGTTTATGAGATGATTTCTTTTGTAGTTTACCAATTTGTTAATAAATATGGTTGTTATTTATAGTTAACAATTTATTCAAAAGTTTAATAAATAAACTTTTATAGTCATAAAGATTTTTAAAAATCTATAAAAAAAAAAAATTTTCATTTAATTTTTAGATTTTTGGTACTTAATTTCTTCCAAAATCTTTCCATTATTTTTTTGTGACTTCAGATTATGATTTTTATAATAGTCTTTTATTATATTCACACAGTGCAACCATGAAACTTGTTAGCACCTATCGGGTTGGGTTCAAATAACTATGTCTTAGTATCTTACTAAGAGTGCGGTGACAAACTGACCACCCAAAAATCGTTTGACTAGACGATAAAATAAATGAAACCAACACATACAGTCGTCTTGCTGGAAAGCCTTTTTTTAGGACCCTTCCAAATATATTTGCCTAAGTCCATATCCCTACACTTTGAGCCTTGCAAAAACTTTCATTTGTTTCCAAATACATGTAATGCCGCAAACAAGTACCAACAATTTTAAATTAAACTTAGTGTTTACAGTGTCTACTGCAGCATCTATTCTACTAATAGTTAATACAATGTAATATTTTTCACTCATCTTAAGCCGTATTTGCACTATTTACGGGATTCTAATACTAAGGAAACTACTTTTTCTTGGCAAAAAGCTAAAACAGTGACAAGTTCACTGGGTTCTCGGTTACCTTCAAGGGAAGGGCGTAAATGAACTTGTTGACTTTGTAGCTGACTTTTTGCTGTGTCATGGTGGCAGCAATAGGTATCTATACTTATGACACTGGCTTCACAGCAAAGTTAGGGGGTGGGGTCCTGGCATACAACTTTACCAAAAAGACTTGTTTGGAGAATTTTTGATAGGCAAATCACAAGTCTTCAAGAAAGGCACTCCTGAATTTTTCAGCTTTTTTTCTCTCTCTTTTTTTTTTTTTTTTTTTTTTTTTTTTTCAAGGAATGCTCCTTTCAAATCAACTGCTTTTTCTGAAAAATAAACTTATTTTTCATCTAAATTCTTAAATAATTTTCTTTTACAATAGATTATTTTTGGCTTTTTCAATAAATATGAATGAGAGTTTTCAAATTTTATTATTGAAAAAAAAAATTGATGTTAAAAGAAAGTTCATTGAGACTTATTGATTGATCATAATTCCGCACTTTCCACAATGGAACAGGAAAAAATTATCAACATTGTAAATTCACCAATTAAATGGGATAAGACTAATCCAAGGAAAAAACAAGCTGACCATAGCCTTGTGGAAATAATCTGTAAGGATCTTCAGACTTTGAGCATTGTTGAGGATGAAGAATTTAAATCCTTCATAAAATGTCTTCAACCTGCTTCTCAGTTGTCGAACAGACAACACGTTGGCTGCATTTTGATTCCTGAGTTATGAGTCAGTCAGTGATTTGGTTTTGTACAATATGTCTATCGTGTCACAATTGTTGGTACCTAGACTAAATACATGTAATGTCGCAAACAAGTACCAACAATTTTAAAGTAATTTCTTCTGTAAATTTTTTGGAATGTATGTTAACAAAATTTGCACATTTTAAATTTTCAATGTAAATCGTTTTTGGTTTTGGTTTTTTAGTTAGCTTTTCATATCTATATTCCAATATATAACAAGCTTTTTTAAAAGCACAATTATATATGTAATACAAATAAGTCAAAGAATTACTCCACCACCACCATCATCAAATAATATTGAACCTCATTTAAAGAAATACTATTCTTCAAAATAAAAATTAGAAAAAATTCTTTTAAAAATGGAAAGCTATTTTTAACAATTTAACTTTTTTTTTTTTTTTTTTTTTTTTTAACCATTTAGCTCGAAAGAGATCATCATTGGCAATTCAGTCTTGAAAGACTATGATAAAAGTTTTTGTGTGCCCCTGAGGTTGCAGCGCCTCCTGTGACTATGAAGTCCTATGTTTGAGAAACATTCTCGACCACAGATTTTGCATTTGTAGGTTGTCCCTGTAGATGATGATGTTCCGATGCTTTGTTGCCGTTGCTTTCTTATGGACCTCTTAGCTTCATGATGTTGTATCAGGGTGAATTCTGACACGTACAGGCCTCTATGGAGATTCTGCCGCCACCGAGGGCGGTCTTGAAGGTCTGGAAGGGACAATGCCAAAGCACCTGAGATCATTTTTGCAGACATCCTTGAATCGCAGTAGGGGGCGACCAATCTGTCTTTTACCAGATGTTAGCTCTCCATACAGGATGTCTTTCGGGATTCGTCCATCATCCATCCGACGTACATGACCCAACCATCAGAGACGACGTTGTCTCAGTAGAGAGTACAGGCTGGGGAGTTGAGCTCTCTCTAGGACTGCTGTGTTAGTGATCCTGTCCCTCCAGGTGATGCCCAGTACACGTCTAAGGCAGCGAAGGTAGAAGGTATTTAGCCGCCGCTCTTGGTGGGAGTATAAGGTCCATGTTTCACTTCCATACATGAGGGTGCTGATAACACATGTACCTTTGTACGGATAGTGAGCTTGCTGTTGTCCCACACTCTTGTTGTGAGCTTCCCAAAAGTTGAGGCAGCTTTTCCAATCCGGCAACTGAGTTCAGCATCAAGTGACAGGTTGTCAGTGATGGTGGATCCAAGGTAGGTGAAGGTGTTTATGGCTTCCAGGGTGTAGCTGTTGGTGGTGATGGAGGGAGGATTTCCAGTTCCCTGACCCATCATCTTAGTTTTCTTTATACTAATGGTCAGGCTGAAGTCTTGGCAGGCTTGGGTGAACTGGTCCATGAGTGTTTGCAGCTGCTCCTGAGAGTGTGCTACCACTGCTGCATCATCAGCAAATAGCATGTCCCGAATGACAAATTGCTTGACCTTTGTTTTTGCTTTTAGACGGCTGAGATTCAACAGATTTCCATCTGTCCTTGTGTGAAGGTAGACTCCTTCTGTTGATTTACCAAAAGCCTGGCGCAGAAGGAGGGAAAAGAAGATCCCAAACAGAGTGGGAGCCAACACACATCACTGCTTGACACCACGACGAATGCTGAAAGGGTCTGAGGTGGACCCATCAAACTGGATGGTGCCTTTCATATCAGTGTGAAAAAACTGAAGAATGCGGAGAAGTTTGGGGGGGGGGCAGCCTATTCTTTCTATTAACTGGAAGAGACCACTCCTGCTTACAAGGTCGAAAACTTTTGTGAGGTCAATAAATGCTATGTAGAGTGGTCTTCTCTGTTCTCTACATTTCTCCTGAAGTTGCCTCAGAGAGAAGATCATGTCAGTAGTGGACCTTCCTACTCTGAAACCGGCCTGTGATTCAGGGTAAGTCTTTTCTGCGAGGATCTGAAGTCTATTTAGTGCAACTCTAGCAAAGAGTTTACCTGTAATGCTGAGTAAAGAAATACCACGGTAATTATTGCAATCGCTCCTGTCTCCCTTGTTCTTATACAGTGTTACGATGGTGGCATCCCTTATGTCTTGTGGGATAATCCCTTCACTCCAGCATAGGCAGAGGAGTTTGTGGAGTTTTTCTAGGAGAACAGGCTTCCCACACTTTAGGATTTCAGCTGTGATTCCGTCGCTTCCAGGTGATTTGCCACAGTTTAGTCTGTCAAGGGCAATGCAAAGTTCTTCAGTTGTAGGTTCCTTATCTAACTCTTCTGCTACTGGTTGTTGCTCTACATGACGTAGAGCTGCATCAGAAATGGTGTTGTCGCTGGCGTAGAGTTCTGAGTAATGTTCTACCCAGCGATCAAGTTGTTTAGATCGATCTTTTATGATTTCTCCTGAGGCTGATTTCAGAGGAGCGATTTTGCGATGTGATGGTCCAAGCGCCTTTTTTATGCCGTCGTACATGCCTTTGATATTACCAGACTCAGCAGCTGATTGAATGCTGCTGCAAAGCTGTAGCCAGTAACTGTTAGCACAGCGACGTGCAGTTCGTTGTAGCTTCTTCCTTGAAGCTCTAAGGGCATGTAAATTCTTGTCATTCGGCACAGATTTGTAATTAATGGAAGCTATATTTTTTTTCTTCCAAGATTGGTGTCAATACAGAATCATTGGCTTCGAACCAATCATTTGACCTACGTACTCTTTTGCCAAAAACTGCCAGGGCTGTGTTATGGATGGTGGTCCATAGGCCATCCCAATATTGCTGGGCAGAGCAACACTGTGGTAGGTGGTGGAGAGACTCCTCTAGGGCACAGAGGAAGGCAGCAGCTTTGGTTGGGTCAGCTGCTTTGGCACTATCTACACGAGGGCGTCCATTTAATTTGACTCTGTGGAAATTTTTCATTCGGAAGTTTCACTCTACAGCAGACGAGGGAGTGGTCCGAGTCATAGTCTGCGCTGTGAAAGGTACGGGTTTGGAGGACACTTTTGAGGTTGGAGCGCCGTGTTATGATCAGGTCCAACTGGTGCCAGTGGCCTGATCGTGGGTGTCTCCAGGAAACTTTGTGACGAGGTTTGGATTGAAAATATGAGTTGGTGATGCATAGATTGTGGTATGTGCAGAACTCAAGGAGATGTTGTCCATTCTCATTACTTCTACCAATGCCATGATAACCCAAGCAAGATGGCCAGGAGTCGTGGTCAGCACCAACTCTTGCATTAAAGTCACCAAGAAGATAAAGTTGATCTTGTTTGGGGATGGTTTTTATAATCAACTCAAGCTCATCATAAAATTTGTCCTTTGTTTCTTGAGGGGCACTAAGTGTTGGGGCGTATACACTAACCAGGTGGACAGGTCCTATTGAAGAGTTCAGGTGGAGGGTCAAAATTCTCTCTGAACCACCTGTAGGTGGTACTATTGCTCCCAGTAAAGCTCGAAAGAGAACAAATGAAATAAAAACATGCCTTTTGTTTACATTTGTTAATTGTTTGTAATTTTTTTAATTTGTTTTTTTGGGTTTTTTTTATCAAAATTGAAAGTTTCACAAAGCCTGACATGAAAATTTCACACATCATATATTAAAATAATTCTGAGACTTCTATTAAGACATTGCTCTTTTTTTGCTTACTTTATAATTTTTGAATGAATTCGCTTCCATAGGTGGGAGATGAAATGAACATCTTCCCGGTTGTAGTTTTAGGTATCTTCTAATGTACAATTTCAAGAATATTCATAAAGATTGGTCATTTTGCTAAACTAAATAATGTGTAAAATTTAGTGTCAAAAAAAGAAATAAAAGATAAAAAAAATATCATATTTCGCATTTTCATCTGTTCACAGCAAAATACCATTTTAACTCGCTGTAAAAAATAATTCAATGGATAAAAGCTCATACAAATTACATATTTAAAAAGATTATTTTCTCTCCTACCATATAAATATCTTTAAGATTGTATCAGAAATTCATGAGAAATTGCAAGTTGAACAGACTAAGCTGCAAATTTATCAATCTCAACCGAAATCAGATATCATCCATAAATGCTATCATCACACAAGAAAATGGATGCTTTCCTTAGAAAGCAAAAATACTAAATTAAAAACAGAAAAAACCTAATCAAAAAATGCAGTATCAAGAAGAAAAATGAAAAACTATACCGAAACAAGCTCTAATAAGTATGTATTTACTTACCTTACAAAATAAATGCAAATTGCTTAAACTGTAGTAGCATGCAAAAAAAAACTTTGCGAATGAAACATAATGTCTTTAAAAATAAAAGTATTAAATATCACAGGGAATATAAAACAATTTTTTTTCTTTTTTATAATAATTAACTTTATTAAAATAATAAAACGAATAGACTTAATTATTTTTGTATTTTAAATCAGCTCAATAAATTTAAAACCCAAATGTAAACAACAGCACATGAAATGTTATAGATATTTCTACCTATTTGTTTATTGCATCTTAAATGAAATCTTTTTGTAGTGCTTGCTTTTTTTTTTACTTTTCTTTAATTTACCCAAAATTGTACAATATTATTAAGCCTATTTTGATAATAAAATTTATTGTGTACAGTGCTCAGGTGCACCACAACTCATCAAATGTCTAATATACATGTATGTGTGCACGTGCATGCATGTCTGTGGTGGAGGGTATTAGGTATAGTTGGCAGATTACAGGGAGCATGGAGGTTTTGTAGTGTTTCAGCTGCCGACAACAGATGCAGGCAGTTTATTCCATACCTTGGCAACTCTGAGCGTAAAAGTCATATGAGCTATGCTGTTTTCTGACTTTGTAGGTATGCCCACATGTGTTAGAAACATGGAGATCAAAAAGGTGCTCAAGGTTGCTTTTGTTAAGATGATTAATGACCTTATGGGCATTTACTAGGTTAGTTGCCAGACGCCAGAATTTCAACAAATCCATTCCCAGGGCAGGAAGACGTTCAGGATATGGCAGATGCCTGATGGAGGGTATTCATTTGGTTGCACATCTCTGTACAGTTTCTAGGCGGTTAATGGTCTGAGCGAGATAGTGGTTCCAGACTGTAGATGCAAATTCCAAGTGTGGCTGCACCATAGCTTTGTACAGCTTTGAATATATAGCCGGTGAGCGGCTGACAAAGGTCATCCTGAGTGACGCCAGGACACCCTCGGTCTTATTGACAATTTTAGAGATGTGTTTTGTCCAACATAAATCACTGTTGACCGTAATACCCAGAACACTTCACAAAAAGATTCCTTGATATTAGTGTTGTGGAGGGAGTATGTGTATGATGGGTTTTTCCTCCCAAAATGCATGGTGGTACATTTGTCTACAGCCAGCTTGAGTTGCCAGTCAGTGATCCACTGCAATAAAGACCTGCAGCATTTAGGATCTGTTTTTTTTTTTGTTTTTTTTTAACCTCAAAGTACATGTTATTGGCATACTTCAATAATGTGGTATTCCTTAAGTTAGCATCTATATTGTTGATATATGCAACAAACAAAAGGGGGCCAAGAACAGATCCCTGTGGTACCCCAGATGACATCTCATACGGTGAGGAGTGTTGCCCAAGAACTGTAACCACCTCTCTCTCCAGTTGAGAATGAAGGACTTTAACCAGTTAAAAAGATCATCGTTCACATCCACTGCAGAGAGTTTTGCCATAAGTCTTTTGTGCAACACAGAATTGAAGGCCTTAGCAAAGTTAAGGTAGATGACGTCCACCCATGAGCCACCATCAGCCACCTATGTATTTCACTAAAAGATTATAATTAAAGACAATGATCCTAATGCTCCATGAACTCTCAAATGTTGATATTGTGCTCAGTGACTTCTTAAACTGTTCAATAATATTGTTTTTATTAATTCAAAATAAGACAATTTAAATATATTTTGCAGATATTGCTTTTTGTACGGATAGATTGTCTTTAACAACTGGTAAACATTGCCTCAGGCATGATAATTAACAGTGCATAGAGTATTTGTAGATACCACTAAACATGAAGTTAAAAGAAATTCTTTCTGTTTGTGTTTTTTAAAATTTCATTTTTATATTTTTCAATTATTTTCATGAAACAAAAATATTTGCTTTTTTTTCATTCAGAAGAAAGTGATAATAAAAATTAATATACAAGGAGTCTTTAAAACATTACATTTTAAACTACACTGCAATAAATTTTTATGTGTATATAGACCATCTTGGACAGTTGATAAACTCTACCATTTGGTGTTTTAGGGACATCAATAGTGTACAGAATATTTGGTAATGGCACAAAACATATCCTTAAAATCCTCTTCCCAGTAAAATGAATGTGATGGAAGAGCTGGGTGCATAAACTTAATCAGCAAGTCCTTATTCTCTGTATCAATCCAAATTTTATTGTCGCACCTGCAACAAACATTTCCTGAACAAACAAATTTCACTTTTTTTCTTCAGTCCCAATAGAGAAATCATAGTTTTCATCTTCGCTATATTAGTTCATGGTTATTTTATCTCTGATGAATGGAATAAATTGATGAAAACTTCTTTTTCCTGAAACTGTGGATGTATTTTTGAATCTCATGTTGAGGCTCCTCCTTGCTTTCTCAACTTCCTCCTTTTCAACCAGAATGAATTTGATACCTGCAATTGAAGATCTGCAATATTTAAACATAGATTTTTGGAAAGGAATTGTTTGGTTGTTGGTCTTCAGAGACTTTCTTTTGACACTATCCTTTTCACTGTCCCACCTATACAATCACATGGTTGTTTACCATGACTTGTTGCAAAGAAATTCCATTTTGTATTGAGCCAAAAATCTTTCTGATGGTTGCACAAATTGGAAAAGTTCTTATAATTATTGTATTGCACTGTGCAACTATCAGTAAAATACTCAATATTTTTTTATATTTGGCAAGGTAGGCCTGATTACCTCAATTTTTTTCTGTACCATATAAACAAATGCTACATCATATTAGTTGTCACTCGACATAATGCAGAAACATTGATTTTTGCATTGCATTTTTAGGTTTAAAGTAGAGTACCACTGGATGTAAAGTACATTGTTAGGTACTCCAATGAAAACTCTGGATCTCATCTTGAACAACAAATTTGTAGTTCTCGGCAAAATCTCCCAGGAACAAAGCTTCACAATCACTAATCTCCTCCTTACTTTGCTTTAAGTACCAGGATTGTGATTTAGCCAATTAAGAATGAGGTGCTAGTTTATTCAATTGCAAAACAACTAAATCAATGTAAGCTTGACAGGATTCCTTTTGTGTTGTCAAAGTCGATCAATTAGTTGTTGTCCAGTATGAGAAGTCTATTTATTCGGCATTATCAATATATTGTGGTCCTATAAGTGAGTGTTGGGCTGCGGGTCACTTTTAGGTTGATGAACCTGCTTGTTCGGATTTCCTGTACCCGCGCTGTTTTGTTTGACCCACAGGAAAGTTGAAGAAGAGCTGGTTCGGACTTTCTCGGTTCAGGCTGTGTCTGAAAATGGCCAAATTCACCAATACTGTCAACAGATCAACAATCGCAATGACTACGAAACATTTATTAACAATACCTTTATTAATTATACAATAATCAAAATCATGTACAACAACAAAGGGGTGTCAATGTCGAAGTCAAAGTTTTGTGAGCTGACTGGGTTCTGATATGGGCAAGTCAGGACTTTGAGTAGCAAGGTAGCAGGAGGCAGCAGCAAAGACGCGGCAAGGGCTCTGAGACGTAGACTTTTGATCTGATCTGTTTCGCTTTCGGGTCTTCTTTTATAGGTTCCAGACCCTTGAATATAGGGCTCCGATTGGCCAGCCAATAGAAACGCCAGACCAATGGCCTTACAGTGTAAACATTGGGGAGGAGTACAAAAGCAACCTTGAGGTCGCGTCTGATTGGACGGCCAATCAAAATCATGGCCCTGGGTTGCACCTCTTGGGGAGGGCAACAAAAACTCCACCCCACTTTTCTGTGATTGGTGAGCCGCTCAATAATATTTTCATTGTGTAAATGGTCTTGTGCCAGACTTACTTGTGATTTTACACTATTTTTCCATGAATTAGCGTGACCTGATGATCCAAAATAAGTTATTGTTTTATTTATCAAATAAAAATGTAATATTAACCTTTTCAACTTTCTTTGCTGGGTAATTTTTGTCCTTTGTTGATGCTAACTTTTGACTTGAACTTTGAAGCAACCCAGTATAATGACTGTGTGTCATCAGGTGCGATTTTTAATATCATTATTTGTTTTTTCTTCTTCTTGTTTTGCACTTCCTTAGAAAGGATTATAACTGTAACTTTTAGTAAATCATCCTAATTATTCTTAAGTATCTAATTTAATATCGCCAGTCATATTATAACATTATTATAGTGTTATAATATCATTCGATGGTGTCATAAAGAAATTTTTCAAGCTACCCTGATGATTTAGGACAATTTGGACACTTATGAATCATACACACTCTGCTATTGGTATTACAGACAATATTATACATTCAGTGGTTCCAGTAATAATTTCATGTTTTGGTGGATGGTGCATACACATACAACATGTGTACCTGCACTACCAGCAAGGACACAGCATTTCAGCCTTAGATTTTCAAAATTTTGAAAACTCCAAGGATACTGTCAGGCTCTGTTACTTGAATGCTCTGAAGAGCTCATTTAGGTTGCACAAGATGAGTCTCTTCTGTTGACGAATATTACATTTAATACTAACATAGTCTGGCATCAGTTGAGTATAGTCATCATCTTGGTAAAATGCTTCCACTAGCTGTGCAATATCAGCAGGCAAAGACTTGCCCCTTTTTGGTTCTGGCACAGCTAAAATACCTCTTACTGAACACAATTTGTGACCCTTGCGTACAATGTGTTCTTAAACACTAATCACATACATGACTTTTTTGTATGACCAGTCAGTAGGTGCAAATATCAAGATTTGTTTTGTTTTTTTTCATTTTAGTTGATTCCACTCTCTTCACTTTTGCTACAAGAAGATTTATCATTTTATCAAAGCACTTAGCTTTATCTAAAATCTCATTTTTGAATTTCAAAGTCTCATCATGCAACATTTAATGACCTGCCTACTTAGGTCTTTATACATTGCAATGCAGAAGAAATTTTTCTGTTACCTAAATGAGATTTTCCAGAGTAATGAACCCCTTTTGTCTTCATTGGAGAAATTCCAATAGCAGAGAAACATTCATTGATATTTCTCTTCTGTTTCTGCAGAACTACTTGTGTCAAGCTTTTTCATTGCTCATTTGATAGACGTCTTGGTTCTTCATTATTACTAGCCTTTTCTGATTCTGCAGAAGTACCTGCTTCAAGCTCTTTTCTTTCCTCATCCGATACATGTCTTGGTTCTTCATCAATAGGAAGAAGTTTGTGGATTTATATTTGACAATTAGGGCAGAGTTTCTTAGATTAGTACCAATTTAGCCTTTGCCTTGTCTGCCATCTCCAATGAAATTGGTTTCAAACCTCTTTTAATTTGCTTTTTTTGATTTTTAAATGGAATACATTTCTTTTCAAGCCATTCATATTTAGTCAACAAGGTCTGCTTGTGATGGTAACAGATTGTTGTCTTTTATCCTCATCAAATCTTGTTCTATAGTCAATATGCTTTACATCCATTGCATCCAACTGATCAACTGAAATCACTCCAACCTGTTTATCATGAAATAAACCATGACATTTTTCAACTGTTTGCTCAGTATAAATAGAACAATAATGTTTGCCTCTCAAACCCTCTTTCATTCATTCTTTTCAATAAAGACATTATTCCAATGACGAGGAAGTGAAATCTGTAGTGAAGTGGCTCAAAGAACAGTCAACAGAATTTTATGGGGCAGAGATACATGCCCTCATTCGAAGGTGGAACATTGCTATTGAGAGAAACGGTGACTGTGGAGAAGTAGGGATGTGATCCACAGAGGACCAGTTTCATTTGATGTATGATACATGTTCCTGTGCTGGTAATTATACCTGTCCTAAACAAAATGGCATTACTTTTTGACATACCCTCATTTAATTTGTTTTTTTAATTAATAAAAACAATATTATTGAATAGTTTAAGAAGTCACTGAGCACAATATCAACATTTGAGAGGTCATGGAACATTAGGATGATTGTCTTTAATTATAATCTTTTAGTGAAATCCTGCAAATACATAGGAAAAATCTCTGAACTTGGCAGGTTATATCTTCTAAAGTAGACTTGAAACTCTCACAAAATTTTGAACTTAGGTAGTCATAGATGTTAGGGAAAAAAATATGAAAATTGAAGAGGACAGATTTTTTTATAGACTGACCGTAAGCTACATAAGGGAAACGTTGATTTTGGAGTCAATAAAATTTTCTATCAGGTATAGGGTTAAAATATTTGGATTCTATAGTCCTCATTTGCCCTACATACCAAATTTCAGAAATATTGAATGTATGGAAGTATTTTTTAAAAATGTTTTAAAAACACTGAGATTCTGCGACACTGAGCTGCCTTACTTTAGAGGCAAAATAGGAAAATTATAACCCCCCCACCCTCCTCTAAAATCGGAAGAGACGATGGCATAGTGTCCAATTTTTTTTTTTTTTTTTTTTTTCTATCTATGTGGCCTGGGTGGCTTCATAAGGAGGATGTGGTATTGCCCATGCAGCAAATCCCCCCTCTCCACACTGCCGCTGTGATCCAAAGGAAGGTAAGGAACCAATGCAGTTTGGCAGTGGTAGTGTCGCAGGAGTTGCTGGGTAACACTTGATTTCAGTGTTACACCACCTTAGGGACTCCAGCTCCTGATTTATTTTGGGGGTTTACTCCCCTAGCTTTTGAGGCAAAGCCACTAAGCAGCGGAGGTTTTCCTTAAGTTAGATGGTTTGCCGACTAAGGCTAAGGAGCCTCTTCTAACCCATTTGGGGATTTATGTGAGTAGTAAGTACTCCAATCCTACTACTGTCGGTGTTCCTGAAAATGAAACGCTCCAGATTTGTTATTGGGGTTAGCTTCCCTGACTTCCTTGGGATTGTGTAAGCTGTTCAGGGCGATGGTTTCATAACAGACTCTTCCTAATCCTAATGACTAGGGCCAATTTGGGGGTTTATGTGTGTAGTAAACAAGCCAATCGCACTACTGTCAGCGTAGGTACGCGCTGGCTTCCCCTGTGCCCATCAGCTCTTTTCCAGCCCCTGTTTTTTTCTTTTTTTGAGGTGCTAGTATTTACTCGCTCTCACCAGACACCCGATACATACCTGTTGATAGTGCCAGTTTGGTTGCTTAGACATCAAAGTTTTAACTAATTATAAGTCCACATGTCGGCTATCATCTTCAATTAACTAGCATATCTTGGTGGAGTTTTTTTTTGGGGGGGTGGGGTGCCCATACATGACCAAGGAAGGGAAGGAGGGAGTTGGACTAGAATTTGGGGTGGTGTTTGGTTATTTAAAACGGAAAACATTAAATAAAATTAATAATTTTACATGTCACTGAAATGAAATGTATTAAGAATAAAAATGACTAAAGAATAAAAAATAATATAATTAAGAGAATGTGTTTCACATTTCGTAGCAAGTAAAAGTAACTTATCTATGGTAGAACAGCATCTTGGCTAATTCCTAAATATCTCAATTACTTTTGTAATATTTTTTTATTGTCATCACTTAAACTCAAATGTGAAAAAAACTTTTCCTTTATTTTGCAAGTTAGTAAAATGGAAGTTTGGACTTTTCTGTGTTTCAAATCAGATTCTCTTGCCTGTCAAATCGGTTTTAATTCCTCTTTTCCTTTAGACAAGTTTTCCTGGTCAAATTTCAGTGCAGGTAATCTTTCCATTATGGGTGAGTTCGTAGCATTACAAGCATTTAGCTGAAAAACGCCGACATTTTCAAATTTGCGACTTTAATCAGTTCAATTTGCAATTTCTCGAGTACTTCTTAACCAATCTTAAAAAGATTTATATGGTTGGAAAGAGAATAGAGTAATCTTTCTAAATATGTAATTTTTATCGGTTTTCATCAATTTAATTATTTTTTACAGCGAGTTAAAACCGTATTTTCGGTCAAACAGCTGAAAACAAAAATAAGACCATTTTTTTTGTTTTTTGGTTTTTTAGGATAAATTTTACACGCTGTTTTGTTTTTCAAAATCAAAGTAGGTAATCTTTATCAATATTCTTGAAATTTTGCACTCAAATAGAAGACACCTGGAAGTACAAACGGGTTTTTTTTTGGGGGGGGGGGTTTGTTTCTAGGATCCGTGGAAACGAAAATATGAGAGGGCAAAGTTAAAGGTTATTTGTTTAAAAAATATGAAAGACGCAAAAAAGACGCACTTTGTCTGTAAAATTAGAGACTTTCAAAATTATTTTCCTATAAAATTTGTGAAATTTAAAGATTGCTAAGTGCTTCGGGATTTGATCCGAAAGTTTTGATTTTGAAGAAAAACCTCGAATTTACGTGACTTTCAGTTGTAAAAACGCCCTGTCAACTGATGTCACAAATCGGACCTTATTGATTTAAAATCACAATTTCTCGTATATTTATTGTTCAACCTTAAAAATATTCATATGGTTGAAAATAAAAGAAAACAATCTCACTAAATATGTAATTTGTATGTGTTAAGTGGCTAATCTTTATCAATATTCTTGAAATTTTGCATTCAATTAGAAGAAACCTGGAAGTACAAAAGGGAGCTTTTTTTTTTTTTTTTTTTTTTTCTAGGACCCGTGGAAGTAAAATTACAATAGTGCAAACTCCAAGACTATTTGTTCAAAATGAGGATGACTAGTGAAAAAGACACACTTTGTCTGTAGAATTAGAAAGTTTCAGAATTATTTTGATATATAATTTGTAACATTTAAAGATTGCTAAGTGCTTCGGGATTTGATTCGAAAATTTGTATTTTGAAGAAAAAAACTCAAATTTATTGGTCCAACAGGCATAGCGCATAACGTAAAGTTTACGTTAAACAGTGAGGCATTGTTTATGTTATGCAGATAATAAAGTTTAAATTTATCGTTTATTTCTCGTCCAATTTTTTAAATATTTATACCATTGAAAATAAAATAAGAATCTTTCTAAATATTTATCTTTTTATGTGTTTTTAATAATTGAATTATTTTTTACGTCCGTTTCAATTTTGGAGAAAGAAAAACTTGAAATTACGAAAATGTAAACAAAATCACACACTAACAGGTTTGTGTGAAAACATGTAAATAGATAATCTATTTCTTTTATGTAATTCAACATAAGCATTTAGAAATGTATTTTTAAATTCAAAGTGATATTACATATTCAAATTAATATTATATATGTGTATACATATATTTACGTTTGAAAAATCAACCTGTGCAAAATTTGTAAACGTACAATGTACTTTTCAAAACAAACTATGACCCAGGAAAAACAGAACTCACAAATTTTGTAAGAAAACTATTAATTTTAACTAGGGAGGTTTAGGGTTAGTTTAATGGGAAAATAAATAATTTGGGTTCTGTTTTTTTTTCTTTCTTTTTTTTTTTTCTGTGTCACCCTGTAATATGATAGGATTTTGATGAGAATTTAGCCGTAATATCATGGGATTTTGAGTATGATTTGCAAGTTTTACCCAATATTTATTTAACATTAATTTTTGGCATGATTCACACGTAAAAAAATTTGATAATCATCGTTTTTTATGGAAATTTCTGCAACAACGAAATTACTTTTTTTTTCTTATTTTTTTTCCTGAACTTTTTTTAGCTATGTTTTAAAGTCAGTAATCCTTAACTTTTTCCTTGTAAATTCCTACCATAAAATAAACTGAACCCTCATTTTATGTCTGTGTTTTTGCAATAAATGTTTTATTTTTCTTCAAAGTGATGCTATTTATTTGAATTAATACTACACATGTATATACATGCAGTATTATAATGAAAATGTTGAATAATTGGGTGTTAAACTTAAAAAAAAAAAAAAAAAAAATTGCTGCTATCTGTATCTCTTATTCTCTAAATAATGGGTTAAAGCATAGAGATACATACAATTTGAGTGCATAATCAGAAAGAACATACAATTTTACACAAGAATACCAAATTCTATCAAAATTGCTCCAAAAATAAAGAAACGGTGAAGAAATCACTGAATTTCTTTTTTTTTAATGGTCCGTGATTTGACATATTTTTGGAACAAAATCATGTCCACATTTGTACCCCCAATTTCGGGGCTTTAAATTCTCATAACTTTTGAACCACTGGAGATATTTGCATAATTCAAACGGTTCTGAACTCCATTTACACAGCTCTATATAACTAATGTGATTAAACAACAATAACTCCAAATAAAAAAATCAACTGGGAATGCTGAGAAACAAAGTGTAAAATTCAATAAAAACAACAAAAGGAAACAGTTTTGAATTAAATGTGGTCCGGTTAACATAACTTATGGAATGTCTCACATTATGTTATAGAATAATAGGTTTACATACTTTGTATGATGCACAGATTATTTGTAAAGGGAATTAAACACATATCCGCTTTAAGAGGATCTTTTATTGATGAACTCTGTTGTCGCAGCTGCATAAAACAAAAAAGATCTTAGGACATTAATGTTACTATCACAACAGGAAAAACTGTTTACTGTTATACCTTTTTCAAGGAAATCAATAGTGATGAGTCCTTTCATGTCCTAGCATAACATTCTTTACTGACTGCTACACCCAGAACTTTTACTTGACTGGAGAGTTGGCATGTTTCCATTCAATGGGATGTCTTTTTGACAGACTTGTGGTTGCAAATCTATATTTAGCCAATTTGTGAAATTTTTTTTTTTTTTTAAATAAAACCTGCTTCTCCGTATACATTTCACATGATTTTCACCAAAAATTTCCTAACAGACCTCTGTTCAAGCCTGGAGCACACTGATTTGCCACCATTTTGAATAGCTGCTAAACATATATTTGTGCAAGTTTAATATGTTTACTATTGAACAATTCTGAACATTATCGGGGGAAAAATTCTAAAGAAGAATTTATTTTACTTTCCAAAAAACATCCCCTATTTATTGAATGACCCTTGCAAGTAAAATATGTACATTCGGCATTCTTCTTTTCTTTTTTTTCTTTTCTTTTTTTTTTTTTTTTTCTTTAAAGTTTTACCGTTATTTCTTTGAAATTAGGTAGCTTTCTGCTATAAGTCAACACCTTCTTTGTAGTTGGGAAGGAAAGACTAAAGATGAATTGTATGTAGTTGAATATGTAAATTTGTAATTATTTAGTAGAAAGAAAAAAAGAATTAAGCAAATGACTAAAACTTACACTTATCTGGATGCAGAATGTGTTTATTTATTTATTTATATTTCTTGTACATTACCACAGATCTTTTTATTGAATTATTCTATACAACACTTATTTCTTTTCTTTTTTTTCTTTTTTTGTACATTATTTTATAAAAAGGTTTTTATCAATATTATTTTAGACTTTGAAACTACAATACTTTATGAATAGTATGATCCTTGTATCTATTGATTTATTTTTATTTTTTTATTTTTTTTAAAGAGCTTCTGGGGGTCAAATATTAACTTGATTACTTTTTGGTACTTGTGGTACCTGATTCTTCTATTCTAATAAAATTAATTTATTTTCTTTAATACTTGACTTAATCCTTTGGCATTAGATTGTCTGGAGAGGAGCAAGAAGTATGAATCTTTAAAAGCTCCATGTTGGATTACATCTCATTTGAAGTAAAAAGGAGGGAAAATCATTTTTCTTGAAGAACAATTGTTAGTAATAATTTTTAAATATATAAAAATTTGTTAAATGTACATAAAAATCTCTGAGCAAAATTGCATATTTTTATCATATATTTTTTAGATAGATTAAATAAATCTTTATTCATGACAAAAATATTGTATACAACATGCAACTTTCCATACATTTAAAATTCACTATTAATTTTTTAAGTGAATAAAAATAGTTCAATTGAATTAGAGAAAATCCTTTTTTTTTTCTTGCAACAATTCAAAGAAAAATGTTATTAAAAGTACAAAAAGGTAAAACAGGCTACAAAAATTCTTTTTTGAGTTTTGAATTTTCAAATAACTTTTTTTGACTATTGAAAATTTTTTTTTTTCTCCATGTGGTCTTCTGGGTTTAATCTTTCTATAAATGAAAAACTAGGAACTGGAAATTTTTTTATTCAAATGGTCAAAGTTTGAAATACCCCCCCCCCACACACACACACACAATAGGGCAGGTTGATTTGTCACTTTTTTTATTGAAATTCAATATAACTTTCATGGCAAAAGATGGGGTTTGGTATTATAAGAACTGACATCAAACATTAGATTCCTAACTTTAAAACTCATTTGAGCATTTAAATTTAAAGATTGACAGCAAATGGAAAATATATTCAATGTTTTAAATTTGCATTGTTCATTGAACATTGCACTATAACCTCCTGCACTATATAAGATTATGTAACAATAGAATTAAATTGTTCAGTGTATTTTCCTTCTGATGAAAATTAAGGTCTTTTTTGATGGCACTATGATTTGGTTATAATGTGCTTGTGCCTTGCTTCCTGTCCATACACAATCTGTGAAGCTTCCATTGTTAATTTAACAGCTCTTTCCATACTTTGTGAGTGGGTCAGTTAGACATGCCAGGAAACACTGATGCTTCAAATCAAATGAATGTCTATCTTTACAGAAACAGAAAGAATATAAATATTTACAGTTTAATAAGTTTATTTTGAAAAAATCCCAATTTTACGGGGGGGGGGGACCTCCAGAAAATTAAATGTTTTTCTAAATGATGGTGAAAAAATTAGAAATCAGTGTAACTGAAAATAAAATGTTGATATTGTGTGTGGTGGGATCATATGGTTTAAAAATTTACACTTTTTGTTTGTATGTTGGGGTGTTTTTTCTTTTTTCTAAGCTTTTTCCACATTTCAATTTGTATTTGTTTTGATCTCATTCCAAAATGGCTCAAATTTGAAATTTTTCTGATATTCAAAATTTTCTATTTAATGGTAAAATTTCTTGAACCTTTCATTTGTATTGCTTGTGTAAAATATCATTTGAATCATTTATTAGTCTATATTATATATAAAACTGATTTGTCAGTGAATTGATAAATATATCAAATATGTTTGATTGTTAGCAGGTAATTTATTTATTACAAATTTGGTTTGTTATAAAATATTTCTTGTTTATATCTGTTTATTCATTTGTTTTCTTGATTTAAAATTACCTTTTTTTTCTTTCTTTTTTTTTTTCTCAGCTTGGAACTGTTGTACCTAGGAGGCAACCTGTTGACTGAGATTCCTTCAGAAGTTGGATGTCTTAGTAAATTAAACACTCTTGCTCTCTGTGATAATAAAATACATACTTTACCAAGGTCTCTTATTCATTTAGAAAAACTTCGTTCACTTAGCCTTCATAACAATCAGCTCTCCACATTACCACAGGAGATAGTATCCCTTGATCTGGTTGAACTTAGTCTACGCAACAACCCTTTAGTTGTACGCTTTGTGAAGGACCTTGTCTGTGATCCTCCTTCACTTCTTGAGTTTGCAGGGAGAACAATTAAAGTTGAAAAAGTAAAATATGGGCCTCAAGATATTCCAGAAAATCTTCAGAATTACTTGGAATCAGCAAAGAGTTGTGTGAATCCAAAATGTAAAGGTAAGCCTTTTTAAATTTTGAACTAAATTTTGTCATTAGGAAATGCTTAAATTGGTTAATGTCTATTTTATGTTTTTGTTTTTTGGGGTGGGGGGTGCATAAATGATCCTGCATTTAATATTTCAAGGTCCTAGTCACTGTCAGTAACAATATATGCTAATAGTGATTTATTGTTTAAATAACAATCAGCATTTCTCCAATGACACATTTTTTTTAAGGTTCAATTAAAATAATTATTTTCATCACAGACAAAATGTAAAATATTAACAAATGAGTTCAAAAGTGTTCTCTGTTTTTTGAAAGTATTGAAAATGTGTCATCAGTTTCCAACAGATTACTCTGTTTTTTAAAACACAGACAAGAGGCACAAAAAATTTAAAATTTTTGAATTTAAGTCTTTTCAATCAACAACAGTAATCCTTTTAGTCAGTCTGCCACCAGGGTAATCTCTTTCCTCTAACCTTCCTTCTCTCACAACAATCACAGTAGCGATCCAAATTTTTCCTCTCTCACCGTCCTTCTGCCAGTCTCAGCTATTGCATGTTTTTTATTACAGCTAATCCAGTTCCCATGCAAATTACACCTCGTCCCATCCAGGTCTTCTGTGCACGGCACAAATCTAATAGTAGGAGTGGGCAAATAGAGGTCAAATTTTTGGGACGAGTGTTTTCTATGGCCATTTTTGCTGCTGCTTATGATAATATTTTTTGGATATGACATCATTTTAGGTTGGTTCTGTGATGATTTTCAAAATGGCAGCTGAAAACCATTATTTTTTTTCAAAGAAAATTAACAATTTTATAAGGTGGTATAGGTTTTTTGGGTCACAGAATATGAAAATACATGTATTTTAAGGATTTAACAAACTCTTATCCTTTTATTATGTATTCTAAGTGAAAATTATCCAATTATGTCCAGCTTTTTATGCTTTTTTATTCAGAAGGAATAATTGCAAATAGTAATTTTAATGACATTTGATTTATATTTGATTGGGGATGAAGGAGCCAGAAAGGACATGGCCACTCATACAATAAACATGAAGCAGTTCCCTAAAGTAGTAGCCAAATCTAAAATTACTGAAAGAAAATCAAGAAGTGAAAGCAGAAAAGAACATTTTTATTCTACATACACAGAGATTAAGGAATTTAAACCTACATCTAGATTATCTCCTGGGACTATGGTTATTGGCTGAATGTTGCATTTGTGTCAACAACAGAAGGGGAAACACTCTTTTAAGTAGGGATCAAGCTAGTAAAATTGTTGCAAATGAACTAAGGCATGACTGGATTGACAAAAATGTGTACTTTTTGAATGAAAAATCAATTGCTACTAGAGTGAAAGATGACTATGAACATTTCAATGCTTTACGAAAAGTTGAGAAATGCAGTACTAAATTCAAAAGCAAGGATTGGTACAAAAAGCCAATGGAATTTAATAAAGTTCTTACTTTAAATGACTATGATATTCGTTGTAAGGATCAATCCTATCAAAAATGAATAGAAAAAGACTTTGGCGTGAAGATGACACCTGACGATCAGTCATTTTATGAGGAAAACTGTTTTGGAGCTTACAAAACAGTTTGCACCAACACAGTCCCAAAAGATTGGATAAGGATGAAAAAGAGAAAGGAGAACCAAGAATGTTATGTAAAGAAGAACAATCTTATAACAGAGAAAAAGAAAAAAGAGGAAGCAATAAGTGGATCAATTGATGAAAGATGCATTGGTATCTGTTTTTAATGAAAATTCTGAAAATAGATGAAATTCCAAAACAGTAAACAACCAACATCAAAAGATCTCTATTTACAGATAAAAAAAACTTTGTTCTTCACATGTTGACAAAAATGATACGACCACCAGAAGTTCTCTTATATTTCCTAATGTAAACGTTAAGAATGGATGCAGATCATTCAATGAAACTGTGATTTGTTGTTTGTCCAAGTGTTTGTCAGAATCCACAGCTCCTCCAAATGAAATTTGTAGGATATTTGCCAATATGATATTTGGTCAACAATGGACATTCATTCATGATGACATAAATGTAGAAAGTGAATCAGATGATAAACTGTATGACAGTGATGAAGAATTTGAGATCTCTAGCAATGATATTCAAAAGGATCTGACATATATGCTCCCCAGTCATCAAACAATCATGAGTTATTTGGAAGATGCATCTTACCTGAATCTTGAATATGTTGCACAACAAGCAGGACAAAGTCATTACAACTGGGCTTGATGATACCACAAAGGCAGCTGGCCATTGTCACTACGGTGTCAAAACGGACCATATAACAATAACACAAAAGTCTGGTTCAAGAACATCACTTCCAACTGGCTATAATGAGAATCTAAGCCACTCGGGAGGATGGGGCAAAAGCTTATGGGTACAAATTGAAGTGTTTAGCAGTACTTGCTAATTGTTCTGTTGATGACCTTAAAAGTCAAATTGACTTTTAGATGTCTAACCGAGCAACTGACTACAAAATCTTGCTTGACAACCTTGGAGTAGACCCTAATAAGCGACTAAAATGTTGTGCTCATATCATATTGTGTGTGGACCATTCCATAGACAAAGTCCTCAAAGACACTGAGCAGAAGATTGGGATTCAAAAATTGTTATTGGTCACTGCTGGTGAGAAAGCTTTCAGTTCCCCTGGAACTTCTGTTTATACACTTGGATTTATTGCTATTGCTAAATTACTTTCACCAAGTCATGCATCACATTCTGTTTCATTATACAATGATTATAGACAGTGAATGGAAAGAAACAATATTCAACAGGAGGGATTCAAAGGATTTGTATCAAACAGATTTTGATGCATTGCAGACTTGGCAAAGTTATTTGTGGCACATCAGGAGAACATACAAGCTTTCTTTGAGGACATATTTGATATCGACAGCAATAAGTTGGTTCTTGCCGTTTCTACATACATTCAAAATGAATGGTTTGTCTGGTGCTCGTAAATCTACAGGATGATGAGAGATCTCATTATATTCCATCTGATGTACTTTCTGGGGATTGATGAAATGATTACCAGTTACACGAAACAGAAATTGAACAGGGGTGAAAGTTTTCTTTGAACTCAAACTGACTGTTCTCAAGGAATTAAAGGATGAAAAACAACAGAGTGAACCAAATGGCATTGAAAAGTTGGAAGCTGCAGTAATGGAGGAAGTTATCGATTCTGTTAAGAGGCAACTGTTGGAGGTAGAACACTAATGGCAAGATGATAATGGTAACAGAGAGACACTACAGTATTCATCCCTCACAAACAAAAGGATGTGAATCCCAGTTTGCTAAACTTGATAATCGAACATCAGTTACAACACACTCGCAAAGAAATGTGGTCTCATCAAATAGGTTATTAGTAGATTCCTTATTTGAAAGTAAGTCAAACAGTGAAAAGAAAGAGAGTTGGAAATAGGCTAGGTTTTCAGAGGAGGTTCAGACAGTGAAAAAGCTAGAAAGAGATTTCCTGGCAACGATGAAAGCTACCAAGGCATTAACACTTCTAAAAAAGCAGGATATCAAAAAGAGGAAAACTCGGAGGACTCAGGATCAACTGGATATTTGTAAATGCCATGGTGGTCCTATAACTGCTTTCTTGTTAGACTTATTAAACACTTTGACAGAATATCAGCTTTTTGCTGAAATCAGTTACCTAAGGCTTAACTATAGCACCAGATATTCACCAGAAGAGGCGAATCAAAACATTGAATAGACGATACTGGATGGGAAAATTTGGGGTTGAAGAAATAAAAACAACCATTGCAAAATATCCTGAAATTTGAATCAGAGATAAATATGACAGTGGACTATCTTCTCATGTCAAATTTGTGAGTCAAGTGACTAACTTATATGGAAAATTCAATTCTTATGTGAAGAAACTAACTATTGGGGACTTCACTGTATATAATTGGTTGTAATTGGTTGTTCTATGGAAAAAATGTTACTAATCTTATTATAATTTTCATTTTTTGCATGATAAAGAAATAACGGTTCAATCAATAAAATGTATTTTCATATTCTGTAACTATGAAGACATGATTAGACATATTACACCTTTATTAAGACATATATTATCAATTTTCTTTTAAAAAAAACTACGATTTCAAGCCGCCATTTTGAAAATCCCCATGGAACCAACCTAAAGCAACATTCTAGGTCAATTTTCTCATCAAAATCGTGATCAGCACCAAAATTGGCCATAGAAAACACCTGTTATATTCTATTTTTAGGGGAAAAAAGTATTCATTTGCCCACCCCCTGTGTCCATCTACAAGTTCACAATAGTTTATATAGAGAAATTAGAAAGAAGAATCAACTCTAGATTGCGGAGATGGTTGAGCCTCAGCAGTGCCATCCTATGGCAATTTGAATGCACTGCAACACCCCTTCAGAAACTTAATTGAAGAATTTAAAGTCTCTAAAGTAAGAACAGCATTACTATATAAAGCAACCTAAGATGCAAAAGTGGCTGCTTCAGTAGAAAATGTAAAGGATCTAGGCAGTTACAAATGACTCTATTAAGGTGTCATTTCAAAAGGGCGTACTGATCTAGGATTTTTCATAACTATTCAAGTAGATAAAACCACAGGAGAAAGAAAGACATCATCTTATACAGGATGAAATACGTAAGGGAGAAGATGAAAAGAGACTAGCAAAAATGGTTGGAGCATTGACAAAATGGGACTCTAGTGCAATGGAAAATTAAATGGTCAGAAATATGGCACGACAATGTGAACATCAAATTCTTAATTAGGTCTGTATACGATATCCTTCCCAGCCTTGCAAACCTCAGCATATGGAGCAAAATGGATTCAGTACTATGCCCATTACGCAAGCATACAGATACAATGATGCCACTGCTGGTAATTTGAAGTTGACAAATTTGTGCCCTGATTGTTTTAGCTCAGAATTTCTCATGTATCACCGGTCTAATCTTTAAAATATTTATTTGGTAAGAAAGAAAATAAAATAATCTTTCTAAATATGTAATTTGTATGTGGTTTTATTGATTGAATTATTTTTTACAGTGAAGTAAATAACAATAATAAATGAAAACGTTTTAATTTAACGATTAATAATAACTCAACTTTGTTTTTATTAATAATACTTTCATTTAAAATAATATATATCCATTTTTAATCACTGATTAAAAATGGATATATATTATTTTAAATGAAAGTATCAGCATTTAATTTTTTCGTATGTACAAAAGAGTTTTAGAAAAAAATAAAAAATAAATTGTAATACAAGCAAATTTAAAAAGAAAAAGAAACTTAACTTACATTTCGTAAATCGTAAACAAACAGTAAAAGTATAAAGTAAAATCTAAATAAATACATACATATACTTGTTGAAAGTTTATTTATATTTACATTTTTTTAAAATTAGTAACACTTAGTTTAACATTAAATATAAAATACAATGTACTGTAACTTTTGCGAAAAACAAAAGAGATGTATTGGGTGATGTTTTAATGCTAAACATTTTATTTGATAACATAGTCTTCTCTTAGCCTTTTACCAAAATCTAGACATGATTTAAAAATAAATTAACGCGATTATGAAAAATAAAAAAAGGTTTTGTTTACAATTGACGAGCAACGGGAATTTATAAAACAAAGTTGAGTTGTCGTTAAGTGTTTTCGTTTGATTTGTTATTTAATTCGTTTTAAAAATAATTCAATGTATGAAAAGACATACTAATTACATAATTTAGAAAGATCTTTTTTCTAACCAAATAAATATTTTTAAGATAAAAACAGAAATATGCGATAAATAAGATTTGATTTATGTTAAAATTTAAGTATGAAAAAAATGATACTACGAATTCTAGGTTGACTGAAGCAAAATATAACTCGCTGTAAAAAATAATTCCATTGATAAAAACTCAATCAAATTACATATTTAGAGAGATTATTTCATTCTCTTTTGAACCATATAGATATCTTAAAGAAGATTGAACCGTAAATAGGCGAGAAAAAAGAATTTGTTTTTTGTTTTTTTTCTTGAAATTTAGAATGAAAAAAATAATACATATCAGCTCTCTGAAGCGATTTTTTAAAAATTTTTTTAACTCTCTATAAAAAATAATTCAATTAATAAAAATGCATAAAAATTGCATATTCAGAAAGATTATATTATTTTCTTTTTAACATTATAAATATTTTAAAGATTGGACCAAGAATAGGTGATAAATTCCTAGCAGAACGGCTTAGAATGCGAAATTTATTCGCTAAACTGATACATTTCTGCTGTAAATCGCTGTAAAAAAAAAAAGTCAGCTAGCGGACAATATTTTATTATCAGCATGTTCTGATATATAGATAGTTCTGCAAATTGGGTGATTTTGGCTTAATTAATTAATTATATCCCTTAATTAGTAAAAATCAGTAACCAAATTTGACATGTTTCTTAGTTAGAAGGATATTAATCTATATGCAAGATTTCAAATCTGAGTGACTTCTCTTTTCTGTGTTATAGATCGACATGTACATACCAAAAACTTACTCTTATATATTTAGATATGACTTGATTTTATACAATGTGATTTATATTGTTTGATCCAGTAGAGGACAATGGGCAAAACAAATGATAAATTCAGGATGCTTATCCTATAATTTTAATAAAATCTTTTTATATGGGATATACAATGTAAAAAGCAGACTCTCACTAACAATTAGAAACAAATTCCATTTTTGATTAATCTATTCAAAAGACATTTTCTATTCCTATTTGGATTTCAATTTTTCTTGATAGCTATCTGATTCATTTCTACTTCCATGCTGAAAACCATAAACCTGAACTATTTTATCAATCCTGATTAAATCTTTTGATCAATCTGATAGACAATCTGAAATTTCTCCAATCCTTTTTTCTCAAGATATTATCATTCGATATTGGCAAGATAAAAATATGCCAGAAACTGATGATAAACATTTTCATGCAACATCTTTCCCTGAATTGAATCAGGATTTTTGATTATTTATTCTATGACAACTGTTTTAACTTTTTTAAACCTCTTCTTACACAATGATAATTTTAACCCCCAAATCACCTTCAAGTGCATATTACAAAATGATTTAATAATTTTTTAAATATAGACTTACAATGTTGAAAATTTATAACTGCAATTCTTAAAAGATTTTGTTGAAATACATTTAACAATTTAAAATTGAATTGTTTATGACATTATTTTTTCATTTGTTTTGTAGGTGTTTATTTTTCCTCTCGCTTTGAGAATGTGAAATTTGTTGACTTTTGTGGCAAATATCGATTACCCCTGTTACAATACTTATGTACTCCTCTGTGCTCAACAGCTCAACCTTGTGTGTGTGACTCAAGTGACACAGATACAGATGATGAAGACATTGCAGTTGCACGTATGAAGAAAGTTCTTCTTGGTTAAAACAATTCATTTGGAATGGATATTCAAACTTATTTCCTTTTTTTAAATTTTTTTTTACAAATTCCTATTACAATGTCACTGCCAATATAGTTGAAATACAAATTCATATATGACTTTGGTTCTCAAAATTATGATCATATCTATCTGTTTGACCTTGAAAGGCTTCTTTTGTATCAATACCATTTGATCCTGTGTACAGGATATTCGTGATAAGATGGTTCAAATAGCCAGCCTGTTAGTTTCCATGATATAAAACATCATCAATGAATGTCAACTTTTAAAACTGATCTTATATTGCATTGTAACCTGTGCCTGAATGCTCTCAGTACAATGTTTAAGCATTGTACCTTTCAGTAAGTTCCCAAAAGATGGTTCTCTCTTTACATGGCATAAAATTTACATAAGACTGTTAATCATGAAGAGAGAAAAATGCATCAAGTAGAAGTTGATGAGCAATTATCAAAAATATTTACAAACCAATCATACTTGGAGCATTAATGCTTGTTTTGGGTTGTTTTTTTGTTTTTTTTTTATATTTCTTTGATTTGTTTTCATTTACTGTTGTCAAAAGTTTTATTTATTTTATCATTCATTCATTTATTTATTTATTTTTTTTTTTTTTTTTTTTTGTAAATTATATTCCAAAAAAATATAATTTCCTGAGTGAATTAGTTTCATTGTATAGAATCATTTTCATTAGTAAATTATCTTCAATCATTTGTTGAAATAAACTGTCTTCACTGTATAGAATCATTTTTTTTAGTAAACTGTATTCATTATATGGAATCATTATTTTAAGTAAATCCATGTCCCTGTATAGAATTATTATTAAGTCCTTTATCATTTTTAGTAAGTATATTTTACTCTATAGAATTATCTTATATAATGCAGGCAATTTGTCTGGGTATATGCATATATATATATATATATATATATATATATATATCAACCTTTACTCAAAAATACAATTAGTCCCCAAGACACTATATCCTCATTCAGGTTCTTCCAAGGAGGGTTTTGATGTAAAAAAAAAAAATGTTGTGTACAATCTATGAAATTGGAGATATTTGTGAAAGATAATAGAATAAAAAGGTTGTTTACTACAAGCAAACAAACAAAAAATAATATTTTGCATAAGAACATTTTTAAGCTAGCACAACACTAAAAAAAAGCTTAAAATTGGTAAAATAATTTTTTTTTTTTAATTCTTGTCATAATTTTTGTGTAAAAGAAAGGAGAAAATCTGCAAATGTATTTAGATATTTTCCATTCTATTCAAAGTTTTTAATGATGTAAAACTTGACAAGATTTGTTATACTTTTGTTTACTCTCTTTCCAATGTTTGTAATTACCAGCTTTTATTTTTAATCATGCCAGTATATTTGATTATACACAAATGAATTAGGAAGACAAGCAATCAAAATATTGTCAAGTGATGTGAAAGAAAGAAGACAAAGTATTGATTCACTTTACTCAACTTAAAGATGCTTTAATTTTTCCCCCATTCCTTTTGTTTATTTCCTTATTTTAGATGTTCTTAAATCTGTACAATATTTGAAGCAGAAAATTATTTCAACAAAATGGTAAACATTCAGCTTTACACAGCTTTTAGTATGAAGAAAAATGAACAATAAATTGTAAATAATTAATGACAACAATTGAATACAATTTATATGATCATAATGATAATCTTCACCATGTCATAAAAAATGCCAAGAAATTACAAATACTTGCAATTTATTTTTGTCAATGTTATTTGATTGATTTGTTACCAACAACAGGATTTGCTGATCCATCCAATTCCTATTTCCCTAAATTTATACATTTTTCATCTGTCATTTTTATTATCATCATTTCTCATTGAAGTTGTGTGTAGTTTTTCATGTTTATGTTTATAACTATTATTATCATTACCATCTTTCTGGAAGTTGACCTGCTCATAATGTGGTATCAGCTTCTTCACTATATTTCTCAATATGCTTACTAAAGTAACATTTTCTTTAGTGATATACAATTTATAGATTTTAATACAGATACTGGTAATTTTTTATGGAAAAACATCTATCTAGGCTTGCACAACATTCAGCAATATATGGCCTGCAAGAGCTTTTTGCAGCTCTTAAATGCTTTCAAAAGAATAAAACTTTGATCAGTCATGTTTGTATCTAATTACCCCAAAAAAAGACTTTTCAGCTTGTGCAAACCTGATCTATACTATACTATATGTCTTTGAAATAAACATAAATTTGTTGCAATAGATCTCTGATGTGAAGAGAACAAATATTTAGGGGTTACAAGGAAATATGGTCCAGGAGCTGATAAATTTATTTTTGTGATGGAAAGAAGGGGATGAAAAATCTGGTCAATTTTGTTAACCTGTGGCCAATTGATATTATATCCTTGTTTTTTTTTTGTTCTAGGCAATGCCAGTAATTTCCAATAGTTTCAACTATTAAATATCAAAATGTAGCTCATTAAAAAGTTTTAAAAAATCAAAATAAATTAAACATAAAATTATAAATCATGTACACTGGACAGTATTTTTAAGCATTTTGACACTTTGAAATGTTACCTGCTAGATGAAATAAACATCAGATACATTGCTACAAAAATGTCTTTACTGTTTATTTCAAAGAATCTATCATTTAGTATAGGTCTGCAGAAATCAAAAATATTGTTTTAACACAATATAAGGTTTGAGCTGAATGCTGGTGTGTAGTTGGATATATGATTTTTCAACTTGCATTTTTTTTTTTTTTTTTTTTTTTTTTTAGATATGGAAATTCAACAATGTCCAGCAAAACTGGATATCTGGTGTTAGAAACAAATTCCAGTAATATCATTTATTTTCTCCATATATGATAACAGCAATTCATCTGTACACATGTCCAGCTTCCACTTAAGACCACATATGTTCTGTATCAGCTTTTTTCAAAGAATGGAAATACTTTTTTTACGCACAATAGCACATCAGATATTTGGTTTTAAAAAAATTGTTTCCATATCAGTGTGCAGAATAGGTAATCTTTTAGGAAAGAACAAAAACACCTTGATTTAAAAAAATAAAAAAATCTATCAACCAATAATTGAATTTTTAATATTTATTTATTTATTAATTAAAGTATTTATTCTTTGTAAACAGTATTTAAAAAAAAAAAAAAAACTTTGTGAAGATACTTTTTTTAAATCAGTCACCAGCACCTCCACTTCATTTAATTTTATTAAATTAAAAATCAAACTTTAATGGAACTTAAATTAACTTGATGCCTTATGTCACCAGGAAATTTGCATCTGATTTTTTTTTTTTTTTTTTTTTTTTTTTTTTCAACTTTAGCTGAAGTTATTTGAATATTTGTCCAGAATCTTACAACAAAAAAGCATTGTTTATTTTTGAAAGTTTTTATTTGTGTATTTTAATAAAATATACTGTACACATTTTTGAGTTTTGACAAAAGCATTTGTTGAAGATTTACTTTAATTTTTTTTCATTTAAATTTATCAATGGTTTTAAATGTTTTGAAATCCTTTATTAATTTTATTTCAAAATTAAGTTTTGATACTTAGTATTTTTGTAACATCACACAAAGGAATAGAAATTCCACTGAATTTCTATAAAATGCTCTGAATTAAATAATGGTGAGTTTCTATATCTGACTTTTATTGAAAAACCAAGCAGCAGCCATGCAAGTTTTGATTATATTTAGGGAATAAAATTTTATTCTCTTTTAATTGGATTGTTTTACAAAAACTAGAAATGAACGGTTTAACTGAAAAAACACATTTTTTCGGTTTCATCTTCATACCATGATATCATACCAAAATATTTTACAAAACTGAAACCATTTGCTGTAGTAGTATTTACCATATCCAAAAAACACTGTTTAAAAAGACTTTTACATTTTAATAAATTTAAATTTTTATCAACGTTTATACTATTATAAAAGGAAAAGATTGAACAAAAATATGATTAAAAAATTTGACTATTTGTTTACAAAATAAATGGAAAAAAAGGAGATATGACACTTAGGGAATTTATTTCATATTTTTGCATAGAATGTTTTCTAATAAAAAAAGATTGGGGTATACGACATGATGTTTGAAATGTATTTGTTTCAGTTGTCTAAGTTAGATGTTTAAAAAGACTAACAAAATTAAATAAGAACACACATAAAAAGATTACACTTATTTTAATTGGTTTCTATATAGAATCATTCATAGAATTGATTTTAATACATTGGAGAATAAAACAATAATATTAGAGATCAATAACACCAAGAAATTATCTATTAAACCCGGTTTTGTTAAAACCCAGTATGCAAATTAACCACACCATATATTATGTAAACCATTATTTCTTAGTGATATATAGACACATTACAGGATTTTTGAATGCACTAATAACATGGTCTGTTTTGAGGCAAATCTAACACAGATTTTCATAGACATCGTTAATAATTTTCTATGGTTTTCTAGTGATTTCGACTATAGATCATTTATAAACTTACACAATTCCTGAGGGTACTGTAAGGTAAGCAGTATTTTTGGTTGCAGACAGATGCCAAATCTTCATTATAAGATGTGCAATTTTACTCAAAAAAGGTCTTAGATAAAAAAAAATTTTAAAAGTTTAATTTTAAAACAATTACTAAAAATCAGAGAATTGTCCAATTTTAATGAAATTTTCAGTACTTTATTCATTAATGACTTAATTTTTAATCATCACACAAGAGAATGAATGATTTCCTTAGAAAAAATACTAAATTAAAAACCAAAACCAAACCGAAAAATTACGCTATCAAGAGGGAAAAAATTGAAATTCCCAAACTCTAACAAAAACTTTTTTTTATTTTTTTTTTTTATTTTTTTTTTTATTATTATTTTCTAAAAAATATTTTAAAAGCTGTTTTATTTCATTTTATTTTTGTAAAATGAATTTGTTTTAGCAAACAATGAAAGGGAGGAATGGTAGTAACAAATATATAAATATAAATTAAAATGTTTTTTTAGCTATGTAAAAATTTAAAGAATAAAATTAATATTAAATATTTTGATAGCAAAATTGCAGACTTGTTGGCTGGGGCTTTAGAATACATTGACTGCACCTCTGAAGAGAGGTAAGAACCCCCCCCCCAATTGGGTCACCTATTGGCCATGGGTGACGACCTGTGGGGCTTAAGGATGGAATCCTGATGGATGAGCATTCCATGACATGCAACACTCCACTTAGACCCTTACTTAGGCTAGACAAGCAGTCGGAGAGGCCCACTCCGACCAATCGCCTGGTCAAGCCCTAGCACCTATATTATTGCCCTTATGGCAAGCCCCAACCCTTTTTATCATATGGATGCTAGAAGGCGGTGGCTGAGGGTCTTCATGTCCTGGGAATGAGGTTCCAGTTCTGGAGGTTTGGGGAATGTGGAGCATGCCTTCATCACCATTGCTCCCTGGTCCACTCTGTCCCGGAGTGGTAGTACCTGTTAGGGTCCCATCTATGGGTTAAATAGAAAAATGTGTTTATAACAAAAATAGAGTATCCATGTAAAAAAATGACTTTATTTCAAAACTTTATGGGCATTAAATGACCCACTGAAGTTGATATGCCACAAAGCAAACCAAAATCTCTATTGAAAGAATTTTAATGCCTAATATTGTTTTATTAAAAAAACAAATGAAAATAAGGAGAGGAAAAAATCATCTAAATCCTTTGACTCCGATTCAAGGACCACAGACTTAATTATTCATCTGAGTTTCTCAGTAGCTGAGTTTTCTACACAATCTGCTACTGTAACTTTCAGCACCATCACTGGATAAAACTAATCCTCCAAAACTTGGGAATTGGCACAAGAGATCAAAAGTATAATGCAAACTGGAGAAAATCATATAGAAAAATATATGGATATGATATATATACATATGGATGGAGATATATCAGGGTTCCCATGCGTCCTGGAAAATAAAAATTCAATTTTCCAGTACTGGAAAACCTGGGAAAATGGGGGGGGGGTAAAAATCCTGGAAAATGTTCGCATTTTTGTCCTGGAAAATTTAAATTATCTGAGACAAAATTAATGTTATTATTACAGTAAACAAATATAACTAGTAAAATAACAAGGACGGTGTTTTTTGTTTTTATTTTTAACCCTCACCGAATCTATGCAAATCTCCCAAATTATTCATGAATATTCATTAAACAGTAAAAATGCTTCTGACTGGGTGGGTACTTGTTGATTTCATCCAATGAAGTCTCGCTTTCATTATGTAGCGACATTTTGATTTATTTTTACGTGACATTGAAGATAAACAAGACAAGAATTAGTCAGACTACTTTAAAAATTGTTAAAGAGTTAAAGGTTTAAAAAATAAATTCCGTTTTACAAGACATAAAATTTCGTAAAATTCAGAAGAATTAACTTTAACATTTTTTTGATAATCATGTTCAGTAGTGTTTAAATTGAATAAAATGATTTAATATTTTAGCTAGGCTTAAAGTAGCTATGTGAAAATTAAGGCCTATTATATAAAAGGGTGACCACAGGAAATTCTTCTAAAAATCATATAAAATAAACTAACGATCTGATACTAATAAAACTTTCGGTTCATGAAGTAATAAAAGACGAACTTTATTGTAAATAAATTTTTACTAAATTGAAAAGACTAATAATTTTTTTCGTTTTTGTTTCGCGTATTGATCCTCCCAACAAAAATCTGAATTTTTTTTTATAGTATATAAATAAATTTTACATTTTTGGAAAGACAATGTAATGACATAACATATATAAAAAAAGATAATTCGCTAATAAAATAGTTTTGGAAATAGGGCATCTTAAACATTGAAACTTAAAATCTCGTAAATAAGAAAAAATATGTATTATTATTTTTTTTTTTTTAATTGTTTCAAAAGAATTTTATATTAAAAGTTCGTATTGTGTACATTTTTATTTTATTTTTCAGAGATTTTAAAAAATTTATAAAATGTAAAATAAATACTTTTGTTTACTGTCAAGCAAAATCGTATTTATTTAATCAAAGAAAATATTGTATAAAACATATCTCGCTAAAAATGATGACATAATATAAAACATTTTTATTTTTATGAATTTTTGAATTGTCGTCAGAATGATTACGGATGCATCTAAGGGAAACAATTCAGAAATTAATGACGAGGAAGATTGCGAGTTTACAAAATTTGAAATAGGGGCAGACTATTTAAATAAAGATTTGTTCATTATGGATTAAAATTTTTTTAAACTTTAAAAACTACAAAATTGAATAAAGAACTTCACCATTGAGGTATGTAATGTTTTATATACTTTTTTTGATAATTTATAATAGATCTATCGAGAAAAGAAAAAAAAAGAATATTATGATAGAATTTTATTATAAATAATTTCTAACATTCTAATTTTGATTTTCCCAACTCTCTTTTTCAATAATATTAAGAATTAAATCGTGAGGCTAAATTAGTAATTCGTTTTTGCTTCAGAACATATTTTTGATACATATCATCTTCCATACTAACAAAAGGTGCACACGTCAAGATGGATAACTGTCAACAAAGCCTGGGAATTTACGGCAATTTACTTTAAAATGAAAAAATTTAGGTTTTATGTAAGAGAAATTAGTTTTTTCTTTATTATAACACATAAACTTGGAATTGTTCTTTATATTAAACGTAAAAGAAAACATTAAAAAGTTAATTTTCCATTTTTTATTGACGTTTTAAAATATTTTTAACAATTAAGCGGACTTTCAAAATGTCGGCGGTTTGCACATACCTAGCTTAAAGGAATATTTTGTCTGTAAGTCAGTCAAATAATTTTCACAGAAATTCGACATAAAAACATATCCACAACTGAATTGACATCATTTTAGTTTTGTCGTTACAAATACCATTATTTAGAAGAAATTTCGCGTAAAATGCTCAGATAACGTTTATTTGAAGTGAGCATAATCTTTTTTTTTTTTTTTTTTTTTTTTTTTAATAGCACTCGTGTAAAATAGTTACTGAAAATCAAAGAATATTTGAAGGTATAGAATAGCGCGGACGCAAAATTTTGACTGAAAATCATCAATTAAAAAAAACAATACGCAGTAAGGTAATACTAATGTTTAAGAATTACATAAAATTAATGTTCATTTAAAAAGTTTTTATTAAACATTTTTAAAAGCGCTGAAAAGTGAAAGTTTTTGGGGGTTTTTTTTTGGTTTTTTTAAGACAAACGACCCCTAAGTAAGGCTTCAAGCATATGGCGCTTGAACAAACAAAAAATTTTCATCAAATGTCAATTTCATCTCAGTTAAAAAATAACTGTCCTTTATACGATGTAAATAGCAACCCCACCACCACCACCACCACCCCTGCAAAATAATGGTACTCTTAACATCTTGCCACCCGGACACCTGACCTAATTTACTCTATTTTTACTTGCCATTGTCTGCCTGACATATTTTCTGAGTCGTGTAATTTATGAGCAAATTAATGTAGATATTTTACAGTATTCCCCCCCCCCTCTAACTTTTTATCAGCAAGTCAATTTCGATATTCTAAACCCCACACCACTCCGTTTAAAATGTTTTTCGATTAATTTTTACGAAACAAAAATTCAAATTTCAAATATTAGGTACTGCCAATTTTGACCTCACAGACGTATTTTTAAAATAAATTTAATCCCTTCGATTGAAGAAAAAAAATCAGGGAATTATATTTTAATGAAAATTTCAGTGTTGATTTATCAATGAATGGATTATTTAAAACCTCAGATTTTTTTCAGGTCACTTAATTTTGACACCGCCACCAATTGGGGGGGGGGGGGGTCAAAATTATCTTTTGAAACTAATTATAGTATGAAAATATACATTTGAAACTAATTACAGTATGAATAAAAAGACAAAAGACTGTTAAAATAACTTTTTTTCTTCTATTAAAGGAGCATGTCTTGTAGAAAATAAGTCTTGAAAATTAAATGTAAAAAAAAAACTAAAAAATTTTGGATTTTTTTTTACTACATATAATTGTCTTTTAGATTATCAGTGAAAAAATTATACATAGATACTGTTTTGTTAAAAAGGGTGTGGGTTTAACTTTTCAATTGAGTTTTTTCCAAAAATTATTAGATGATAATTCTAAGTAGGCTTGTTATTAAATTGATATTTGTTTTTAGAATCTATAATTATGAAATTTAAAACTTAAATTTAGGCATTTCATATTTTAAATGAATTCTATCTATTATGTATATGGATTGTTTTCAAGGTGCATATAGGTGTCATTTATTTGAAAGAACTTCAATTTATTTCCATTGAATCAGTTTGATTGAAATGATTCAGTAATTTAAAAATTCATTGATTAATAAGTCAACACTGAAAATTTTATTAAAATCAGATAATTCTCTGATTTTTGGCATTTTTTTTCTGCAATCTGTGCCTCTGCATTTTTTAATATATTACTTGGTGACTTTTTGTAAACAAAAACGCCAGATTTTTTTAGTACTCTTTAGTTTTTCTGTGTGTTTTGAACAAAAAAAGATATTTCATTTGAATCAATATCAAAAAGTTAATCATTATTCTGTACATAGTGTATTTAATGTTTTTCTATTATTGATTTCCAAGAAGAAACTATTATAAGTCTTAAATGATGTGGGGATTTTTAGTCTGTAACTATTTCACACAAAGGGACTATTTTGATCAAATTTTTAGCTGAATTTAATTGTTTAAAATGTATTAAAAATAAATTACATATTCAATATCATTTTTCTTTTTTTTTCTTATTGATTCTCATTATAGTATAATGAGCATCAATAAAAAAAAAATTTAAAAAAGAAAGCAAAATGATATTACATATGTAATTTTTATTTACGTCGAAAAATATAATGATTATACTTTTCGAATTAAACAAAAACTTGACCTTAAATAATCGATTTAATTTTAATTTGTTTTTAAAATGAAAATGAGCATTCAAATTGTTTGTACCTATCAAATATGTACTGTGATGTGTTTTTTGCTTTTTATTGACAAATTTAAGTAGATATTATACAATACCCCCCCCCAGCAATTTTTATCGGCACATCAATTTAGATATTTTACAACCTACACCATTTAAAAAAAATTTTTTTCAAGGAATTTGTACAAAACACAATTCCCAACACCCCCACCATTGAGGCGTAAAATCCTTCAATCTTTTTCAATATTTTTATTTTAAAAATAATCTACTTTAAAAAAAATTTGATTTAGCCTTTTTAATGATTGGTTCCCATATTGTATTCATCTCTGTATTTAGCCGCCCTGTCGGTGGGGTGTTAGAATGCACATCTGCAGAGGGGTAAGACTCCCCCAATGGGGCCACCTGTTGGCCGTGGGTGGCGAACCGTGATGCACCTAGAACCTAGGTAGACGAGCACTTCATGATTTGCAATACTCCACTTTGGCCCTATCTTGGGCTAGATGGCGGTTGGAAAGGCCCGCTCCATTCAATCGGCTGATCACGTCAAGCCCTAGCACCCATATCATTTTCCCAACCCTATTGCCCTTATGGCAAGCCAATCCCTTTTTATCATATGGGTGCTAGAAGGCGGTGACTGAGGGTCTACATGTCCAGGGAATGACGTTAAACTATCTGATGGTGAGGTTCCAGTTTTGGAGGTTTGGGGAATGTGGAGCACCCCTTCATCACCATTGTTCCCTGGTTCACTCTGACCCGGAGTGGTAGTACCTGTTAGGGTCCCATCAATGAGTTAATTAGAAAAATGTATTTATAAAAAAATTGTATAATCCATTAAGAATTGATTTATTTCAAAACTTTATCGGCATTAAATGACCCACTGAGGCCGTAAAACAAAACCAAACCAAATCTGTATTTGGTCTACTCAATAGGTCACTACAGCCCAACATATGAGCTGCTTCTTTAAGACATCTTATTTTCCATGTGAAGGACATGGAAAATAAGATGTCTATCTATCATTCATTTGTTTAATTCGAAAAGTATAATCTATGTCTATCTATCATTTCAAGTTGAAAATATAACTTTAATATATAGGGTTGCAAAGGGAGATAATAATTTTTTTAAATTTTAAAACAATTAGGGAATTGTCCAATTTTAATGAAATTTTAACCAAATTATTTTTCAATGACTTAATTTTATAACAATTAACTTATTTTATCGAAGAAACCTGAAAAAATTTTTTTATTGATTCAGAATGTGGAGGGTGGGGGGCCTTTTACTATTTGAAGAAAAAAAATTCCCGTTCCCTAATTTTTACATTACTTGAAAGATCATATCCTGAAGAATATATAGAAAAATAAAAAATATATAAATTCAATACCCTAAAAAAGTGATTTTAAAATTTAAAAGTTATTTTCTTAAAACTAAAAAATGAATAATGTAGCATGTTTTTTTGGGGTTTTTTTTTGTTGTTTAAAAAAAAAATTCTTCAAATTGATGCAAAAAAAATTATTTTATCTAAGTTAAATTGAGTTTTTTACTACCTTAAAAATTTCAAGATCAATTTTACATGTCTGTCAATATCTGTGAGTAACTTGAAAATTTAACAAAAGATAGCCATAAATTTTATCTTTGAAAAAATCTGTTAAAATATGTTTTAACAGATGCAATATGTTGCATATTTTCTGAGATTTAAAAAAAAAAAATTTTAATTGTCAATTTCAACTATGGATGACAAAATGGGCCAAATTCTCTTCCAGTTTGAATAAATATGTCAATTGCAACAGGGAAAAGTTTTTTTGGCTACACTTCCAGGAAAAAATATTTTTTAAGATATTGGAAAGAAAATCCAATATTTATCTTTTACTTTGAAATACCCGAATATGAAAACATACGAGATAGTAAAAAAATTTCAATGTCTGTCCACCACAGGTGTGTACTCAGCGGAAAGAGACAAATAATGAGTTATCGCCTCTTGGGATACACATTTATCTCCCTTACACCCCAAAAATTGAACAAGGCTATTAATGTACAATAGTATATAAAACATAATACAAATATATAAAACAAGGGGTGGTCATTGTAAAATATCTACATATATTTGCCAATAAAAAAGCGAGAAACACAGCACGGTAAATATCTGAAATTTGAGTTTATTGAAATTTGTACTAATTCAATAAAAAGATAAACAAAAAAACATTTATTTAAAATATGAGGATGTATTATTGATTTGCTAATGAAAAAATTACCCAGTAATGTTGATCATGGCTAAGCAAAAACAGGAGGTCAGACAATTTTATTGTACAGGGTGTCCATAAAGTCAGAGTGCACTTAAAATAATTTATAACTTTAAAGTGCATATGGACTTTGTGGATACAATAGTTAATTGATAGATGTAGGCATCATCTATAATAAACCCAAGATAATTCATTAACCCTGCAACATAAAAAAGTAACAATAAAACTGTCTAAATGTGTCGATATTAGATTAATATCGTTTAAATTATGAAATTGCTGTGAACAATTTCTGTCCTGGAAAATTTTGGAAACGTCCTGGAAAATGATTTTCTAAAATGAGTAGGAACCCTGTATATGCATAGATTAGATAGGATTTATGTCAATGTAATTATGTGAAGAGATATCAGTCTATACTAAGCAACATTAATCTTAAAAATTAACATGACATAAATCCAACTTTACTTATATTCTGGTTTATCAAATTTAAATGTATAATTAGAGATTCATGCATGTTTTCCACATATACACATATGCCCATATGTACACACACACACACACACACACACATATATACACACACACACACACACACACCTGTAAGCGTGCGTGCGCGCGCGCACACACACACACACACACACACATATATATAAAATCATAAACATATACAGACATCTATATAAAGAAGATCATTTCATAGTTTTAATTTTAGTTCCTATTAACAAGGATAGCAGTACATATCTCGCTCAGAACATTAACCTCCTAGAAACTGTACAGAGACGTGCAACCAAACGAATACCCTTCATCAGGCATCTGCCATATTCTTAACGTCTTGCTGCCCTGTGAATGGATTCATTGAAACTTCGGCGTCTGGCAACTGACCTTGTAAACGTTCATAAGGTCATTAATCATCTTAACAACAGCAACCTTGAGCACCTTTTTTATTTCCATGTTTCTAACACACGTGGGCATGCCAACAAAGTCAGAAAACAGCATTGCTCACATGACTTTCGGAAACATTTTTCCACACTCAGAATTGTCGACAATTCATAATAATAATTTTCTTTAACCATATTATTCTTCTTTTAGGACAATGTAATGACGTGAAAAGATTTTGGTATATACTAAATAACATTAATCTACATAGTTTACAGCTCTAGAATTAACATGACATAAATTCAACTTTACTCACATTCTAGTTTAATCATTAAATTTAGACATGTACAATTACAGATTCAGGTATGTCTTATACTTATTCCTTATATGGGTGAAAGAGTAATTTTTCATGAATGGCGGTTGTAAGATATTTTGAAATATCGCCACTTTTCTGTTTCTCTGATTCAACAGTTTGATCTGTCTTTATTCAAATAACCTCATTTGCATTGTGATAGCCTTCAAAACCAACCACCAATATAGATACATTGCTTCAAGCTAATTATAAAATTATATTATGTGTGTGTGTGTACAAAAGGGAGATAACTCTTATGTTTTTTACAAGAGTCATCAGACCAAAATGGGAAATTATTGATTTACAATTTAGGCAGTTATAGAAGCATACATGTGCAAAAATTTCCTACATCAAAGTTACTGCGTAGCTAAAACACGTAAGAAAAATAACAATAAGAATACACACACTAAACACTTTTTAAGGCCCCAGACTAAAAATCCGGCTACTTTGAAAAAAATTTATTAAAATTCTCCATTGCGGAATGTACATGAATGTGTTGTAAGTGTTCTTTGATCCTAATGGTTTTACCAATCAAAAATTGGTTACATTTGTTGTATTTTGTGCGGTATACCACTTTCACCTCATGGCAGATACCTCTGTCGCAGATAGGACAGATTGCTAGTGTGCAGCTTGTGGTGTCCCTATAGTGTTTTTTAGATAGTTGTCTCCAGGGTAAGGGCAATTTTTATGTCCATGCCTTCTTTCTGGATTGCCCTGCGTATCGCAGCGGTTGTTCTTTCGTTGAAGTGTGGTAACCCCAGGAAGCCTGGCGTACTGGGACTTCTATTTGCTTCAGGCATTTTGTGGCCCCAAATATAGCAGGAGAAAAAGTTTTCTTCAAAGTGTATAGGCATTGTAAAGAAATCTAGAAGCCTGGTGTCATTGACAAACACATCGGGAGATTGATGTACATAATGTTATATTCCAAATCAAAATTTTGCTATGGTTAACAATTCCTTACTAAGGGCTTAAAGAATGAAAGGTATGTATCCTTATTAAACACTGGTTAGCCTGCTTGTCTAACAGACCTAGTTGGCGGAAATGTCACAGGACCCTCCTTGACCAATGAGAAGGCGCCGCCAACAACACCCCTAAATATCCAATTACAAGGCTAGCTCTCTTTCCTCTCTTGGCGGTTGGCCAAAGCAGAAGCGCTTATGTGACGCTACCTAGCTGGTCATCTAGCCACTTATGTCCTCTACTTTCCTCCCAGTAGCAACTAAAACACACAGGTTAGAAACATAGCACTACCACAGAACTAACTCCAGAATTCAGCCATTCTCAAACTTTGTGTGTTGAAATAACATTTCCGTGTCGAAATCCCAACCTCATATCTCTCCCACTTCACCAAAGTGCCATGAAGAGAAAGCAGTGAATAGAACCAATATGGTGGACATACCCCATCACATATTCCGAAACTGGGAACAAACAAAAACCCCTTAAATCTCCTTCAGCGACAGACCAAAATGGCAGCTACAGAGACAACTTCAAACACCCACAACATTCATCCATTCTACCAGCATTATTTAGATACAACATTCCACAAATTTCGTCATATCAGCAAATAAGCAGAACTTTCATCTGATCAAACTTTCATACGGGTAATTCCATGCCAAATCATCAAGGCCATGTCACCCACCCCCTTCAATTTTTCTGAAATTTTGTACAGGTGTGGACTATGTTAAAGTTAGACAATGCCCAACATTTTAGCTTCCAATTCCAAAAATTGGTGGAGTTATGTCGATTTTTAGCTCTCCAAATTTGAAAAATGGCGACATTTTGTAATCTATTGTCTGTAAAATGAATTCTACACCTAAAATTTGGTTTATAAGACCATTTTTGCCCGAGGAATCCAAAAATGCTATCAAAAAAGTCTCAACGTCAACCAATTTTAAGTTATTGATGATTTCTGATTTTTTCATAGTAAGATCAATATCCCGATGTGGCACTTAATCTATGACAAAGATTTTTTCTATTATCATTTCATATCTATTAAACATTATTTGTACCAAAAAGAGAGTTCGGAGTTTGCTCAGAAGCGAAGCTAAAAAATTTGTTTAAAATTTGTTAAAATTTCTCACTTCAATTTTTCTGAAATTTTGTCCAGATGTGGACTATCCTAAAGTTAGACAATCCCCAAAATTTGAGCTTCTAATTCCGAAAATTGACCGAATTATGTCGATTTTTAACTTTCCAAATTTGGGTGGTCAGCCACAAAAAATGGCGACTTTTTTGTAATCTATTTTTGTCTGTAAAATGAGTTCCATAGCTTTCCTACTCCTAAAATTTGGTTTCCAGTAGTATTTTTGCCCAAGGAATAAAAAAAATGCTATCAAAAAAGTCTGAGAATTAACAGGTTTTAAATTATTAATGGGTTCCGATTTGCAAAATTTTAACTGATGTTGTAGCTTCAGTTCTGGGCAAACTCCAAACTATCTTTTTGGTACAAATAATGTTCAATATATGTGAAATAATAATAGAAAAAAAATTTGTCATAGATGCAGTGCCACATCGGGATATTGATGTTGCTGTGAAAAAATCAGAAATAACTTAAAATTGGTTGACGTTGAGACTTTTTTGATAGCATTTTTAGATTTCTGGGGCAGAAAGGGTCTTATAAACAAACTTTCAGGAGTAGGGAAGCACAAGAACTCATTTTACAGACAAAAATAGATGACAAAATGTCGCCATTTTTCATAAACCTCACCAAATTTTGAGAACTAAAAACCGACATAACTCTTTTTTTTTTTGAATCGGAAGCTCAAATTTTGGGGAATGTCTAACTTTAATACACCCCATGTCTGTACAAAATTTGAAGGGTGTGGTTGACAATTTTACTTTTTTCTGGATGATTTGACATGGAATTGCTCATACAGTTTTATTTCGCGCGACACCTTTTACATAAATATATGATTTTTGTTGTTCATTTTCCTTTATCATTTGTCCCTTTACTCTTCTCTTGACTCTGTATTTCCATGTATTCATTTAAAACGGGTTTCATACATCTGAGCGAATCTAAGGTAAGAATTTGAATCCTTTTATTAACATCCAACTTGTATCCCTTCACAGAATCACAACTATGAAAATTAACACCAAAAAATGTGTAATGGTATTAATTCTCACACAGGGGTAAATTTTGTATTGCGATATACTGGGAAAATGACAAATCTTAATATATTGGGGAATTGACAAATCTTAATATATTGGGGAATTGACAAATCTTAATATATTGGGGAAATGACAAATCTTAATATATTGGGGAATTGACAAATCTTAATATATTGGGGAATTGACAAATCTTAATATATTGGGGAATTGACAAATCTTAATATATCAAATCTTAATATATTGGGGAAATAACTCCTAATTTCAGTTCGGTATTTTACTTATGAGTAAAATACCATATTTAGGGTATATTGGGAAATATTTTAAGGGGATTTCGGATAAGTACAGTAATTTTCAAGTTTAGATTCTGAATGAAAAGATAAGACAGAAGACACAAGTATATTTAACAAATCTAATAGCTAACAAAAATAAAAGAATATAGGACAAAATCCTATATTTTATATCCAAATAAGGATAAACACAAACACGATTCTTTTTTTCCAAACTTAAGAAAAGAGATTAAAAATTATTATTATACATTTGTCAGAGTTTGATTGGACAAATCATGGTGCTTTCAATTACATCCGCGCTGTAGCGCTAAAATAGAATATCAAAATCAGAGCCTATTTGTTACAGACGAAAAAATCAACAAACACTCAGATTCTATTTACTTTCCAGACTGAGCAAACGACGTCCGTGGCCGATGACAACAACTGTAAGCGACCACCAGTTATTCTCAATTGAAGAAACAGATGTCCGAGCAAACGAGTCGACTTACTGATGACAAGCACAACCTTCAACTCTCTGAGTCAGCATTTACTACTGTATACTATCAGCCATCATCGTGCCACTGCGATTAACATCACCAATCCATTTCACGGGTCATATTCACCAAAACTTTATTTCCTTTGAACTTTGCTAATTCTACATACAAATTTTACATTGTGAACATTACACATTTCTTATCAAACTTTTCTAATTCTACATACAAATTTTTGTATTCATATTAATGTTGTGAACATTCACATATTTTTTGATTTACACAAATTTATTCTTAGAATAAATTTATTTGTTATTTATTAAATACATGCCTTGTCTTTGTTATTTCTCCATATTTTCTGCCTAAACTGTGTCTTGTTATTTTATCATCATTTTAAATATTATTTGTGAAGTCGAACACACAACACCTGCATCTACAAGAGAAAGATAGATGGAGAGATAGATAAATTTAAAGTTGCAAATTCAATGTGATTTGCGGGAACTTAACTCAGTGTCCGGTTAACAAAAGTTCTTTGAAGCATTGTAATTTAGTTGTTTCTTGAATAGAAAAGGAAATCGTTTGAGTTGTTTTCCTCTTGGGTTTTTTTTTTTTTTTTTTTTATCGAGTTTGTGGAGTTGAATTTCAGAAAAGTTGATTTGAAGATCGTATAAAAAGTTGAGTTGAGATGAATTCTTCGTCCATTTGCTGTGAGAAATTAGGTTTTGGATCCCGATCCCCTGGTCTTGTCGAGTTTTAGAAATTTCTAAGTGAATTCATTGAGAAAGCTTTCTTTTATCGGCAGAGGAGGACAGCTGTCTTTTTTCTTCCGTTCTAAAAGGGTCCCGTTTTTTAATCTTTTAGTTGAAATTGTCATTTACCCCCAAAGGAAGTGGCGTCCTGAATTTGTATGGGAAAATTTCCGCAGACCAAAAGATGCAGGCGTGCGAACCTGGGACATTTGCTTTTCTCCACCACTTTATTCAATGCCAAGGAAAATTGCTCTGACACCCTGTAGATTCTTCTAGATTAAAAAAAAAAAAATTTTTTATCTTGAATAAATTTCAATACAACCAGATAAGGAAAAGGTACTCAGAAGATATAAAGGAAGCAGGAAGAACCAATAAAGGTTATTTATGACTTATATGACATATCGATGCCTCCTGAAGAGAAATGTTTGAGTAAACGGAAAATATAGAAATAAATTCAAAAGGAAAAAAGTACAACTTCAAGGGAAAGTAGTAAATTCAAAAGAGATGTGGAGTAGACAAACTACGCACACATGATGGACTCGTCTGAGGACTATTTAGTTGCAAGCTTTCTATACTGAGAGCACAGCTTTAGAGCAACTACTACTACTACTACTACTACTACTCTTAGTTACCGTGTACAGTTTTTGTATTGGAAAATAAATCTTCTTCTTGAATAAGAGAAAATACTTTTTTTTGCATCAATTTGAAGAAAGATACAAAAAAAAAAAACGCTACAATAATTACTTTTTGTGTTTTAAGAAAATAACTTTTTTCAGGTATTAAATTTTTATTTTTTATTTTTTTAATGTGTTCTTCAGAGTTTGATCTTTCTAGAAATGTAAAAATTAGGAACTGAAAGATTTTTTTTCTTCAAATGACAAAATTCTGAATTGATAAAAAAAACTTTTGTTCAATTTTTTAAACAAAATAAGTTATTCATTATAAAATCAATCCATTAACGAATAATTTGGTGAACATTTCATTAAAATTGAACAATTCCCTGATTTTTGGTAATAGTTTGAAAATCTAAAAAAAAATAAAAAAATGTTTATTACTTCCCATTGCGATCCCTGTGCGCGCGCACACACAAACAGATATATATATATATATATATATATATATATATATATATATATATATATATGTTTGTTAAACTATACTGACAATTCTTGTCAGACGAGTTTTTGTTCGATCCTTTCTAACTGTCTGGTTATCTTTTTAATATCCGGGTGGAATTGGTTTAGCAACTTACCAAAGGTTCTTTTACAAGGACTTTCTGCACGTCTTTGTGCCATCATCAGGTGTGAAACTGGTGGAATGTTTCCATTGTAGGAATTAGTGGTAGGAGGGGCTCACGAATTCCGTTTAAACGAACAGTAGCAGTAGAAATTTGTAGGAGTGAGTTTCACACCTGATGATGACATAAAGACGTACAGAAAGCGCTTGTGAAAGAACCTTTGGTGGATTGTTACACCAATTCCACCTGGATATATATCCCTATATATATCCTATATAATATATATATATCCCTGTATAATATAGGGATATGCAAAAAGGGAGCGGACACCAGCTTAAAAATAGGAAGTTATCCCCCTTTTTCCAAAGTAATTTAATACAGATTATTTATGATCTAGGAAAAAATTACGGAAGTGTGAATGTGTAAAAATTTTCTACACAAAAAGTTAAACGGCATAGCCAAAATACGTAAGAAAAAATAACATAAGGATACGCGTTCTGAGCAGTTCCTTAAAACCTCCGGACAAAAATCACTATATCTTTTTTTTTTTTTTTTAAATAATTTATGTCCCTTTTTTTAAATAATTTATGACCCTTTGGCCTTTAGTCATACAGAAAATAACTTTTTAAATATATAGAAATCTATGAAAATATGTTGTGCAAAATTGCGCATTTTTAAACTTTTAGATAGCTTATTCTCGTGTTCGAATATCGACTTCAACATGCATTGCTTCCACACATTTAAAATTCACAATTGAATTTTTAAGCCAATTGAATCAGAAAAAAAAAATTCTTTTTGCATCAATTTAAAAAAAGATATTGTTTTTAAAACAACGAAAACAAAAAATAAATAAATAAAACATGCAACATGAATTATTTTTTTAGTTTTAAGAAAATAACTTTTATATTTTCAAATCACTTTTTGGGGTATTGAATTTTATGTTTTTTATATGTTCTTCAGAATATGATCTTTCTAGAAATTAAAATATTAGGGACCGGAATTTATTTTCTTAACCCCCCCCCCCCCACACACACACACACTGAATTGATGAAAAAATTAGTTTTCAGGGGTTTTTTTAATATAAAATTCATTTCATTAAAATTGGACAATTTCCTGATTTTCGGTAATATTAGGAATTTTTTTAAAAAGTTATCGTCATTTTTGCATATGCGTTATATATATATATATATATATATATATATATATATATTATAATAATGGTACACAGTAATAACCTACTCGAGTTTTACCATAAGGATCTTCAGGGTTAAATCCACTGGATTAATCAAGATATTGATTAATTGCAGTCGATTGCACGTGTGTATTTTTTTGTGATGACTGTTGGTCACATGATAATAACCAACCATCATCGCAAAAAAAAATACACACGTGCAATCGACTGCAATTAATCAATATCTTGATTAATCCAGTGGAGTTAACCCTGAAGATCCTTATGGTAAAACTCGAGTAGGTTATTACTGTGTACCATTATTATAATAAATTTGCTCTACTCATGTATTGAGCACTTTATATTTGTTATATCGCTGTCTTATCATTGTGAAACTTGCATCAACTAACCATTGTGACCATTTTCGCCGGTAAGTCACCTTTTCCACAAATACCATATATATATATATATATATATATATATATATATATATATATATATATATATATTATGGATAGGTATTTTTGTCATCTGTAGGAATTTTAAAAGCGAATTAAAAAAAAATTAAATCTATTATTTAAGGTCAAACTTTGTCTAAATCGATAAGCAGTACATAATATTCTTATCAAAAAAAGAAAAATATCATTACAAATGCAGTTTATTTTTAATACATTTAAAGGGATTTGTTTTGGTCAATTTCGACGCGATCCACCATTCTGTCTCTTTTTCGATGGTTGTTTGCAATTTTACTGCAACATCCGCGATTGCAAAAGAATTTACCAAAAATCAAGTAATTATCCGATTTTAATGAAATTTTCAGTATTGATTTATCAATTAATGAATTTTATAATGCATCAGTTATTTTATTTCAAAACTTTAATTTAGTATTTTTGCTATGAAAAATTAATATATAAAATTCATTTAAAATGTGAAAAGCCTGATGTTTGTGGAGATAGAGGACGTCCGTTTAGAGGGACACCGTTAGCAAAGCACCGGTAACTCAGGGGATCCTATAAATAGCGAACCCCTCATTCGTAATGGTCTCATTCTGGCCAACAATATATGGCGCTGTGGGCAGGATTGGAAGGATACCTACCAGAATTTTGAATCTTTGCGCACCACTGATTGGAAGTTAACTGAAATGGCTTCAGGACAAAGCAGTAACGAGAAATACCTGCAACTCCTACAGCAGTTAATTGAACTGCAACAAGAAAATAACGAGCTGCGAACTGGTAGAGAAATGCCAAACCGGTCCCACACGAAAAAAACTGATAGGCCCGTTATGGAATACGGTTATACGAGGGTGACTGGGCACTATTCAACAACTCTTGGAGTCGATACAAACAGATGTGCGGCCTAACAGACCCAGCTGAGATTCGTAACGAGTTGAGGACGGCTTGTTCGAGGGAAGTAAACCAACTACTTTTCGACCTAATAGGGTTCGAAGCACTCAACATAGCCACGGAAGACCAACTCTTACGACACATACGGCTGATAGCAGTGAAAGGCGTACATAAAGAAGTACATAGACACAAATTCCACAACATGAAACAGCATGGAGGGGAGGGTCTGGCACCATTTTTAGCGAGACTACGGTCCCAGGCGAGATTCTGCGAGTTCACCATCCAATGCCCAAACGTGAGATGCCAACGTTTTATCAACTACTCAGAAGACATGGTAGCTCGTCAACTCGTCGCTGGGCTCGTGAACAAGGAATATCAGAGCAAAATATTAGCCGAGGCTAATACCCTTACAACGGTGGAGCAGAAGTTCCACAGGTTGGCCAGTCTGGAAACAACAGACACATTGACTCCCCATTTGCAAAGCAGCCTGGATCCACTGTCAACATTTGGCTCATTGAGATCAGAGCGGAAGCGGTCTCAGGGTGAAGATACACCACGTAAAAAGCCATGCGATCGGTGTAAAAGACAACGCACCCAAACGGGCTGAAGGGACGGAGGAACTGTCCAGCGAGAACGCTTCGGTGCAGCAACTGTGGGGTTGCCGGGCACCTAGAAAAGGTTTGCCAAACCAAAGGCAGTCACTACCACGGAATTTAAACGTCAATCCAAAATACTCACCAGTGGGGAAAAGGGTAGTCGAGCACCTGAGAGACGAGGACTACTGGCAGTACCCCACCTCGCATGAGTCGGGGAAGATTCAAAAGAAGCCCCCAAGAACTGCCACCTACCCCGGAAATCGAGGTATATTTAATACCAGAATCACATGCAGAATTTGGGCTAACTCTGAATAGTACAATTCATCGACAAAGACACCATATCCAGGCCGTCACAGATACTGGTGCTCAAACGTGTTCGAGTGAGCCAGAGATACTGGAAGTATTAGGTGGCCCCACAACATTCTGATACCTACCAGCCATAGAATTTATGGTATCACAAACAACCAACTACGTATTAAAGGCGTAGTTTTTATGCGGATCAAGGTTAGGGATAACAAAACCAGACAAGTCGTGTATGTGTCTGAAAACACCTCAGGATTTTACTTGTCTGAGTCAGCCTTAAAAGACTTGGGACTAATCCCTCGAAATTTTCCAAGCCAAACCTCAAAAGGTGACGTATCAACCTCGGATAACGGGAATCCACCATGTGGATGTCCTCGAGGAACAACAGTACCGGGCAAACCAGCTAGGATCCCGTTCGCGCCTACTGTAAGCAATAGGAACCGTTTGAGACAGTGGATACGAAAGTACTACAAGTCAAGCACGTTCAATACCTGTCCCCACCAACCATTATAGGTTATGACTGGGAGGCCACTGGACATAACGTTTACCCGAGAAGCAAAACCATCAGCAGTGCACACACCCATTCCGGTCCCTCATCATTGGAAAAAGAGGGTGAAAGAAGACCTGGACCGGGACATCAGTTTGGGCATCATCGAGCCAGTACCAGCAGGCACACCTACGCTCTGGTATTCAAGGATGGTGGTCGCGCCAAAAAAGGATGGTTCGCCCAGGAGAACAGTGGACTTAGAGAAATTGAATGCCGCAACGATGAGGGAGACCCATCACTCTCCATCCCCATTCAACCAAGTATCCGTCGTGCCCGCTCGAACCAAGAAGACGGTACTAGAAGCTTGGAACGGGTACCATAGTTTACCACTCTCTTCAACAGCACGAGACACGACCACATTCATAACAGAATGGGGTCGTTACCGGTACCTCAGAGCACCCCAAGGTTTTCACGCGTCTGGGGACAGATACACTCGCCGATTCGATGACATCACGGTGGATATACCCAGGAAGATCCGCTGCATCGACGACACCCTTCTCTGGAATGGAACCACGGAGTCTGCCTTCTGGCACACACTGGACTACATTACCCACTGTGGCAGAAATGGAATTGTCTTTAATCCCAACAAGTTCCAATTTGCATGCGATGAGGTCGATTTCGCCGGCTTCATAATAACGGCTGATGGCGTAAAGCCGAGTAAAAAAATGACGGAAGCTATTCTCAACTTCCCTATCCCCACAAACATCACAGGTGTAAGGTCTTGGTTTGGGTTGATAAACCAGGTCTCGTATGCATTCTCACAGGCTGAAGTTATGGCTCCATTTCGAGAATTATTACGTACGAAGGACCGAAAATTTTATTGGGATACTACAATGGATAATCTTTTTGAAGAATCAAAAAAGCACATCGTTCGAAAGATTGAGGAGGGGGTAAAAACTTTTGAGAAGAACAGGGCGATATGTCTATCGACTGATTACAGTAAAAATGGCATCGGGTACTTTCTCTTCCAAAAGCATTGCCAATATCCGACGGAATCAGGACCAAACTGTGGAGAGAACCACTGGAAAATAATCCTGGCGGGATCAAGATTCACCAAGGATGCAGAATCCCACTACTCCCCCGTATTAGGTAAAGCTCTGACATTAATATACGGGTTAGAATCCTGTAGGATGTTTTTACTGGGATGTCCAGACTTACTGGTCATGGTGGATCACCAACCGCTGGTCAAAATTTTCTCAGACCCGGTCTCGGAAAATATAAAGAATCCTCGCTTATTTTCTTTCAAGGAACGATCATTGATGTACAAGTTCCGGATTAAGCACGTCCCAGGCAAACTTAACGTAGCATCTGACTGCACCTCTAGATACCCAACACCACCAGAGCACGGCGGAACAACAGATATCGAGGCTATTCAGCAGATCGACCAGACCACGAAGGCAGCATACACGCATGATCCCAAACTACAAGCTATAACATGGGACAGAATTGTAGCGACCGTGGCTACCAACGATGAATTTCGAACGTTGGCATTGTATATTCAAGATGGATTCCCAGAATCACGCCATGAACTACCGTTAAAAATCCAGCAATTCTGGACTATGGCAGACCAACTGTATTGCCTCGAGGGCGTACCCATAAAAGGGGACAGAATCCTGGTACCAAAGCAGCTCAGAGCAGAAGTACTCGAAGCACTGCACTCCACTCACCAAGGTGTGAATGGGATGATGGCCAACGCGAGACAGCATTTATTTTGGCCCGGTTTAGATGCCAGCATCAGACAGACGAAAGCACAGTGCAAGAAATGCAACTACATTGCCCCATCCCAGCCCAGGGAACCACTGATGCCACCTTCAAACCCAGAATTCCCATTCCAAAAAACGGCCACAGACCTATTTGATATGTATGGGAAGAGTTATATGGTGTATGCGGACCGGTACACCGGCTGGATTGAAGTAGCCCCGCTACCATCGGGGAAGACGGTAGAATATGTGATGCGTTGAGGGGTTGGTTTTGAACATACTGGGCACCGGAGGAGATGTCATCAGATGGAGGCCCTCCATTCGACTCACGAGAGTACAACTCATTCTTGGAAGATTGGGGAGTAGAGAAACGAACATCATCTGCATATTACCCCCAGAGCTGGCCGTAAAAACAGCCAAAAGAATACTGATGGACTGCATTGATGGTTATGGTCGCCTACGACACGATCGGGCAGCATGAGCCATGATGACACATAGGAATACACCCCATCAGGACCTTGGCTTGTCTCCAGCGGAAATGCTATATGGGAGAACAATAAAGGACCACCTCCCTATACTTTGCGAGAAGCATCAGATACATAAACGCTGGAGGGAAACAAAGGAGTTGAGAGAAAGGGCGATGGCGAAAAGGCATGTTTTGAATCAAAGGCAATACAATACACACAGTCGCCCACTCCAAGAACTCCAGGTTGGCGAGTCAGTGCAAGTCCAGAATCAGGAGGGACCATATCCACAGCGGTGGACGAAAACGAGTTGAAATGAGTTGTTGAAACGATGGGCAACAGGCAGTACCGGATATGGTTGGACGGTAGCGGTAGTCACATTACGTAACCGTTGGTTCCTGTGAAAAATATTACCAGTTGTAGACACACCGGACTATGCACCCGAACAATTAAACCCACAACCACCCCCACACATACCAAGGCCCATCGAAAATGAATCTCCAAGCGACCTGCCTGAAATGATGGAGGTAGATGTGACAGATGATAACGAGATGGACCACATTGATATGGAAGTGGAAGAAAACCAACACCCACCAGCAAGCCCAATTCTACAGCGTAGCATGAGGGCAACACGACCGCCAAGACCACTGTCCCCAACAATGCGAGGAACGACGCATGATTACGCGGAGTCATCCCGACAAGTGACCACAAAACAGGGCATTGTGGTCATAGAAGGGGGGCATGTGGAGATAGAGGATGTCCGTTTAGAGGGACACCGGTAGCAAAGCACCAGTAACTCAGGGGATCCTATAAATAGCGAACCCCTCATTCGTAGTGGTCTCATTCTGGTCAACAATATAATGTTAAGTTTAAAATGTTATATTTTTAGATTCTAGAAATAAGTATCTATTTAATGCAAACCTTATTTCATTGCATCAAAGTATACTTTTTGAAGAAAAACTCGATTGAAAATGTACCCCCCACACACACACACTTTTTAAGCAGAAAAAATATCTATGTATAATTTTTTCTTTTATAAGATAATAGCCAATTAAATAAATATCGAAATGAGTAAAAAAGAAATCTCCAAAAAATTAATTATCTATTATTTTTTTTACATTTTATTTTTCGATTTTTGGTACTTATTTTCTCAAAGAATAGCCACCGTAATAAATTTTTTTGTTTCTATTCATAACTTCGGTCTTTTATCTCTGTATTTATACTATAATTAGTACAATATAAGACCAACTTGAAAAAAATGTTACGTCCCAACATAAGGGGGGTCAAAATTAAGCGACCTGAAAAAAATGAGAAAGTTTTGAAATAAAATAAATAATGCATTATAAAGACCATTTATTGATAAATAAACACTGAAACTTTCATTAAAATTCGATAATTCCCTGATTTTTGGTAAATTATTTTCTGTGGGGGGGGGGGCTAAAGTCATTTTGTCAAAAACGCATTTTAGGCTCATTTTGCCAGTAGCTAATATATATATATATATATATATATATATATAGTTGCAAAGGGAGATTATATTTTTTTTTAATTTCTTAATTACCAAAAATCAGGGAATTGTCCAATTTTAATGAAATTTTCAACAACTTATTTTCCAATGACTTAATTTTATAACGATTAGCTTATTTTAATAAATAATTTTTTTTAGATATTTTTTTTATCAATTCAGAATATTTTTTTTATCAATTTGACCATTTGAAGAAAAAAAAATTCCCTAATTTTTACATATCTTGAAAGAATATATAGAAAAATTTTTTAAATATAAATTCAATACCCTAAAAAAGTGATTTTAAAATTTTAAAAGTTATTTATTTAAAACTCAAAATATAAATAATATAGCATGTTTTCTTTTTTCTTTTTTTTTTTTCGAAGTTTAAAAAAAATTTCTTTAAATTGATGCAAAAAAAATATTTTATTTAAGTTAAGTTGAGTTTTTACTACCTTAAAAAAATTTCAAGGTCAGTTTTATCATGTCTGTCAATATCCGAGACTAACTTGAAAATTTAACAAAAGATAGCCCTAAATTTTATCTTTGAAAAAAAACTAAGTTAGAAAATATATGATGATATGCTGCATATTTTCCGAGAATTTTAAAAAATTTATTTAAATCATCAATTTCAACTATGGATGACAAAACGGGCCAAATTCTCTCCCTTTCTGAAAAGGGATTTTCCCTTGTCAGTTATCAACGATTTCAACGCATTTCACAAGTTACTCGAATTCATTCATTGAAGGAATACTTTATTTCAAAAGGTGCTTTGTTCTTTTATTCATTTTATTTTATATTCCTTTAAAAAATAGTAAACTTGAAATTAATACCTAATTAAAAGAAAGCATTTTAAATAATTGAACACTGAAATAAAACTCCTAAAAACTGAATGTTCTTAAAAATATATTTTAAGCGAGTATTTTAATTCTAAATATTGTTAGATTAACACTAACTAGTAAACATTTTTGTAATATAAAAAACACAAAAACACTTAAAGTTTTATTAGACACGTGAAATAAAATTTAATTTTGGCAGTTTTTTTCTTTTCATTTAATAATTTTTCTCAACTTATGTAAATTTTCATTCATGGTATCAGGAATTTTTTCTTATTGGCAAATGAATTTTCTTTCTGTTTATGAAATTATTTGCTATTGAAATTTTTCATTGAAATAAGTTTATAGTAAAATTTATAGAGCGAATAAATTTATTTATTTTTCCTCAATCGCTCATTTTCTAACTGTCAGTATCTGGAATTTTTTTCCGTTGCTAAAAGCATAATTTTTATTTGAACTAATAAATAAATATCAGTTTACAATTTAATTTAGTTTTTTTTTTTTTTACAACACGGTCAGTTTCTTTATTGATATTTTTCTTAGCAGAATTCTGTATTCATGATTCTTTTACTAAAAACCTCTCACATAGAAACTTATAAAAATCTTCTGATATAATTATTCAGACTCTTATCTTTATAGAAAAAAAGTAAAAATCGTTTTTTGTCAGTTCATTTATTCATATTTCATAAAATAAAATAGAGAGAGAAATATTTCCCCTAATATATTTTAGGAAAAAACTATTTTAAACATATTTTCATTAAAAGGTAAGTAATTATGGACATTTTCGTGAAAATCAGACCATTAATTGATTTTCAATAGAATTTTTTTAAAAAGGCTCAAGTCATAACCTGTTTTTGGCTATGATAAATTTCCATTGATTTAACAGTGCAAAAATGCAAACATTGTTTTTTGTTCATAACTTTCATTATTTTCGTAAGCTGAAAATTTTTTTTAAATACAGGAGATTTTTTTTGGTTTTTTAATGTTTCTTTTGTCGAAATATTTCAAGATAATATTAACCTTTATGCAAGTTTCATTGTGTTAAATATAGGGGGGGGGTTAAATTTCACAGGGAAAAATCAACATTTCAAAACTCTTTTAAAAGTTTCTTATCAGAAATCAATAACAAAAAATATTAAATACATTAGGTAACATCAAAATAAGTCACATGATCAGTTTAGTCCATATTAAAGGAAGAAACAAATATTTTTGAAATTTTTTTTAATCTCGCTGTTGAGTTTCTATATTCATATTCCATGATGAATAAATAAAGCGTGTTGAAATAAGAAAATACAAGGGGAGATAAGAGAAGATAACGACGAGCTGACTCGGATAAGATTTATTCTTGAACTAAAAATACGCCAAAAAGGGTGCCAAAAAGGTTAGGCAGGAAATGGGCGGGGCTTAAGCACCTGCTGATTTTATTTCAAATACATCATAAAAGAAAACAAGATTATAATTCAACATTCCTTCCCATAATGCTTCGTTTCTTTTCATTGTTGTTAAAAATGACAGTTAAAGGTATGCAACTCTTGCTAAATTAATTTCAAACTATACTTCATAAATTTTCTGAACTTTACCTTACTTAGTGGTTTAGTATATCTGCAAAATTATTTTTTGAAGGAATGTAATTTAACTTCACATTATTATTTTGAATTTCTGATCTTATGTAATGATATTTTACATCAATATGTTTAGATTTTTGATGATGAATAGGATTTTTTGCTAATTTGTTAGCACTTTGGTTATCTGCATATATATGATATATATGATAGATATATAATATATCTATCTTAAGCTTATCACCCTTCATAATTTGGTATAATTGCTTTTTAAGTCATTCAGACTTTCTAAATTTGGAATTGCAATAATTGCATCTACCCAAGTTATTATGATTATCTTTTAATTTTTATAATTTTTTGTATACACGCAAAATAATCATTTAATGATGGTTCAAAGTTCTGGCTAGTTAAAATATTGTGTAATAAATTGTTCCAATTTCTTCTACTTTGTTTTAGTCCATACAAAGACTTTTTTTAATTTGCAAACAAAATTTTCACCATCTTTATTTGTTTGCACAAAACCTTTCATTTGTTTCATTGTTCGGTCCTAATTTTACTGCATATACCCATCTGCCTCCAATAACTTTCTTGTTTTGAGGTACAGGGGTAAGTTCATAAGTTCCATTTTCTTTAAGAGCATTTATTTCATCATTCATTGCTTTTTCCCATTTTAATTTTTCAGTAGATATGATGGCTTCTTCATAGTTTTGTGGAATATTGCTTACTCTATAACAATAATCAATAGAACAGTTTGTTGTGTCTGAGTTGTCTGAATCATTCAGTAGATATGATGGCTTCTTCATAGTTTTGTGGAATATTGCTTACTCTATAACAATAATCAATAGAACAGTTTGTTGTGTCTGAGTTGTCTGAATCATTCAGTAGATATGATGGCTTCTTCATAGTTTTGTGGAATATTGCTTACTCTATAACAATAATCAATAGAACAGTTTGTTGTGTCTGAGTTGTCTGAATCATTCAGTAGATATGATGGCTTCTTCATAGTTTTGTGGAATATTGCTTACTCTATAACAATAATCAATAGAACAGTTTGTTGTGTCTGTGTTGTCTGAATCATTCAGTAGATATGATGGCTTCTTCATAGTTTTGTGGAATATTGCTTACTCTATAACAATAATCAATAGAACAGTTTGTTATGTCTGAGTTGTCTGAATCATTCAGTAGATATGATGGCTTCTTCATAGCTTTGTGGAATGTTGCTTACTCTATAACAATAATCAATAGAACAGTTTGTTATGTCTGAGTTGTCTGAATCATTCAGTAGATATGATGGCTTCTTCATAGCTTTGTGGAATATTGCTTACTCTATAACAATAATCAATAGAACAGTTTGTTATGTCTGAGTTGTCTGAATCATTCAGTAGATATGATGGCTTCTTCATAGTTTTGTGGAATATTGCTTACTCTATAACAATAATCAATAGAACAGTTTGTTGTGTCTGAGTTGTCTGAATCATCTAATATATAATCATCTAAATATTTGGGTTTGTTAATTTTTCGTTTAGAAAGTTTTTCTTCATTTTGTGATTCAATTGTTTTTTTTTTCTGGTTCTTCATCATTTTCATCATCTGATCGCGTTATTAACAGAAAAAATAAGAGAAATATAATTCTGTTTTAGAAAGGAAAGGAACAAGGCAAATATACGGGTATATTTGGGTTAATATTTTTATTCAGTGTAAATGTGTAAGAGTTTAAAATTCATATCTTTGCTAAACGTTATTCGCTTAGCGGGTTTTAAGTGCCTATGTTTAAGATAACAAATGTTTTTACTTATCTTTATTTCCAGAGAATAATGTATTTGAAGTGGGTTCGCTTTGCTTTGTCTGTTTCTTGTTGTAGCGGCCAGCCCTGTTGCTTTTCTTGCCTGCTGTTGTTCTGTTTTGGACTGCTGCCTTGTCCATTGATTTTTTCCCCTGCGATCCCTAATGGGTGGTTGACTGTTCAGCTCCGACCCCGATGGCTGCCTAAACTGTTCTGATGAATTCTAGGGTCTCCGCCCCCACCTTCAGGGGGTCCAACTTACTTCCAAGCCCGAGTAAGGGGCAGATAACCCAAATTTCCCATATTATTTGTTTTAAGGGGTAGTCAAAATAATTGTTTTTCTTCTTCCTCTTTATCAGAGTGTTGGGTTTCATGAAAAAGTACACATCTTATTCTTTTAATTTCTTCTCTGGACTTGCAGTATCATATCCAACAAAAATTCCTTGTTGATTCCTTAGGTCTAATTTTGTTTTATTTTGGGTATAAGCAAAGCATGTACTACCAAATGTATGCATATTGCTTATGTCGAGTTTTCGAGATGTGAACATTTCATAGGAAGTTTTTCCAGTTCTTCTATTGAAGCATCTATTTCTTATATAAGCTGATGTACTAATAGCATAATTCCACAAGTTTTTGGTAATTTAGATTTTATCAATAAACATCTCGCCATTTCGAAAAGTGATCTCCATGATCTTTCAGTCGTACTGTTATGGTGTAGCAAATAAGAAGCTGAGAATTCCTGTTTTATTTTATTTTTTACAAGAATATTTTAAAATTTTGTACTAGTGAATTCAAGAGCATTGTTTGTTCTTAATTTTTTAACACATCTGTACGGCATCATATCAGCTAAGAATTTTTCTGTTGCATCTGCTGCTTATGATTTATTTTTAAGAAAATAAACTACTATTAATCCTAAGTAGTCATCAACAAAAGTTATTGTATATTTTGAGTCATTTATTGAAATTGATTCAATGGGACCCGCCAAATCACAATAAATCAAATCAAGCCTTTTATTTGCCTTTGTATCTGTTATATAAAGGGGTTAGTAGGAGCATATGGTGGTGAAGTAAAAACAAACACAGGTTTTAAATTTCAACAAATTGTATTAAAAACGAAAAAAGGCTGTTGTGTTGGAAATGATGTAAGCAGAAAGTCTGATGTTTTGGTGGTCGAGTCGGTTGTGGTGTGGGTAGTGATGTGATGTTGGCGGTCAACGTATTGGTAATAATGTAGGCAGAGAGTCCAGTGTTTGGTGTGTTGAAATTCAGTTTAGTCAGTACAAATTAACACTAACAGACTCTAATAATAATAAGGGTCAGAAGTTATCTGCCCTAATCCATTTATTGTACGCGTGAGTTACTTGCCCTTTGACCTATTAATTTCAGTCATTGTTTTTTTAAATAAATAAAACACCTCGTGTTATGAAAAGCAGTCGTAATGTGTTGCCTCGTTAATACAATGGAAGGTATCTCAATTGGAATATGTCTCAATGAATAACTGCGCTTGTCAGAGAGAAAAAGGTATGTCTCTTTTTCTGTGGGATTAAGTTATTAAATTCCCAACATGATGGTTGAGTCGGTTGTAGTGATATAGAAGGCAGAAAGTCTGGTGTTATGTTGGTAGGAAGTTGGCAGTTGATGACTGTTGATAGTAGTTAATTTGATAGTTGTTTGTACCTTTAAGACTTTGTCGGTCGATCAGATGAGGGTGAAGGAGTGATGTCTTGGTGCAGCATTTAGCTTACGGGCGACCACTTCCTGTGTTGAAAGACTAGTGTTTGGTGTGTTCTCTTGCTGTCCCTGCTGAATCTGCTGTGTTGGTCTTTCAAAGTCGGGATTATATACATTTTCGGCTCGAAGGATAGGATCAACTTTAACTTTCTTTATTTTAACCACGAAGGTCACAGATTTGCCGAAAATTGCAATTTCTAATTTTATCTTGATACATTGTTTTCAAGATTTGCACGTGTGTTGATCCTATGCGCACAGAAGAGTTTTTTCATTTAGTTAAAAGCCACGGCTCTGTCAATATCCGGTGGGTGAACTTGTTTGCATTTTGTATTGTGGTGCATGGGTGTATTGAATTTGGTGAATTTTTGTGAATCGAGAGATATCTTTATTTGTGTATATAACATATTGGCTTTTGTATTTCTATATTGGCACATTTTCCCTTGAGCACATGTACTGCAATTGATTTTATTTTTTTGGCTTATTTTCTTGCCTTTTACCACTTGCTCTAATTTTAAAACATCTTCTTTGTTACATGTCCAAGAATACTATGCCATTCTTTTAAAGTATGAGTGCATATAGTTTTTATGTTGTTTAGAAAATATAATTTTTCTTTCTTTTTAATATCACATATGGATCCATCCGGGGTCTGCAACTAGGTGCCATTTTTATAAAAATAGAGTAAAGCACCATTTTCAGTCGCTGACTGTACTGAAAAAATATTCTGTTTATAAGATGGAATATATAATGCATTCTTTAAGGTTGTTTTGTGATAGTGGCTTTATTATCTTTGAGCAAAAATTTTGCATCACCTTGAGCATGTATTAAGCCAGTAGTACTGAATAGTTCAATAGTATGTTGCGAGGCATTAAAATTTTCATTAAAACGAAAAAAATGTTGGTTTATCTGTAATTATGTGAGCAGTAGCTCCACAATCGACAAGTATATCAAATGAATCATCTTTAAAAGATTTTTCAAAGGTACTTACATTGAACAGAAATTAATTTGTTTCATTCGTATCTTTCAGTGAGTTGACTGAGTTTTCTTTTCTTTTACTTCTGCAATATTTTGTGTCATGTGTATTAGTTTTAGTTTTCACACCATCTTCTTTTAAATCTTGAATTTGTTTTTGTATTCAAAACTTTGATGACCCGGCTTTTGGTAGTTATAGCATCGTACATTTTATTAATCTTTCTGTTGTATGTTAACTTTCATTGAGTAATCCCCTCGTGTTTCAGTTTTTCTGCATTTTTCAGTTTCTTCATAGCTTTTAAATTCATTAAATTTCCATTCATCTTTTCTTTGTGTTACCACGGTAGAAAAGGGTTTAAAGTCATCAGGCAGTTCTTTTAGAATCATTGCAATTAGTAGGCTGAAATATTTTCACCAACAACATTTTCTCCTCTTAACATATAATCGGTAACACTTTCATGTATTAACATTTTCAGTGATGTTAGCTCTGTGTATAGGGAAATTATTCTCGATTTGCTATTTCCAACATAATGGTCTTTAAATATCTTAATTGCTAATCTTCCATCATTTTTAGTATCTCTGATAATTATGGTAAGGCTTTTATCATCCAACATTTGTACCATCAGGGCAAAAACTTCAGCGTTTTTCTCTGGGTCTACGTCCTCTGTATCAGACTCTATAATATGTGACAGCTTTTGCAGGTGAAGATATGAGAGAAATTTCACTTCCCAAAATTGAAAATGTCCTGCATCTCCATTGAAGTAAATTCTATTTTTACTGGGCGCATAACCTGTTGAGTTTCTATATTCATATTCCATGATGAATAAATAAAGAGGTTTGAAAATACAAGGAGAGATAAGAGAAGATAACGACAAGCTGTATCAGGTAAGATTTATTCTTGAACTAAAAATATGCCATTAAAAAGGTCGCCAAAAAGGTTGGGCAGGAAATGGGCAGTGCTTAAGAAAACAAGATTATGATTTAATACTCGCAAGAAAAAAAAAAAGAAAAAAAAGAAAGAAAGAATAAATAACGAACATAAATTGTCTGTTCTTAATCTTTTAATAGATCTATAGGGTGACATATCAGCAAAAAAAATTTCTGTTGCATCTGCTGCTTCTGATTTATTTTTAAGAAAATAAACCACTATTAATCCTGAGTAGTCATCAACGAAAGTTATTGCATATTTTGAATCATTTATTGAAATTGGTTCAATAGGACCTGCCAAATCACAATGAATCAAATCAAGTATTTTATTTGCCTTTTTATCGGCTTTTGTATTTCTGTATTGACACATTTTTCCTTGAGTACAAGTTTTGCAATCAAATTTATTTTATAACTTATTTTCATGCCTTTTACTGCTTGCTCTAATTTTAAAACATCTTCTTTATTACAATGTCCAAGAATACTATGCAATTCTTTTAAAGTATGAGTTCATATAGTTTTTATGTTATTTAGGAAATATAACTTTCCTTGTTTTTTAATATTACATACACATCTATTAGGTATCTTGAGTTTGGCGCCATTTTTGTAAAAATTTTGGGTTGCTAACTGTACCGAAAAAATATTTTGTTTATAGGATGGAATATATAATGGAATATAGAATGGAATGTAGAATGGAATATAGAATGGAATATATAATGGAATATAGAATGGAATATAGAATGCATTTTTTAATGTTGTTTCATGAGTATTGCCTTTATTATCTTTTATTAAAAAATTTGCATCGCATTTTGCATGTACCAAACCTGTGGTTCGGGTACGTTGGCAAGTTCAATGGTATGTTGTGAGGCATTAAAATCTTCATTAAAAACGAAAAAAATTTGTTTTATCTGTAATTATGTGAACGGTAGCTCCTCAATCTACTAGCAAATTAAATGTATCATCTTCAAAAGATTTTTTAAAGGTACTTACAGTGAAAAGAAATGAATCTTTTTTTCATCTGTGTCTTTCAGTGAGTTGACTGAATTTTCTTTTCTTTTATTTCGGCAATATTTTGTGCCATGTATTTCTTTTGCAATATTCACACCATCTTTTTAAAAATTTTGGCGCGTTTTTGCATTCAAAATTTCGGTGCCCCAGCTTCTGGTAATTGAAACATTGTATGTTTTTCATATCTTTTTGTTGAATATTAACTTTCATCGAGTAATCTTCTCGTGGTCCATTTTTTCTGCATTTTTCAGTCTCTTCGTAGCTTCTGAGAGCTGATTAGAAATCATTAAATTTCAATTCGTCCTTTCTCTGTGTTATCACGGTGGAAAAGGGTTTAAAATCGCTGGGTAAATCCTTTGAAAATCATCGCAATCAATAAGCTGTCAGATATACTTTCACCGGCTGCAGCATTCTCCCCTTTTAGCATATAAACAGTGACATTTTCGTGTGCTGATATTTTTAATGATGTCAATTCTGTATAAAGAGAAATTATCCTGGGTTTACTGCTTCCAACATAATGTTCTCTCAACATTTTCATTGCCAATCTTTAGGTACCACCAATTTGACCCTGTGCAATTTACCCCCCCTACATTTAACACAATGAAACTTTCAGAAAAATTAATATTTTCTTTAAAAAATTTTTTCCATTCAAAAGAAAAAGCATTAAATAAACTCCTGATGATTTTTTAAATTTTTTATCAGCTTACGAAAATAATGAAAATTATGATTGAAAAACAATGTTTTCATTTTTGCACTGTTAAATCAACTGAAATTTAACGTAGCTAAAAACAAGTTACGATAAGAGGATTTTTTAAAAATTCTATGAAAAATCAATTAATGGTCCGATTTTCACGAAAATTTCCATAAATGTTTACCATTGGATGTAAATACATCTGAAATAGTTTTTTTCTAAATTATATTGAGGGAAAAATTTTTTACGAGGTCTATCCCCCCTCTATTTTATTTTATGAGAAAAAAAAATGACGTGGAAAAAAAATTGTACTTTTTTTTCTATAAAGATAAGAGGCTGAATAACTATATCAATGAAATTGTATAACGTACCGAGCTATAGTTTTTTTTAGAAAAAATGTCATAATATTAATATTTGAAAACTTTTTTTTGCTTATGTAATTGGTATGTACTATATTCTATTAAATTGTAAAAAAAAAAAAAAAAAAAAAAGATTTTTTAAGAAATTAATTTTTACAAGATTTTCAATCTTTTGTGTGATTAAATATTTTCATTTTCTGCGTGAAATAAATAAAAAAATTTTTTCTGCGGAAAAAAAATCGAATTTTTCACGGATATTTAAAAATATGATATTTAGAATTCAGGTGAACTAAAAGTTGGTCCATCCGAGCTCGATTAATATTTTAAAAGAATTTGTAATTTTTATTGTTGAATAGTAATGTATGGTTCTTAGAATATACGGAAGGACAAAACCGCCATATTTGTTTTACAAAGAGACGAGACGAGACGCTTCTGAGTAACAACGAAGTTTGATTTTCTTTGTTAAAATAAAATTGTTTTTTCTTTGTTAAAATAAAATAAAATAATTTTTTTACGCTATTAGAAATAAATATTCAAATTTTCATTTCATTTCATTTTCGATTTTAAATATTAATACTAAACCAAAGACATTTTTTTACCGTCAATTTCACTGCGAAATTTAAAGATTAATTTTTCAAGTTTTTATTCATTTTAATAGTAAATTGTAATATTAAAGTTTTTAAAGATTTTATTCATTTTTTTTTCTACCAATCTTCCATTATTTCTGGCATCCCTAATAATTAGAGTAAGACTTCTATAATACATTTTTTTCAGGTCGCTTAATTTTGACCCCCCCCCCCTATGTTGGGAGCGTAACATTTTTTTCAAGTTGGTCTTATATTGTACTAATTACAGTATAAAAAAAGAGATAAAAGACTATTGACTAGGTGGCTATTCTATGAGAAAATAAGTACCGAAAAGAAAAAATAAAATGTAAAAAAATAATGGGTAATACTTTTTTGGTACGGTCAACTGCCTGACGTCGAGTCCAGCCAATTAGCCCCGCCCACAGATTTTTATGAAAACAAAAAATACAAACGCCCACAAATCTTGATAAAAACAAAAGTACAACCAGGACGAAAATCTTATTTATTGAAAATAATTTTGAAGTAAAAATGGTACATAATTTGGAATTGGTTTGTTTTTGTGTTTTAATATTAAACGTAAATAGCAGCAGGTGTCAGCCTCGTAACGTTTTGATTTTTGCTTGGGGGGATGGGGACAAACTCGGTAATACTTTTTTGGTACGTCAACTGCCTGACGCTCGAGTCCAGCCAATTAGCCCCGCCCACAGATTTTTATAGCCCCACCCACCGATTTTTATAGCCCCGCCTACAAATCTTAATGAAAAGAAAGATCGTACTTTTCAAAAGTACAGTCATATATTACTTTTAAAACGTAATATTTTTTAGCTTAGAATTTGAAAGTTTTAATTAAAACAACTTTGAATCATGTATATTTAGAGTTCTACAAACATTTTTTCTTTAATTATTGAATATGCACGAATCTTTACATTCCTTTTTTTTTTTTTTTTTTACAATCAAACAATCATTTCATGTTTCCCTCACGCAATAAATTTTAAGAACATCTTTGAGTTAAAACTTATTAAAACTATTATAATTATTAAACTTATTAAAAAACAAAACAAAAGATAAATAAATTACGGAAATTCTGAAATTTATGAATTGAAAATAATTTTTGAAGTAAAAATGGGGTAATACTTTTTTGGTACGGCCAACTGCTGACGCTCGAGTCCAACCAATTAGCCCCGCCCACAGATTTTTATGAAAACAAAAATACAAACGACCACAAATCTTGATAAAAACAAAATACGACCAGGACGAAAATCTTATTTTACTTTTCAAATGTAATATTTTTTTTAGCTTAGAAAATTGAAAGTTTTAATTAAAACAACTTTGAATCATGTAAATTTAGGGTTCTACAAACATTTTTTCTTTAGTTATTTGAATATGCACGAATCTTTACATTCCCTTTTTTTTTTACAAATCAAACAATCATTTCATGTTTCCCCTCACGCAATAAATTTTAAGAACATCTTTGAGTTAAAACTTTATTTAAAAAAAAAACAAAACAAAAAAATAAATAAATTACGTAAATTCTGAAATTTATGAATTGAAAATAATTTTGAAGTAAAAATGGTACATAATTTGGAATTGTTTTGTTTTTGTGTTTTAATATTAACGTAAATAGAAGCAGGTGCCAGCCTCGTAACGTTTTGATTTTTGCTTGGGGGGATGGGGACAAACTTGTTTTTCATTTAAATCATTAAATAATTTTGTTTAACTTTGTAAAATTTAAAATTTTATGTTATTCGATGTTTTCTGGTTTTAAATTAGTAAAAAAATTCTTCAATTTTTTTCAGAAAAATGAATTCAAATGAAAAACTAAAATATTTATATACGCCCACAAATCTTAATGAAAAGAAAGATCGTACTTTTCAAAAGTACGGTCATATTTTACTTTTAAAACGTAATATTTTTAGCTTAGAAAATTGAAAGTTTTAAATAAAACAACTTTGAATCATTTTTAAGTTTAGGTTCTACAAACATTTTTCTTTGGTTATTTGAATACGCACGAATCTTTACTTTTTTTTGGTTTGTTTTTTAGAAATAATCAAACATCATTTCATGTTTCCCCTCACTCGATAAATTTTAAGAAGATCTTTGAGTTAAAACTTTATTAAAAACAAAACAAAAATAAATAAATTACGGAAATTCTGAAATTTATGAATTGAAAATAATTTTTGAAGTAAAAATGGTAAACAACTTGGAATGTTTTGTTTTGGTGTTGTTTTTTTTTAAATATTAAACGTAAATAGCAGCAGGTGCCAGCCTCGTAATGTTTCAAAAGTACGACCACGAAATCATGTAATGTAGGGTTCTACAAACATTTTTTTTCTTTAGTTATTTGAACTAGCAAATATTGCACCCTCCGGGTGCAAGTATTTAAGTTTTGATATAATAAATATCATATTAAATTAGAAAGGTTAAGAAACTTAATAAGAATTCAGATAAAAATATTTGGAACAGAGGGGTATGATTGAAAAATAGAACAACTTTGAAACTAACTCTTCCATCATTTTCCATTACTCCCGTCTTTCATTGGTAAATTTTCCTAATTTAACTATTTAGTTAAAATAAGAAGTAAAGAATGAAATTACAATTATTTCTTCTTGTCAATGGATTGCTTTTAAGATTTATCCCCGAGATTTTTGCTCATATTCATTAATATAAAACCAAAAAATTAGAAATCAATAATACTAAAGCATATATGTATTAAAATCACACTTTTAAGATCGAAATGCAAAGCCTTCCAATTCACACTGTAAACCGCTATTTTGTTGTATATATAAATACAATTGCATGTTCTTAGTATGAGGTTAAATAAAAATAAAATCATGGAGAATATGATGTAAATAACAAGGGAATGTGACTTGTATAGTAATAAAGTTTCGGTTACAGACATACAAACCCACAATCTTCATTATAATAAGATATGCACGAATCTTTACATTTAAGAAGATCTTAAACAAAAATAATAAATCTTATAACAAATAAAATTACGAAATTTATGGGTAATACTTTTTTGGTACGATCAACTGCCTGACGCTCGAGTCCAGCCAATTAGCCCGCCCACAGATTTTTATGAAAACAAAAAATACAAACGCCCACAATCTTGATAAACAAAAGTACAACCAGGACGAAATCTTATTTATTGAAAATAATTTTTGAAGTAAAAATGGAACATAAGTTGGAATTGTTTGTTTTTTGTGTTTTAATATTAAACGTAAATAGCAGCAGGTGTCAGCCTCGTAACGTTTTGATTTTTGCTTGGGGGGATGGGGACAAACTTGTTTTTCATTTAAATCATTAATAATTTTGTTTAACTTTGTAAAACTTTAAAATTTTATGTTATTCGATATTTTCTGGTTTTAAATTAGTAAAAAAAAATTCTTCAATTTTTTTCATAAAAATAATTAAAGCCATTTTATGAAAATTTTTTTTTAAACCTTACGATAAATGAAAATGAATAAGATTCAAATGAAAAACTAAAATATTATATACGCCCACAAATCTTAATGAAAAGAAAGATCGTACTTTTCAAAAGTACGGTCATATTTTACTTTTCAAAGTAATATTTTTTAGCTTAGAAAATTGAAAGTTTTAAATAAAACAACTTTGAATCATGTAAATTTAGGCTTCTACAAACATTTTTCTTTAATTATTTGAATATGCACGAATCTTTACTTTTTTTTTTTTTTTTTTTTTAGAAATAATCAAACAATCATTTCATGTTTCCCTCACTCGATAAATTTTAAGATCTTTGAGTTAAAACTTTATTAAAAAACAAAACAAAATAAATAAATTACGGAAATTCTGAAATTTTAGATGTAAAAATGGTACACAACTTGGAATTGTTTTTGTTTGGTGTTGGATTTTCGCGTTCTCCTCTCGCCGCTGCTTGTTTACCTTTCTGCTCGCTCACTTCCGTTTTCTGAGCGCGTGCGCGACATTAACGTAAAAGGGGTCTACGAAAACACAAACCCAGCCCTGCGAAACGAAGCTAGGCCTTTTTCCTTTATGGGTTTTCGAGTGCTAGAATCACTTTTCACCACAAAACTTTCAATTTTCTAAGTTAAAAATATTACGTTTTAAAGTAAAATATGACCGTACTTTTGAAAAGTACGATCTTTCTTTTCATTAAGATTTGTGGGCGTATATAAATATTTTTGTTTTTCATTTGAATTCTTTATTCATTTTCATTTATCGTAAGGTTTTAAAAAATATTTTCATAAAAATGGCTTTAATTTTTTTTTTTTCTGAAAAAAAATGAATTTTTTTTACTAATTTTAAACCAGAAACATCGAATAACATAAAATTTTAAAGTTTTACAAAATTAAACAAAATTATTTAATGATTTAAATGAAAACAAGTTTTGTCCCGGGTAATACTTTGGTACGGTCAACTGCCTGACGCTCGAGTCCAGCCAATTAGCCGCGCCACAAGATTTTTATGAAAACAAAAAATACAAACGACCACAATCTTGATAAAAACAAAATTACGACCAGGACGAAAATCTTATTTTACTTTTAAAATGTAATATTTTTTTAGCTTAGAAAATTGAAAGTTTTAATTAAAACAACTTTGAATCATGTAAATTTAGGGTTCTACAAACATTTTTTCTTTAGTTATTTGAATATGCACGAATCTTTACATTCCTTTTTTTTTTTTTTTTTACAAATCAAACAATCATTTCATGTTTCCCCTCACGCAATAAATTTTAAGAACATCTTTGAGTTAAAACTTATTAAAACTATTATAATTATTAAACTTATTAAAAAACAAAAACAAAAAATAAATAAATTACGTAAATTCTGAAATTTATAAATTGAAAATAATTTTGAAGTAAAAATGGTACATAATTTGGAATTGTTTTGTTTTTGTGTTTTTAATATTAAACGTAAATAGCAGCAGGTGTCAGCCTCGTAACTTTTTGATTTGCTTTGTGGGAGGGGACAAACTTGTTTTTCATTTAAATCATTAAATAATTTTGTTTAACTTTGTAAACTTTAAAATTTTATGTTATTCGATGTTTTCTGGTTTTAAATTAGTAAAAAAAAATTCTTCAATTTTTTTCAAGAAAAAAAAATTAAAGCCATTTTTATGTAGCCATAGCAAATTCTCGCCTACTATATAAAAGGGTGATCACAAGAAATTCTTCTAAAAATCATATAAATAAACTAACGATCCGATTCTAATAAAACTTTCTGTTTATGAAGTAATAAAAATGAACTTTATTGTAAATAAATTTTTACTAAATTGAAAAGACTAATAATTTTTTCGTTAGTTTTTGTTTCGCGTATTGATCCCCCCAACAATATCTTTTTTTTTTTTTTGCATATAAATAAATTTTACATTTTTAAAAAGACAATATAATGACTAACATATATAAAAAAGATAATTCGCTAATAAATCGGTTTTGGAAATAGGGCATCTTAAACATTGAAACTTAAAATCTCGTAAATAAGAAAAAATATGTATCTTTTTTTTTTTTTTTTTTTAATTGTTAGATTATTTTCAAAAGAATTTTATATTAAAAGTTCGTATTGTGTACATTTTATTTTTATTTTTCAGAGATTTTCAGAGATTTTCAAATTTTATAAAATGTAAAATAAATACTTTTGTTTAATGTTTAACAAAATCGTATTCATTAATCAAGAAAATATTGTATAAAACATATCTCGCTAAAAATAATGACATAACATATGTCTATTCTTATTTTTATGAATTTTTGAAAATAATGTTTGAATTAAAAGTTGTTGTGAGAATGATTACGGAAGCCTGTAATGAAAAAAAAACGTATTTGTCATTTTCACTGATGTGTTATGGGTAAACAAGTCAAAATACCCGACGCGTACACATTTATACTCTGTGACGTGAAAGAGAACCAAACAGTGTTTGAAGAAATTTATTATTTTATTTGAAAACATATAATTCTCCCGTGTATATACAGAAGCAGATATTACTGTTCAGTCAAATTCTGAAGGTAAATAAACTTTTTATTTTATTTTTTTGTTTCTTTATTTTGTGTATTGTATTTTACCAAAAAAAAAGTTTCGACGAAGAAGTAGACTCAATAATATTAAGAGTTAAATTGTGAGGCATCAAGGAAATGCTAAATTAGTAATTTGTTTTTTGCTTCAGAAAATTTTTTTATTCGTCTGCCCATCCATATGAAGAAAAAGTGCACACGTCAAGATCGGATAACTTGTCAACAAATGCGCGTTCTTGCGCGTTCTTGCGCGACTTGAGCCGATTTACTTTAAAATGCAAAAATTTAGGTTTTATGTGAGAGAAATGTGTTTTTTCTTTTTTATAACCCATAAACTTAGAATTGTTTCTTTATATTAAACGTAAAAGAAAACAGTAAAAAGTTAATTTTCCAATTTTTATTGACGTTTTAAGATATTTTTTACAAGTAAACAAACTTTCAAAATGCCGACTGGTTTGCACATGCCTATTTTTATGAAAATATTTTTAAAAAAACCTTACGATAAATGAAAATGAATAAAGAATTTGTGACAGAGAACACGAGGTGAGTGGCGAACGTCAGGGCCTGCCGTATTCTCGAAGGAAGCGGGCTAGGCTTTGCCTGATATGTCGGACTGTAGAATCGAACCCGCTTCCTTCAGAATGCAAACATTGTCACCGAAGTCTAGAAGCTACAGTCCCGGATGTAAGCGCCAGGTGCCCGGATGATGGCTATGATGATTCCGGCGGTCGGGTTTGGCTCTGAATCTCGTGCGTGGGGTGCAGACACCCGGTTTGTTGAAAAGAAAATTGTATAAGTAGAAGTGGGGTGACGATAGCAGGAGTGGCGATTTTTCAGCTGCTGAAGATGTTTGAGTTGGTGGTTTTGTGACGGCGACGACATTGTTGACCCCCCCCTCTCTTCAACAAGTCGAATTTATTTTTCCACTCTATTTTCTTTTCTTTTTCATACTAGAGAATTCAAAGAAAAACTAAAATATTTATATACGCCCACAAATCTTAATGAAAAGAAAGATCGTACTTTTCAAAAGTACGGTCATATTTTACTTTTAAAACGTATATTTTTTTAGCTTAAAAATTAAAAGTTTTAAATAAAATAACTTTGAATCATATAAATTTAGGTTTCATAAACATTTTTTCTTTGGTTATTTGAATATGCACGAATCTTTACTTTTTTTTGGTTTTTTAAATAATCATTAATCAAACAATCATTTCATGTTTCCCCTCACTCGATAAATTTTAAGATTTGAGTTAAAACTTTATTAAAAAACAAAAAAAAAATAAATAAATTACGGAAATCTGAAATTTATGAATTGAAAATAATTTTTGAAGTAAAAATGGTAAACAACTTGGAATTGTTTTGTTTTGGTGTTGGTTTTTTTATTTAAAAAAATATTAAACGTAAATAAGCAGCAGGTGCCAGCCTCGTAATGTTTTCAAAAGTACGACCACGAAATCATGTAAATGTAGGGTTCTACAAACATTTTTTTTCTTAGTTATTTGAACTAGCAAGTATATGCACCCTCGGGTGCAAGTATTTAAGTTTTCAATATATAAAAATATCATATTAAATTAGAAAGGTTAATGAAACTTAATAAGAATTCAGATAAAAATATTTGGAACAGAGGAGGTATGATTGAAAAATAGAACAACTTTGAAACTAACTCTTCCATCATTTTCCATTACTCCCGTCTTTCATTGGTAAATTTTCCTAATTTAACTATTTAGTTAAAATAAGTAAAGAATGAAAATTACAATTATTTCTTCTTGTCAATGGATTGCTTTTAAGATTTATCCCCGAGATTTTTGCTCATATTCATTAATATAAAACCAAAAAATCAGAAATCAATACTACTAAGCATATATGTATTAAAATCACACTTTTAAGACGAAATGCAAAGCCTTCCAATTCACACTGTAAACCGCTATTTTGTTGTATATATAAATACAATTGCATGTTCTTAGTATGAGGTTTAAATAAAAATAAAAATCATGGAGAATGTGATGTATAAACAAAGGGAATTGTGACTTGTATAGTAATATATTCGGTTACAGACATACAAACCCACAATCTCCATTATAATAAGATATACACGAATCTTTACATTTAAGAAGATCTTTGAGTTAAAACAAAAAATAAATGAATTACGTAAATTTATGAATTGAAAATAATTTTTGAAGTAAATTACATAACTTGGAATTGTTTTTGTTTTGTGTTTGTTTTTTTTTAATATTAAACTAAATAGCAGCAGGTGCCAGCCTTGTAACGTTTTGATTTTTGCTTGGGGGGGGACTTGTTCTCGTATTTCCTCGTATATTCCTACCATAAATACTCAAGCCTAATTCTATGGTAGGAATTTACGAGTAAACGAGCCCCCTCTTTAAAACTGTTTAACTTTACAATAAATGAAAATGGATAAAGAATTCAAATGAAAAACGAGTTTATTTTCCTGAAAAAAAAAAAAAAGCTGAAAAATTCCATGAACATAGAGATTGAAAATAACCCTTTCTACTCCACATGCACTTTGATATGTAGAAAAAATTAATAGTTGAACACTGGTGACCCAGGTGGAGCAAGCCGATGAGTCGGGGTTGCAAAAGGAATAACCTTTTGCAACCCACTCCTACCTAGGGTCTGGTAACAAGTAGTAAACACTCCGTAAAAAACTTCTATAACCGTAGTTGATCACGGGAGCGAAGAAGATAGTTGAACGGGGAAGGAAAGCATATTATATAGGCGCTGCCATGTCTCCAACTTCCGACAGGAAACTACATATGCAATCTCTCTCTGGTCTCGTGTTCAATCACAAGAGTCAGAACTTCCTTGTGACAGAGAACACGAGGTGAGTGGCCTGCCGTATTCTCGAAGGAAGCGGGCTAGGCTTTGCCTGGCATGTGGAATCGAACCCGCGTCCTTCGGAATGCGAACGAGCGACACATTGGCACCGAATTCACAATACTACTGTCCCGGATGTAAGCGCCAGGTGCCCGGTGTGATGGCTACGAAGATTCCGGCAGCTAGGATTCCGCTCGGAAATCTCGTGCGTGGGGTGCAGACACCTGGATGTTGAAGGAAAATCTCGTATAAGTAGAGGTGGGGTGACGACAGCAAGCAGTTGCGATTTTCAGCTTCTGATGATAATAGAGTTGGTGATTGTACGACGACGACGGATTTTTTCTTGTGCTGTAGATTTTGTGGACGGCGACGACATTGTTGACCCCCGCTCTCTTCAACAAGTCGAATTTATTTTCCCCTCTATTTTCTTTTCTTTTTCGTACCAGAAGCTATTTCGGCTTTGAAGTTGTGTAATATCCTTCATAATGGCAGACGCCAAGTTTCGACCTCAAACTCCTTCCTGAATTCAACGGCTCCACGTCTGTGGTGGACTGGGTCGAGAGAGTGGAGCTAACGTGTCGCTTATGTGGGGTCAAGCAGGTCGACCTAGTCATCCCCTGCGACTGACGGGAGGTGCTCTGGACGTTTACCAGCAACTAAAAGACGACGAAAAAGCAGATGTTGTGCTGATTAAGGCTGCGCTATACAAAGCCTTTGCGATGGACCCCTGCACTGCGTACGAACGTTTCACAACCCGGACGTTGATGGCAGGCGAGACGGTGGATGTCTTCTTGCGGCACTGAAGATGTAGCTGTCACTGTTTTAGGCTGATTCCAGCAGTAAACAGATTTTATGCCTTGTCATTGGCATCATGTCCGGTTTTAGGCCTCCCCTTCCCAATCCCTCCTCCAACCCCAATAATAAGTACCCCATGACCCTGATCACCCTCCTGGTAAAAATGGTTACCTTATAAAAAAATAGTTCTTGGGTTTTTAATAACCCCTATTATATGTGTAAGTGCATTTTCTGAGATTGTTTGAAGTGCTTATTTTGCCTTTGTGTTTTATGATGAGTAACTCACTGCTGTTTGTGCAGTGAAATAGAAAAGGTTTTAAAATAAAGATAAAGTCTTGGACTGAGTAGGAATTTTTGGTATTGTCATGTCTAAAGGAGTGCTGGCAAAAATCTTCCTTTCCGTTGAGATAGTCACTTGAGCAAGTCAAGCTTTTTGAGGCTCCGATTGTGAGCAACTTTGGCGGTAGTTTTGAAACCGCAATTCTTAGAACCACTAAGATATTGGTCCCTTTAATGTGCAAGTCCCTAAGTGCCAGCAAAGGTATTTAAGTCCTCCATTCTCTTCTCTGAAACTGCATTTATTTACATGTTGTTATTTTGTTTTAATTTGTAATTTCTCAAAATGAGAAATATCCTTTTCCCTGTTTAAATTATTGTTTGTGTGCTTTTTTGTGGCATTTGAGTTCTAGATACCCCAGGCCCCCCTTCATATGTGTAATTTGTAATTCATAGTTTTTGCTTTGAGTGTTTTTATAGTTGGAGTTTTCTGTGGTTACATGACGTAAACCTTTCTTGGTAATTGTGTTTTTATCCTTTTTATGTAATATTTGTCTATTTTTATTGTATTTGTATTTTATTGTATTTTGTGTGATATTGTGACTTATACGAATTTCGTTTAATTCAGTTTTCACGGCATTCACTGTATGAAAAAATAAAGAACTATTTTTGAACTACGGTGTTGTCTGTACGTCTTGAGCGCACGGGCGAAGCAACTTCTTTGTAAAGACATGGAAAGCCAAATTTGTTGTCAGCAAAATTGTGGACTGCTATTAACAGAAGAAGCTGGCGGTCCTGTTTGGGGATTGCCTGAACGGACTTTGGTATACGCATTTGTGGCAGGACTCCGGCTCGAGTAAAACAACTATTGAGGGCGTCCACAAGTATAGAGGCAACACCGGTGGAGCATTTGCTCGAGCGCGCACGGGCTATCGTCAGGGATGAGGCGACTGGGGCAGCCAATTGCAATGGCTGCGCAGACGGCCCAATGTGGCCATATAACTCCCCCCCCCAGGCTGGACATTCGAACCATGGTGAATTGCTTCCGTTGTGGAAGGCTTGGTCACATGGCAAAGGAGTGCAAAAGCAGCATGGACGAAAGACGTGGGTGCATACGCTGCTTCAAATGTGGCGGGGTCGGACACATGGTCTCAAGCTGTCCGGGAAACGAGCCAGGGGACAAGATGTCAGCGCCGCTCTGCTCCCCGGACAAGAAGTGAACAAGGCGCAACCAATCATCCGAGTCCTCGTCGACCAAAGGCCTAGCTCAGCGCTTCTCGATTCAGGCTGCTCTCTGCACTATAGTGAGCGCAAAACTATGCCGCACCTGGAGGAAGAGAAGTATTAAAGTAACGACCATAAATGGTGACACCGGGCGTGCTGTGAGTAGCGTCAGTGAGGATTCGTACCGACTCTGGTGCATCTGCTAAGGTCGATGTGTTGGTGACGAGAAAAGGATTACTGGGCTTCGACCTACTGCTCGGATATGACGCCATCAAGGCACTGGGCGGTGTCCTCATCACACAGGTGGAGCTGTGCAATTCCCGGAGGCCCCGGTGTGTGCGCGCTTCACATCGATCGGCCCGACTTCAGGTAAGAAAGTGTTGGGAGAGCAACACACGAGGACCCTGCCAGAGGAGAATGGTGCGTCAACGGGGAAGAAATTAATGTATGGGTCGATGCCAGTTCATTGGCGTTGGAGTCCTGTTGGAGAGGGACGCGGCTGTGTTGGAGGATGCGTGTTGGTTACGGCCAATGAATGATGCCCAGCACATCAACTTAGCTGAGTTGGACGCCGTGCTGAAAGGCGTCAACCTAGCTCTACAGTGGCAGGCAAAGAGACTGCACCTGCACACTGATTCTCTCTGTGTCTACCATTGGGTGTCGACACGCTGACTGGCAAAGCAAGGATACGCACCAAGGCAGCAAGCGAGATGCTGATAAGGCGGAGCTAGACACCCTAAAGAGCCTAGTCTCGGAGTATGCCCTGACAGTCAGCATAACACTGGTCCCGTCGTACTGCAATCTTGCTGACCAGTTGACACGAGTGCCGCACAAGTGGTACGTTGCTGTAAAGACGATGGCCGACCCCGTTGGTCAAACCTGCGCTGCCATAGGGAGCTCGATAGACCGGCAGCAGATTAAAGACATCCACGTGCAGAGTGGGCACCCAGGCATCAAGGGACGCTGTATTTCGTGAGACGCGTCGACCCAGCAGTGGCCAAGGTAGAGAATTAAGCAATCGTAAAAGACTGCGAGGTGTGCCAGTCGATTGACCCAGCACAAGTACGATGGCGAAAAGGACGACTGGACACAAATGATGTGTGGCAAAGGGTGGGAATGGATATCACCCATTATGGTGGCAACCACTTTCTTACCCTCATCGACTGTGGTCCTACCCCGTTTTGCGATTTGGAGACTGCTGGCACGGCAAGACTCAGCGAGCGTTCTTAGACAGTTATCGTCCGTCTTTTGCGAACGAGGTGCGCCAGAGGAAATATTGGCTGATAATGAATACAGCCTTTTGCAGCCAGCAAGTAAGGCAGTTTCTGAGTGAATGGGGTGGTCCGACTACGGCTGCGATTTCGTTTGGGTGAAACCCCCAGGCAGTCGATGCACCACCCGATTCAAGCGGGGGCGAGTGACTGGTGTGGTCAGTGAAGCAATCTGTCCCTGGTCGACGGAGTCCCGCGTCCACGGTACGCGATCTCCGCCCTGCTGTAAGATGTGGATTATTCATCTACCGATGAGAAGTGATGAGCGCTATCCGGAGTCCCGCATCACGTACGCGATCTCCACCCTGCTGTAGACGTGGATTATTCATCTACCGATGAAGACGGGCCATCCGGCGACGAGTTTATTGAATGTCGCCAATGATCCCCCCGAAGATACAACCACTAGCCCGTCGGACGATTCAGAGGCAGAAACTGTGGTGCACGTACCGCTTCGAAGGAGCGCGAGAATAAAAAGGCCGCACCAACCCTGCACAGTGTGGTGATCATGAGATCAGGGGGGAGTGGTGACAGCTAGGATTTGGCTCGGGAATCTCGGTGTGTGGGTCGAGACACCCGGATGTTGAAGGAAAATCTCGTATAAGTAGAGTGGGGTGACGACAGCAAGCAGTTGCGATTTTTCAGCTTCTGATGATAATAGAGTTGTGATTGACGACGACGGATTTTTTTTCTTGTGCCTTGTANTCAAAATTTTCTCAGACCAGCGTCTTGGAAAAAAATATTAAAGAATCCTTCCCCTATTTTCTTTTCAAGGAACCGGATCGTTGATGTACAAGTCCGGATAAGCACGCCCAAGGCAAACTTAACGCAGCATCTGACTGCATCTTCAGATACCACCATCACCAGAGCACGGCGGAACAGATATCGAGGCTATCAGCAGGATCGACCAGACCACGGAAGCAGCATACATGCATGATCCCAAACTACAAGCTATAACATGGACAGAATTGTAGTGACAGCGGCTACCGACGATGAATGTCCGAACGTTGGCATCGTACATTCAAGATTGGATTCCCAGAATCACGCCACGAAACTACCGTTCAAAAAATCCGGCAATTTGGCCGATGGCAGACAACTGTATTCCCCTCGAGCGGCATACCCATAAAAAGGGACAGAATCCTGGACCAAAGCAGCTCAGAGCAGAATACTCGAAAGCCACTGCACTCCGCTCACCAGGTGTGAATGGATGATGGCAACGCAGACAGCATTTATTTTGGCCCGGTTTAGATGCCAGCATTAGACAGATGAGAGCACAGTCAGGGTTCCCACGCTCGTCCTGGAAAACCTTGAAAACCTGGAAAAAATTTTTTTGTTTCCAGTACTGGAAAACCTTGAAACGATGGGGTATTTTTTTCTAAAATCTGGAAAATTTTCGTTTTTTTTTTCCTGGAAAATTGAATTATCTGAGACAAAATTAATGTTATTGTTACCGTTAAACAAATATAACTAGTAAAATAACAAGGACACTTTTTTATTTTTTTGTTTTGTTTTTGTTCAAATGAACCTACCCAACATATTCCCAAACTGCTCATAAATATCATTAAACAGTAAAAATGCTTCTGATTGCGCTATTTTGAAGTTTTCCCTTCATCATGTAGCAATATTTTGATTTATTTTTATACGACAGTGAACAAGTCAAGAATTTTTATCAGGACTAAAATAATAAGGTATTCGTTAAAGAAGGTTAAAATAAATTACGTTTTACAAAACTCCCCATCTTACCTCGTAAAATTTAGAACATTAAAAAGAATTTTCTTACTTGTATAGAATAGCACACACGCAAAATTTGACTGAAAATGAACAATTTAAAAAAAAAATACATTTAAGAATTAAATAAAAAATGTCATCAAAAAAAGTTTGTTAAACATTTTGAAAAACTGGAAGTAAAATAATTTCCTAAGACAAAAGTTGATAACCATTTTAGTCTCGTAGTTTGTCAGATGTGGGGTTGGAATCGAGCACTGTCAACAATGGCAGTGTTACTGTCTTTAGTCATGTTGACGGGTGCGGTTGGGGAACACACCTTCCTAGCAAGTCTTCAAGCAAGCAGTGTTTTTAAGGACATCAAATGTAATTTCAACTAGTTAAAGTAAGTGTTCTTTTTACGGTGATAATACTCCCCACCCAGGTAAAAAAAGAACAATTTCCTCGTATATTTTTCCATACCATAAAACAAACTGAACCCTCATTTATATTCTTTATTATTTTAATATTCACTTCAATGTGTATATTCTAAAGTTTTTATTTTGTGAGAATGGTTAGTTTTAAAGTGGGTGTTCATTTTACACTTTCAACTTTTACTCATAAATTCCTACCATAAAATGCCCAAGCCTAATTTTATGGTAGGAATTTATGAGTAAAAAGTTGAAGTCTTACCCTTTGTTGTTATTTTTTCTTTTCGGCTTTGGACTCTAAAATAAAAACGTCAGATTTTTAATCATCGTCGTCGAAAAAAACAAAATTACGGTCATAAAAGAGGATCCAATTTATGGGCCTAAATTGTAAAAATGAGCCTTTAAAACTAACCATTCTCACAAAATAAAACTATTTAGAAATATACATATTGAAGTGAATATTAAAAATAAAGAAAATATATTTAGTATTGTAAAATAATGGTGCAAAAAAAAAAAAAAATATTGCAAAACACGGACATAAAATGAGGGTTCAGTTTATTTTAAAGAATATACGAGGAAATGTTCTTTTACCCCCACCCACTCCTGGAAATATTGGTCAGGTACTATTCGCAAAGTTCCATCCTGGTCTCCTGTTGGTGATATATAAAACAACAAAACCCCACCTATGAATGAAGTCCTAGCTGAAGCGGGCCTGCTGTATATGAAAAAATAATTTGTTGATGAAGGCGTTTTTATCGACAAATTATTTTTTTGTGTTTTGAAGGTGTTTAAAAGTAAGCCCATATTTTTGAAAAATTTTTAAAAACACAAAAAAACAGCGCTTTTTCCCAAAAAGTTAATGAGCATATTTATCACCTCCAGTCTTTTTCAACAAGTAAATGTAAAATATTTTAACCTTTTTAAAAATATGGTCTTACTTTTAACGTCTTCAAACAAAAAAAAAAAAAAAAATTTTTAATCCATAAAAACGCCTTCAATTGACAAATTATTTATTCACTATACAGCAGGCCACCACTCAGCTAGGACTTCATTCATAGGTGGGTTTGTTTTTTTCTCACCTATCACAGACCTAGCGTTTTTTAAGGCAGGAGGCCAGATGGAACTCTGTGAATAGTACTATTTGGTCATTTAACGTTTTGTTATCCCGGATTCCTGCCCTAATTTACGCTGTATTATTGCTGGCATAAGACATAATTCTAGCCAAATATAGATATTTCCAAAGTGATGTTTTTTCACATTTTAATTAGCAAATTAATGGAATTCATTCAATGCCCCACCCCAACCCCCCTTTTCATCACAAATCAAATTTAGATATTTTACCCCCTCCCAGGTTTATTTTTTTTTTTTACCATAAATTTTTACAAAACAAATTCAAATTTCAAATATGTACGTGCTGTATTTTTCACTTTTTATCAGGCCAAATATATGTATGATATTCTACAAATTATTACCCCCACCAGCTTTATATTGGCAAATCAAATTTAGATATTTTATACCTGCCTTAGCCCTCGTCTTGAGGTCTTTAGAATACACCGACTGCAATTGGGCCATCTGTTGCCCATAGTGTGGTGACCATGATGCTTAAGGATGGAATCTTTGTGATGAGCAGTCCATGAACATGCAACACTCTGCTTAGACTAAGGATACCTATTTTTTTGTCTACTTTCATTTTATAAAAACTAATTAAATTAAATTGATTATTTATGGTCAAATTTATTGTCTCAGTTGAAAATAGTAACATAATGAAGCAATCAGTACAAAAAGCAAATAATATTACACATGTAATTTTATTTTTAATACATCTAAAAACTATTTTTTTGGTCAATTTTTATCAAAATATGACTTAATATGGCCACTAGAGTTGCTGTATAATCCGTGTTTACAAAATGAATTTAACACTAGATTGAAAAAAAAAAAAATTACCAAAATCTGGGAATTATCTGATTTTAATGAATTTCAGTATTGATTTATCAATGAATGGATTATTATAATGCATTCAGTTATTTTATTTTAAACTTTTTATTAATTAGAGTATCTTCTGCTATGATAAATAATAATATAAAATTCATTTAAGATATGGAGTATCATGATGTTAAGTTTAAAATGTCATATATTATATCTCTAAAACATATTTTTTTAATAACTACTTTACTTTAGTATCAATCTCAATAATTTTTTGCTACCAAACTGTTTGCAAATTAGGCACCGCCCCCCTTTAAACAGAGAAATATTGATGTATACTTTTTTCTTCTTTATAAGATAAATAATATAAATAAAGATTAATAATTATGAAATGAGTAAAAAAAAAAAAACCAACTTTTTTTAAATATCCAAAGAATTATTTTTTAGTTTTATTTTGATTTTATTTTCTGATTTTCAATACTTATTTTCTACCTGAGTAGCATCCTTATTTTTTGGTATATTTGTATTGTAAAAACATGGACTCTTTTAACAAATTGGGTATACCTAGCTTAGACCATTACTTAGTTTAGATGTGCGGTCGGAGAGAGCCCCTATGATCAACCCTTCTTTATAAATATGTGCTAAGTTGGGTGGCTGAAGGTTCCAGGAATGACGTTAAACTCTATCTGATGGTGACGTTCCATTTTGGAGGTCTGGGGAAAGTGGAGCCACCTCCTTCATCACCATTGCTTCCTGGTCCACTCTTTACCGGAGTGGTAGTACCTGTTTATGGTTCCCATTTATAGGTTGAATAGGAAAAATGTATATATAAAAAAAATTGATTATCCATTAAGAATCTACTTTATTTCAAAAGTTTGTCAGCATTAAATGTCCCACTGAGGTTGATATGCTACAAACAAACCAAACAAAAAATCAAACAACCCCGTTCTGTTTAAAACATTTTGTTTTTTATGAATTTGTACAAAACACAATCCCCCTCCATCTGCCTAATATGACAACATAAATAAACATGAACTATATTTTTGAGATGAGGTTTGATAGAATAATTTTGATTTTTTGGATTGTTGTCCTCATCTTTATTGTATGTTATTATACATATTAATGTTCAGCTGTTTATATCCTCCAGCCTTTCCAGTTGTCCTTTGTATCCAAGTGACTTAGTAAGATCCAACCTGGGAAATTATTTTTAACAGTTTGACAGTTGATCAAACAGGCGTTGAAGAACTTTAAAAGATCTCATTCAAAAACAATGACCATTGTTTTGCGATGCCTACATTCTGACATGTGTTCACGAGAGAATCTGATCATTTAGAAAAAGTTTATTGGCGTTTCCTGTGCAAACTTAAGCATTGAAAATTTGCCATCAGGGTTTTTCGATATTTTATTTTCAAATAAATTAGCTTTAAAAACAATTTGATTTAGTCTTTTTAATAATTGGTTCCATATTGTGTTCATCTCTATTACTAGGTCACTACAGTCCAAACATATGCTTCTTTGAGATGTTTTCTTTTCCAATGTGCTTCACTATCTAATATTTTAACTTTGAAATATAACTTTAATATAATAATAGTATATAAAATTATAATTATAGATATAAAGTGAAGGAGCATTGGGAATATCTCCATATGATTTGTCGATAAAAAGTGAGAAACACAGTACGTTAAATTTAGGAAATTTGAAATTTATTGAAATTTGTACAAATTCAATAAAAAAAAATTATTTTAAACATGGAGGGAGAGGGGTAAAATATCTAAATTGATTTGCCAATTTAAAAAAACAGCAATGGTGATCATGGCTAAGCAAAAAACAGGAGGCCCTGACCAATTTTATAGTACATTTTGTCCATAAAATCTGTTTGCACTTTAATGAATTTATAACTTTAAAGTGCACACTAACTTTATGGACACCCTCTATAATTAATTTATAGATGTAGTCATCATCTATAATGAACTCAAGATACTTCATTAACCCGGCATCATAAAAAAGTAAGAATAAAACTGGCTTAATGTGTCAATATTAGACATAATAGTAAATTATAAAAATTGCCGCGAATAAGGCTGTCCTGGAAAATTTTTAAAATGTCCTGGAAATGTCCTTGGAAAATGGTTTCCTAAAATGATTGGGAACCCTGCACAGTGCAAGAAATGCAACTACATTGCCCCATCCCAGCCCAGGGAAACCACTGATGCCACCTTCAAACCAGAATTCCCATTCCAAAAAACGGCCACAGACCTATTTTGATATGTATGGGAAGAGTTATATGGTGTACGCAGACCGGTACACGGCTGGATGAAGCAGCCCGCTACCATGGGGAAGACGGTAGAATATGTGATGCGTTGAGGGGTTGGTTTTGAACATACTGGGCACCGGAGGAGATGTCATCAGACGGAGGCCCTCCATTCGACTCACGAGAGTACAACTCATTCTTGGAAGATTGGGGAGTAGAGAAACGAACATCATCTGCATATTACCCCAGACAATGGCCAGCAGAGCTGGCCGTAAAAACAGCCAAAAAAATACTGATGAACTGCATTGATGGTTATGGTCGCCTACGACACGATCGGGCCAGCACAAGCCATTATGACACATAGGAATATACCTCATCAGGACCTTGGCTTGCTCCAGCGGAAATGCTATATGGGAGAACAATAAAGGACCACCTCCCTATACTTTGCGAGAAGCATCAGATACATAAATGCTGGAGGGAAACAAAGGAGTTGAGAGAAAGGGCGATGGCGAAAAGCATGTTTTGAATCAAAGGCAATACAATACACACAGTCGCCCACTCCAAGAACTCCAGGTTGGCGAGTCGTGCAAGTCCAGAATCAGGAGGGACCATATCCACAGCGGTGGACGAAAATGAGTTGTTGAAACAATGGGCAACAGGCAGTACCGGATACGGTTGGACGGTAGCGGTAAGTCACATTACGTAACGTTGGTTCCTGTGAAAAATATTACCAGTTGTAGACACACCGGACTATGCACCCGAACAATTAAACCCACAACCACCCCCACACATACCAATGCCATCGAAAATGAATCTCCAAGCGACCTGCCTGAAATGATGGAGGTAGATGTGACAGATGATAACAGATGCGACGACCAAAATTGATATGGAAGTGGAAGAAAACCAACACCCACCAGGAGCCCAATTCTACAGCGTAGCATGAGGGCAACACACCGCCAAGACCATGTCCCCAACAATGCGAGGACTGACGCATGATACGCGGAGTCATCCCGACAAGTGACCACAAAACAGGGGCATATGAGTGGAGATAGAGGACGTCCGTTTAGAGGGACACCGGTAGCAAAGCACCGGTAACTCGGGGATCCTATAAATAGCGAACCCCTCGTTCGTATGGTCCATTCTGGCAACAATATAATGTTAAGTTTAAAAAGTGTTATATTTTTAGATTCTAGAAATAAATATCTATTTAATGCAAACCTTATTTCATTGCATCAAAGTATAACTTTTTGAAGAAAAAACTCGATTGAAAATGTACCCCCCCCCTTTTTAAGCAGAAAACAATATCTATGTATAATTTTTTCTTTTATAAAAAATAGCCAATAAATAATTATGAAATGAGTAAAAAGAAATCTCAAAAAATTAATTATCTATTATTTTTTTACATTTTATTTTTTCGATTTTTGGTACTTATTTTCTCAAAGAATAGCCACCGTAATAAATTTTTTTGTTTCTATTCATAATTCGGTCTTTTATCTCTTTATTTTATACTATAAATTAGTACAATATAAGACCAACTTAAAAAAAATGTTACGTCCCAACATAAGGGGGTTCAAAATTAAGCGACCTGAAAAAAATGAGAAAGTTTTGAAATAAATAAAATAATGCATTATAAAAAATCATTCATGATAAATAAACACTGAAAATTTCATTAAAATCGATAATTCCCTGATTTTTGGTAAATTATTTTCTGTAGGGGGGGCTAAAGTCATTTTGTCAAAAACGCATTTTAGGCTCATTTTGCCAGTAGCCAATATATATTATATATATATACATATATATATAGTTGCAAAGGGAGATTATATTTTTTAAATTCCTAATTACCAAAAATCAGGGAATTGGTCCAATTTTAATGAAATTTTCAACAACTTATTTCCAACGACTTAATTTATAACGATTAGCTTATTTTTAATAAATATTTTTTTTAGATATTTTTTTATCAATTCAGAATATTGAAATTGAAATTTTTCATTGAAATAAGTTTATAGTAAAATATTATAGAGCGAATAAATTTATTTATTTTTCCTCAATCGCTCATTTTCTAACTGTCAGTATCTGGAATTTTTTTCCTTGCTAAAAGCATAATTTTTATTTGAACTAATAAATAAATATCAGTTACAATTTAATTTAGTTTTTTTTTTTTACAACACGGTCAGTTTCTTTAATTGATATTTTTCTTAGCAGAATTCTGTATTCATGGTTCTTTTACTAAAAAACTCCCACATAGAAACTTATAAGAATCTTCCTGATATAATTATTCAGACTCTTATCTTTATAGAAAAAAAGTAAAAATCGTTTTTTGTTAGTTCATTTATTCATATTTCATAAAATAAAATAGAGAGAGAAATATTTCCCCTAATATATTTTAGGAAAAAACTATTTTAAACATATTTCATCAAAAAGTAAGTAATTTATGGGCATTTTCGTGAAAATCAGACCATTAATTGATTTTTAATAGAATTTTTTAAAAAGCTCAAGTCATAACCTGTTTTTGCTATGTAAATTTCATTGATTTAACAGTGCAAAAATGCAAAACATTGTTTTTCTTCATAACTTTCATTATTTCATAAGCTGAAAATTTTTTTTAAATACAGGAGATTTTTTGGGTTTTTAATGTTTCTTTTGTCGAAATATTTCAAGATAATATTAACCTTATGCAAGTTTCATTGTGTTAAATATAGGGGGGGCGGTAAATTTCACAGGGAAAAATCAACATTTCAAAACTCTTTTAAAAGTTTTCATCAGAAATCAATAACAAAAAAATTAAATACATTAGCTGGTACGAAAAGAAAAGAAAATGGAGGGGGAAAATAAATTCGACTTGTTGAAGAGAGGGGGGGGTCAACAATGTCGTCCCGTCACAAAATCTACAGCACAAGAAAAAAATCCGTCGTCGTCGTTTCGTGCAATCACCAACTCTATTATCATCATCAGAAGCTGAAAAAATCGCAACTGCTTGCTGTCGTCACCCCACCTTCCTACTTATTACCGAGATTTTCTCAACGATCCGGGTGTCTGAACCCCACGCACAAGATTCCCGAGCCAATCCTAGCTGCCAGAATCTTCGTAGCCATCATCCGGGCACCTGGCGCTTACATCCGGGACAGTAGTATTGTGAATTCGGTGCCAATGTGTCGCCCGTTCGCATTCCGAAGGACGCGGGTTCGATTCCACATGCCAGGCAAAGCCTAGCCCGCTTCCTTCGAGAATACGGCAGGCTACTCACCTCGTGTTCTCTGTCACACTCCCCCTGATCTCATGATCACACACTGTGCAGGGTGGGGGCGGCCTTTTTATTCTCATGCTCCTTCGAAGCGGTATGTGCACCACAGTTTCTGCCTCTGAATCGTCCGACGGGCTAGTGGTTGTATCTTCGGGGGGATCATTGGCGACATTCAATAACTCGTCGCCGGATGGCCCGTCTTCATCGGTAGATGAATAATCCACGTCTACAGCAGGGTGGAGATCGCGTACGTGACGCGGGACTCCGGATAGCTCATCATCTTCATCAGTAGATGAATAATCCACATTTACAGCAGGGCGGAGATCGCGTACGTGACGCGGGACTCCGTCGACCAGGACAGATTGCTCACTGACCACACCAGTCACTCGCCCCCGCTTGAATCGGGTGGTGCATCGACTGCCTGGGGGTTTCACCCAAACGGAATTCCCCACAGCATATGGCTCGCAAACCACTTCGTCGACCTGTGACTGCGCAACGTCTATTCCTTTTACCTGTACCTGGTACGTGTGGATGGCATTCGCGGGTGCGGTTACCGGGGACACCCCGTCTTTCGGTGTCACATTGTACCAGTATGTTGCCTCCTCAACGGTGCACTGCTTCCTAACGGCAATTCTTTTGATACTGCGGTGACTTCTTTCCGCGATCCCGTTGCCTGATGGCACATACGCGCATCGCAGCCGTAGTCGGACCCCCCCCCCCCATTCACTCAGAAACTGCCTTACTTGCTGGCTGCAAAAGGCTGTATCATTATCAGCCAATATTTCCTCTGGTGCACCTCGTTCGCAAAAGACGGACGATAACTGTCTAAGAACGCTCGCTGAGTCTTGCCGTGCCAGCAGTCTCCAAATCGCAAAACAGGTGGGACCACAGTCGATTAGGGTAAGAAAGTGGTTGCCACCATAATGGGTGATATCCATTCCCACCCTTTGCCACACATCATTTGTGTCCAGTCGTCCTTTTCGCCATCGTACTGGTGCTGGGTCAATCGACTGGCACACCTCGCAGTCTTTTACGATTAGCTTAATCTCTACCTTGGCCACTGCTGGGTCGAAGCGTCTCACGAAATACAGCGTCCACTTGATGCCTGGGTGCACACTCTGCACGTGGATGTCTTTAATCTGCTGCTGGTCTATCGAGCTCCCTATGGCAGCGCAGGTTTGATCAACGGGCTCGGCACTAGTCTTTACAGCAACGTACCACTTGTGCGGCACTCGTGTCAACTGGTCAGCAAGATTGCAGTACGACGGGACCAGTGTTATGCTGACTGTCAGGGCATAGTCCGAGACTAGGCTCTTTAGGGTGTCTAGCCTCCGCCTTATCAGCATCTCGCTTGCTGCCTTGGTGCGTATCCTTGCTTTGCCAGTCAGCGTGTCGGACACCCAATGGTAGACACAGAGAGAAACAGTGTGCAGGTGCAGTCTCTTTGCCTGCCACTGTAGAGCTAGGTTGACGCTTTTCAGCACGGCGTCCAACTCAGCTAAGTTGATGTGCTGGGCATCATTCATGGGCCGTAACCAACACGCATCCTCCAACACAGCCCCGTCCCTCTCCAACAGGACTCCCAACGCCAATGAACTGGCATCGACCCATACATTAATTTCTTCCCCGTTGACACACCATTCTCCTCTGGCAGGGTCCTCGTGTGTTGCTCTCTCAACACTTTCTGCAATCATTCGGGTGAGGAGGGCATCACTTGTTTCATTGTCCCATCCTGAGGTCACCGCATTCGCCCGGCGTTTTATTACACCCACCGCTGCACGAAGCCAACCACACACTGGCAGGTGTCCGACAAGTTTTCCGCACAGGGAAAAAACAGTCCGCCTCGTGATAACTTCAGGAATGCCTGGAACCACGCTTCCCCGTCTCCATCGCAGGATGCCTTCCTCCCCACTGACATCCAGGCCTAGTACGCGCGCTCCGTCTTCAAGCCGCTCTGGATCCTTGCAAACCAGGCCAAATTGTGCCAATTTCGCTCGGACATGTGACGCTTGCTTCACATCTTCGTTGATGTAAATGTCATCGAGGTACGCCGACTTCGCCTTTTTGACAGTTTCATCTTGGGACAGCACAGCACCAATGATGGTCTTCATGATTTGTGGCGCCACATTCAAGCCGAAGCCCAGCCTGGTCAGGCAGTACCGTTTGCCACGAAACACCACCGTCTGAAATGGCCACAAAGTCTTGTCGACCCGCACCTGCAGATCCAGCAACAACACGTTCGATCCTTTCTGACGCCACTCTCGCAATTTGCTTGCACACACATCGGCATCAGCTGTGTAAGCCTCAATGTATTTGTTGAGCTCGCGGTAATCCAGAACTGGTCGCACCTTTGACTTGTTCTGCTGTACTATTGCCATTAAAGGGATCAGACCTTTAGGAGGCCCAAGCTTTTGGTCGGGGTACAGGATCAACCAGCCATCTTTGATCCAGGCGCCAAGCTCCTGTTCGTATGCGATCCTAACGTTCGCGGATACGGGGTACTCTGCAACGCTATTCTGTAGCTTAGTTTGCGCCTCCTTATCCGTCCATTTCCACGAGGCAGTCCAGATCTTCTGGCATCGATCAAAGTCTACCCTGAAGTCGGGCCGATCGATGTGAAGCGCGGCACACACCAGGGCCTCCGGGAATTGCACAGCTCCACCTTGTGTGATGAGGACACCGCCCAGTGCCTTGATGGCGTCATATCCGAGCAGTAGGTCAAAGCCCAGTAAATCCTTTCTCGTCACCAACACATCGACCTTAGCAGATGCACCAGAGTCAGTACGAATCCTCACTGACACTACTCCACAGCACGCCCGGGTGTCACCATTTATGGTCGTTACTTTAATGCTTCTCTTCCTCCAGGTGCGGCATAGTTTTGCGCTCACTATGGTGCGAGAGCAGCCTGAATCGAGAAGCGCTGAGCTAGGCCTTTGGTCGACGAGGACTCGGATGATTGGTTGCACCTTGTTCACTTCTTGTCCGGGGAGCAGAGCGGTGCTGACATCTTGTTCCCTGGCTCGTTTCCCGGACAGCTTGAGACCATGTGTCCGACCCCGCCACATTTGAAGCAGCGTATGCCCCCACGTCTTTCGTCCATGCTGCTTTTGCACTCCTTTGCCATGTGACCAAGCCTTTCACAACGGAAGCAATTCACCCTGGTTCGAATGTCCAGCCTGGGGGGAGTTATATGGCCACATTGGACCGTCTGCGCAGCCATTGCAATTGGCTGCCCCAGCTCTGCCTCATCCCTGACGATAGCCCGTGCACGCTCGAGCAAATGCTCCACCGGTGTTGCCTCTATACTTGTGGACGCCCTCAATAGTTGTTTTACTCGAGCCGGGAGTCCTGCCACAAATGTGTATACTAAAGTCCGTTCAGGCAATCCCCCAAACAGGACCTGCCAGCTTCTTCAGTGCCGCAAAGAAGACATCCACCGTCTCGCCTGCCATCAACGTCCGGGTTGTGAAACGTTTGTACGCAATGCAGGGGTCCATCGCAAAGGCTTTGTATAGCGCAGCCTTAATCAGCACAACTTCTGCTTTTTCGTCGTCTTTTAGTTGCTGGTAAACGTCCAGAGCACCTCCCGTCAGTCGCAGAGGGATGACTAGGTCGACCTGCTTGACCCCACATAAGCGACACGTTAGCTCCACTCTCTCGACCCAGTCCACCACAGACGTGGAGCCGTTGAATTCAGGAATGAGTTTGAGGTTGAACTTGGCGTCTGCCATTATGTAAGGATATTACACAACTTCAAAGCCGAAAATACCTTCTGGTACGAAAAAGAAAAGAAAATAGAGGGGGAAAATAAATTCGACTTGTTGAAGAGAGGGGGGGGTCAACAATGTCGTCACCGTCACAAAATCTACAGCACAAGAAAAAAATCCGTCGTCGTCGTCGTACAATCACCAACTCTATAATCATCAGAAGCTGAAAAAATCGCAACTGCTTGCTGTCGTCACCCCACCTCTACTTATACGAGATTTTCCTTCAACATCCGGGTGTCTGCACCCCACGCACGAGATTCCCGAGCCAATCCTAGCTGCCGGAATCTTCGTAGCCATCATCCGGGCACCTGGCGCTTACATCTGGGACAGTAGTATTGTGAATTCGGTGCCAATGTGTCGCCCGTTCGCATTCTGAAGGACGCGGGTTCGATTCCACATGCCAGGCAAAGCCTAGCCTGCTTCCTTCGAGAATACGGCAGGCCACTCACCTTGTGTTCTCTGTCACAATTAGGTAACATCAAAATAAGTCACATGATCAGTTTAGGTCATATTAAAGGAAGAAACAAATATTTTTAAAATTTTTTAAAATCTCGCTGTTGAGTTTCTATATTCATATTCCATGATGAATAAATAAAGCGTGTTGAAATAAGAAAATACAAGGAGAGATAAGAGAAGATAACGACGAGCTGACTCGGATAAGATTTATTCTTGAACTAAAAATACGCCAAAAAAGGGTGCCAAAAAGGTTAGGCAGGAAATGGGCGGGGCTTAAGCACCTGCTGATTTTATTTCAAATACATCATAAAAGAAAACAAGATTATAATTCAACATTCCTTCCCATAATGCTTCGTTTCTTTTCATTGTTGTTAAAAATGACAGTTAAAGGTATGCAACTCTTGCTAAATTAATTTCAAACTATACTTCATAAATTTTCTGAACTTTACCTTACTTAGTGGTTTAGTATATCTGCAAAATTATTTTTTGAAGGAATGTAATTTAACTTCACATTATTATTTTGAATTTCTGATCTTATGTAATGATATTTTACATCAATATGTTTAGATTTTTGATGATGAATAGGATTTTTTGCTAATTTGTTAGCACTTTGGTTATCTGCATATATATGATAGATATATAATATATCTATCTTAAGCTTATCACCCTTCATAATTTGGTATAATTGCTTTTTAAGTCATTCAGACTTTCTAAATTTGGAGTTGCAATAATTGCATCTACCCAAGTTATTATGATTATCTTTTAATTTTTATAATTTTTTGTATACACGCAAAATAATCATTTAATGATGGTTCAAAGTTCTGGCTAGTTAAAATATTGTGTAATAAATTGTTCCAATTTCTTCTACTTTGTTTTAGTCCATACAAAGACTTTTTTTAATTTGTAAACAAAATTTTCACCATCTTTATTTGTTTGCACAAAACCTTTCATTTGTTTCATTGTTCGGTCCTAATTTTACTGCATATACCCATCTGCCTCCAATAACTTTCTTGTTTTGGGGTACAGGGGTAAGTTCATAAGTTCCATTTTCTTTAAGAGCATTTATTTCATCATTCATTGCTTTTTCCCATTTTAATTTTTCAGTAGCTTCTTCATAGTTTTGTGGAATATTGCTTACTCTATAACAATAATCAATAGAACAGTTTGTTGTGTCTGAGTTGTCTGAATCATCTAATATATAATCATCTAAATATTTGGGTTTGTTAATTTTTCGTTTAGAAAGTTTTTCTTCATTTTGTGATTCAGTTGTTTTTTTCTGGTTCTTCATCATTTTCATCATCTGATCGCGTTATTAACAGAAAAAATAAGAGAAATATAATTTTGTTTTAGAAAGGAAAGGAACAAGGCAAATATACGGGTATATTTGGGTTAATATTTTTATTCAGTGTAAATGTGTAAGAGTTTAAAATTCATATCTTTGCTAAACGTTATTCACTTAGCGGGTTTTGAGTGCCTATGTTTAAGATAACAAATGTTTTTACTTATCTTTATTTCCAGAGAATAATGTATTTGAAGTGGGTTCGCTTTGCTTTGTCTGTTTCTTGTTGTAGTGGCCAACGCTGTTGCTTTTCTTGCCTGCTGTTGTTCTGTTTTGGACTGCTGCCTTGTCCATTGATTTTTTCCCGTGCGATCCCTAATGGGTGGTTGACTGTTCAGCTCCGACCCCGATGGCTGCCTAATTCTGTTCTGATGAATTCTAGGGTCTCCGCCCCCACCTTCAGGGGGTCCAACTTACTTCCAAGCCCGAGTAAGGGGCAGATAACCCAAATTTCCCATATTATTTGTTTTAAGGAGTAGTCAAAATAATTGTTTTTCTTCTTCCTCTTTATCAGAGTGTTGGGTTTCATGAAAAAGTACACATCTTATTCTTTTAATTTCTTCTCTGGACTTGCAGTATCATATCCAACAAAAATTCCTTGTTGACTCCTTAGGTCTAATTTTGTTTTATTTTGGGTATAAGCAAAGCATGTACTACCAAATGTATGCATATTGCTTATGTCGAGTTTTCGAGATGTGAACATTTCATATGAAGTTTTTCCAGTTCTTCTATTGAAGCATCTATTTGTTATATAAGCTGATAATAATAATAGCATAATTCCACAAGTTTTTGGTAATTTAGATTTTATCAATAAACATCTCGCCATTTCGAAAAGTGATCTCCATGATCTTTCAGTCGTACTGTTATGGTGTAGCAAATAAAAAGCTGAGAATTCCTGTTTTATTTTATTTTTTACAAGAATATTTTAAAATTTTGTACTAGTGAATTCAAGAGCATTGTCTGTTCTTAATCTTTTAACACATCTGTACGGCATCATATCAGCTAAGAATTTTTCTGTTGCATCTGCTGCTTATGATTATTTTTAAGAAAATAAACTACTATTAATCCTAAGTAGTCATCAACAAAATTTATTGTATATTTTGAGTCATTTATTGAAATTGATTCAATGGGACCCGCCAAATCACAATAAATCAAATCAAGCCTTTTATTTGCCTTTGTATCTGTTATATAAAGGGGTTAGTAGGAAGCATATGGTGGTGAAGTAAAAACAATCACAGGTTTTAAATTTCAACAAATTGTATTAAAAACGAAAAAAGGCTGTTGTGTTGGAAATGATGTAAGCAGAAAGTCTGATGTTTTGGTGGTCGAGTCGGTTGTGGTGTGGGTAGTGATGTGATGTTGGCGGTCAAGGTATTGGTAATAATGTAGGCAGAGAGTCCAGTGTTTGGTGTGTTGAAATTCACTTTAGTCAGTACAAATTAACACTAACAGACTCTAATAATAATAATAAGGGTCAGAAGTTATCTGCCCTAATCCATTGATTGTACGGGTGAGTTACTTGCCCTTTGACCTATTAATTTCAGTTATTGTTTTTAAATAAATAAAACACCTCGTGTTATGAAAAGCAGTCGTAATGTGTTGCCTCGTTAATCCAATGGAAGGTATCTCAATTGGAATATGTCTCAATGAATAACTGCGCTTGTCAGAGAGAAAAAGGTATGTGTCTTTTTCTGTGGGATTAAGTTATTAAATTCCCAACATGGTGGTTGAGTCGGTTGTAATGATATAGTGTTGAAGGCAGAAAGTCTGGTGTTATGTTGGTAGGAAGTTGGCAGTTGATGACTGTTGATAGTAGTTAATTTGATAGTTGTTTGTCCCTTTAAGACTTTGTCGGTCGATCAGATGAGGGTGAAGGAGTGATGTCTTGGTGTAGCATTTAGCTTACGGGCGACCACTTCCTGTGTTAAAAGACTAGTGTTTGGTGTGTTCTCTTGCTGTCCCCGCTGAATCTGCTGTGTTGGTCTTTCAAAGTTGGGATTATATACATTTTCGGCTCGAAGGATAGGATCAACTTTAACTTTCTTTATTTTAACCACGAAGGTCACAGATTTGCCGAAAATTGCAATTTCTAATTTTATCTTGATACATTGTTTTCAAGATTCGCACGTGTGTTGATCCTATGCGCAGAAGAGTTTTTTCATTTATTTAAAAGCCACGGGTCTGTCAATATCCGGTGGGTGAATTTGTTTGCATTTTGTATTGTGGTTTTTATGTGTATTAAATTTGGTGAATTTTTGTGAATCGAGAGATATCTTTATTCATGTATATAACATATTGGCTTTTGTATTTCTATATTGGCACATTTTCCCTTGAGCACATGTACTGCAATTGATTTTATTTTTGTGGCTTATTTTCATGCCTTTTACCACTTGCTCTAATTTTAAAACATCTTCTTTGTTACATGTCCAAGAATACTATGCCATTCTTTTAAAGTATGAGTGCATATAGTTTTTATGTTGTTTAGAAAATACAATTTTTCTTTCTTTTTAATATCACACATGGATCCATCCGGGGTCTGCAACTAGGCGCCATTTTTATAAAAATAGAGTAAAGCACCATTTTCAGTCGCTGACTGTACTGAAAAAATATTCTGTTTATAAGATGGAATATATAATGCATTCTTTAAGGTTGTTTTGTAATAGTGGCTTTATTATCTTTGAGCAAAAATTTTGCATCACCTTGAGAATGTATTAAGCCAGTAGTACTGAGTAGTTCAATAGTATGTTGCGAGGCATTAAAATTTTCATTAAAACAAAAAAGATTTTGGTTTATCTGTAATTATGTGAGCAGTAGCTCCACAATCGACAAGTATATCAAATGAATCATCTTTAAAAGATTTTTCAAAGGTACTTACATTGAACAGAAATGAATTTGTTTCATTCGTATCTTTCAGTGAGTTGACTGAGTTTTCTTTTCTTTTACTTCTGCAATATTTTGTGTCATGTGTATTAGTTTTAGTTTTCACACCATCTTCTTTTAAATCTTGAATTTGTTTTTGCATTCAAAACTTTGATGACCCGGCTTTTGGTAGTTATAGCATCGTACATTTTATTAATCTTTCTGTTGTATGTTAACTTTCATCGAGTAATCCCCTCGTGTTTCAGTTTTTCTGCATTTTTCAGTTTCTTCATAGCTTTTAAATTCATTAAATTTCCATTCATCTTTTCTTTGTGTTACCACGGTAGAAAAGGGTTTAAAGTCATCAGGCAGTTCTTTTAGAATCATTGCAATTAGTAGGCTGAAATATTTTCACAACAACATTTTCTCCTCTTAACTAACACTTTCATGTATTAACATTTTCAGTGATGTTAGCTCTGTGTATATAATAACATCATTTTTAGTATCTCTGATAATTATGGTAATTATCATCCAACATTTGTACCATACTTCAGCGTTTTTCTCTGGGTCTACGTCCTCTGTTCCAGCATGTTAGCATAACCTGTTGAGTTTCTATATTCATATTCCATGATGAATAAATAAAGAGGGACGACAAGCTGTATCAGGTAAGATTTATTCTTGAACTAAAAATATGCCGTTAAAAAGGTCGCCAAAAAGGTTAGGCAGGAAATGGGCAGTGCTTAAGAAAACAAGATTATAATTTAATACTCGCAAGAAAAAAAAAAAGAAAAAAAAAGAAAGAAAGAATAAATAACGAACATAAATTGTCTGTTCTTAATCTTTTAATAGATCTATAGGGTGACATATCAGCTAAAAAAATTTCTGTTGCATCTGCTGCTTCTGATTTATTTTTGAGAAAATAAACCACTATTAATCCTGAGTAGTCATCAACGAAAGTTATTGCATATTTTGAATCATTTATTGAAATTGGTTCAATAGGACCTGCCAAATCACAATGAATCAAATCAAGTATTTTATTTGCTTTTTTTTTTTTTATCGGCCTTTGTATTTCTGTATTGACACATTTTTCCTTGAGTACAAGTTTTGCAATCAAATTTATTTTTATGACTTATTTTCATGCCTTTAACAGCTTGCTCTAATTTTAAAACATCTTCTTTATTACAATGTCCAAGAATACTATGCCATTCTTTTAAAGTATGAGTTCATATAGTTTTTATGTTATTTAGGAAATATAACTTTCCTTGTTTTTTAATATTACATACACATCTATTAGGTATCTTGAGTTTGGCACCATTTTTGTAAAAATTTTGGGTTGCTAACTGTACCGAAAAAATATTTTGTTTATAGGATGGAATATATAATGCATTTTTTAATGTTGTTTCATGAGTATTGCCTTTATTATCTTTTATTAAAAAATTTGCATCGCCTTTTGCATGTACCAAACCTGTGGTTCGGGTACGTTGGCAAGTTCAATGGTATGTTGTGAGGCATTAAAATCTTCAAAAATTTTGGGTTGCTAACTGTACCGAAAAAATATTTTGTTTATAGGATGGAATATATAATGCATTTTTTAATGTTGTTTCATGAGTATTGCCTTTATTATCTTTTATTAAAAAATTTGCATCGCCTTTTGCATGTACCAAACCTGTGGTTCGGGTACGTTGGCAAGTTCAATGGTATGTTGTGAGGCATTAAAATCTTCATGAAAACGAAAAAAAATTGTTTTATCTGTAATTATGTGAGCGGTAGCTCCTCAATCTACTAGCAAATTAAATGTATCATCTTCAAAAGATTTTTTAAAGGTACTTACAGTGAAAAGAAATGAATCTTTTTTTCATCTGTCTTTCAGTGAGTTGACTGAATTTTCTTTTCTTTTATTTCGGCAATATTTTGTGCCATGTATTTCTTTTGCAATATTCACACCATCTTTTTAAAAATTTTGGCGCGTTTTTGCATTCAAAATTTCGGTGCCCCAGCTTCTGGTAATTGAAACATTGTATGTTTTTCATATCTTTTTGTTGAATATTAACTTTCATCGAGTAATCTTCTCGTGGTCCATTTTTTCTGCATTTTTCAGTCTCTTCGTAGCTTCTGAGAGCTGATTTGAAATCATTAAATTTCAATTCGTCCTTTTTCTGTGTTATCACGGTGGAAAAGGGTTTAAAATCGCTGGGTAATCCTTTGAAAATCATCGCAATCAATAAGCTGTCAGATATACTTTCACCGACTGCAGCATTCTCCCCTTTTAGCATATAAACAGTGACATTTTCGTGTGCTGATATTTTTAATGATGTCAATTCTGTATAAAGAGAAATTATCCTGGGTTTACTGCTTCCAACATAATGTTCTCTCAACATTTTCATTGCCAATCTTTAGGTACCACCAATTTGACCCTGTGCAATTTACCCCCCCCCCCTACATTTAACACAATGAAACTTGCAGAAAAATTAATATTTTCTTGAAAAATTTTTTCCATTCAAAAGAAAAAGCATTAAACAAACTCCTGATGATTTTTTAAATTTTTTATCAGCTTACGAAAATATTAATCGAGCTCGGATGGGACCAACTTTTAGTTCACCTGAATTCTAAATATCATTTTTAAATATCCGTGAAAAATTCGATTTTTTTCCGCAGAAGAAAAAAAAATCTAATTTATTTCACGCAGAAAATGAAAATATTTAATCACACAAAAGATTGAAAATCTTGTAAAAATTAATTTCTTAAAAAGGGGTAATACTTTTTTGGTACGGTCAACTGCCTGACGCTCGAGTCCAGCCAATTAGCCCCGCCCACAGATTTTTATGAAAACAAAAAATACAAACGCCCACAAATCTTGATAAAAACAAAAATACGACCAGGACGAAAATCTTATTTTACTTTTAAAATGTAATATTTTTTTTAGCTTAGAAAATTGAAAGTTTTAATTAAAACAACTTTGAATCATGTAAATTTAGGGTTCTACAAACATTTTTTTCTTTAGTTATTTGAATATGCACGAATCTTTACAATCATTTCATGTTTCCCCTCACGCAATAAATTTTAAGAACATCTTTGAGTTAAAACTTTATTAAAAAAACAAAACAAAAAATAAATAAATTACGTAAATTCTGAAATTTATGAATTGAAAATAATTTTTGAAGTAAAAATGGTACATAATTTGGAATTGTTTTGTTTTTGTGTTTTAATATTAAACGTAAATAGCAGCAGGTGTCAGCCTCGTAACGTTTTGATTTGCTTTGGGGCAGAGGGACAAACTTGTTTTTCATTTAAATCATTAAATAATTTTTGTTTAAATTTGTAAAACTTTAAAATTTTATGTTATTCGATGTTTTCTGGTTTTAAATTAGTAAAAAAAATTAAATTCAAATGAAAAACTAAAATATTTATACACGCCTACAAATCTTAATGAAAAGAAAGATCGTACTTTTCAAAAGTACGGTCATATTTTACTTTTAAAAACGTAATATTTTTTTAGCTTAGAAAATTGAAAGTTTTAAATAAAACAACTTTGAATCATGTAAATTTAGGGTTCTACAAACATTTTTTCTTTGGTTATTTGAATATGCACGAATCTTTACTTTTTTTTGTTTGTTTTGTTTTTTAGAAATAATCAAACAATCATTTCATGTTTCCCCTCACTCGATAAATTTTAAGATCTTTGAGTTAAAACTTTATTAAAAAACAAAACAAAAAATAAATAAATTACGGAAATTCTGAAATTTATGAATTGAAAATAATACATAACTTGGAATTGTTTTGTTTTGCTTTGGGGTGGGGCGCAAACTTGTTTTTCATTTATTTCCTTAAATAATTTTGTTTAACTTTGTAAAACTTTAAAATTTTATGTTATTCGATGTTTTCTGGTTTTAAATTAGTAAAAAAAAAAAATTCTTCAAATTTTTTCAGAAAAAAAAAAATTAAAGCCATCTTTTATGAAAATGATTTTTTTAAAAAACCTTACGATAAATGAAAATAAATAAAGAATTCAAATGAAAAACAAGTTTATTTTCCTGAAAAAAAGGGGGAAGAAAAAAAAGCTGTGAAGGTGTGGTATATGTTGTGCCCTGTAAATGTTCAAAAAGTTTCCAAATAAAAATTTGTAAGCATTAAATAAAATGTTTAGTTATCAAAGGTGCATGTGGAGTAGAAAGGGTTATTTTCAATCTCTATGTTCACCCGAATTTTTCAGCTTTTTTTTCTTTTTCAGGAAAATAAACTCGTTTTTCATTTGAATTCTTTATTCATTTTGTAAGGTTAAACAGTTTTAAAGAGAGGGCTCGTTTACTCATAAATTCCTACCATAGAATTAGGCTTGAGTATTTTATGGTAGGAATATACGAGGAAATACGAGAACAAGTCCCCCCCCAAGCAAAAATCAAAACGTTACAAGGCTGGCACCTGCTGCTATTTACGTTTAATATTAAAAAAAAAAACAACACAAAAACAAAACAATTCCAAGTTATGTAATTTACTTCAAAAATTATTTCAATTCATAAATTTCCGTAATTTATTTATTTTTTGTTTAACTCAAAGATCTTCTTAAATGTAAAGATTCATGCATATCTTATTATAATGGAAATTGTAGGTTTGTATGTCTGTAACCGAAACTATATTACTATACAAGTCACAATTCCCTTTGTTATTTACATCACATTCTCCATGATTTTTATTTTTATTTAAACCTCATACTAAGAACATGCAATTGTATTTATATACACAACAAAATAGCGGTTTACAGTGTGAATTGGAAGGCTTTGCATTTCGATCTTAAAATGTGATTTTAATACATATATGCTTAGTATTATTGATTTCTAATTTTTTAATTTTATTTTAATGAATATGAGCAAAAATCTCGGGGATAAATCTTAAAAGCAATCCATTGACAAGAAGAAATAATTGTAATTTTATTCTTTACTTCTTATTTTTAACTAAATAGTTAAATTAGGAAAATTTACCAATGAAAGCGGGAGTAATGGGAAATGGTAGAAGAGTTAGTTTCAAAGTTGTTCTATTTTTCAATCATACCCCCTCTGTTCCAAATATTTTTATCTGAATTCTTATTAAGTTTCATTAACCTTTCTAATTTAATATGATATTTTATTATATCAAAACTTAAATACTTGCACCCGGAGGGTGCATATATTTGCTAGTTCAAATAACTAAAGAAAAAAATGTTTGTAGAACCCTAAATTTACATGATTTACTTCAAAAATTATTTTCAATTCATAAATTTCAGAATTTTCGTAATTTATTTATTTTTTGTTTTGTTTTTTAATAAAGTTTTAACTCAAAGATCTTAAAATTTATCGAGTGAGGGGAGACATGAAAAGATTGTTTGATTATTTTATAAAAAACAAACAAAAAAAAAAAAAGTAAAGATTCGTGCATATTCAAATAACTAAAGAAAAGGTAGGCGCTAAAGGACAAACGTTTAACCTCGTAAGTTTCTTCTTTTTCTTGGTTATTTTCGCAGGTTTAATGTTTTAACTGATAAAATATTTCTTGCGTGTAATTATGTGAACAAAACAAGATTATGTAACAAAAAAAAAAAAAAAATTAACTTATTTGCTTGTTTAAATATGATGTTTGTTTTTTGCTTTTTTAGATCTCCGAACACTCGTGGGGGGATGTTATATAAAATTAGGCATGTGCAAACCAGTCGCCATTTTGAAAGTTTGTTTACTTGTAAAAAATATCTTAAAACGTCAATAAAAATTGGAAAATTAACTTTTTACTGTTTTCTTTTACGTTTAATATAAAGAACAATTCCAAGTTTATGGGTTATAAAAAAGAAAAAACAAATTTCTCTCACATAAAACCTAAATTTTTGCATTTTAAAGTAAATCGTCTCAAGTCCGCGCAAGAACGCGCATTTGTTGACAAGTTATCCGATCTTGACGTGTGCACTTTTTCTTCGTATGGATGGGCAGACGAATAAAAAAAATTTTCTGAAGCAAAAAATAAATTACTAATTTAGCATTTCCTTGATGCCTCACAATTTAACTCTTAATATTATTGAGTCTACTTCTTCGGCGAAACTTTTTTTGGTAAAATACAATATACAAAATAAAGAAACAAAAAAATAAAATAAAAAGTTTATTTACCTTCAGAATTTTGACTGAAGTAATATCTGCTTTCTGTATATACACGGGAGAATTATTTGTTTTCAAATAAAATAATAAATTTCTTCAAACAGTTTGGTTTCTCTTTCACGTCACAGAGTATAAATGTGTACGCGTCGGGTATTTTGACTTGTTTACCCATAACACATCAGTGAAAATGACAAATACGTTTTTTTTCCATTACAGGCTTCCGTAATCATTCTCACAACAACTTTTAATTCAAACATTATTTTCAAAAATTCATAAAAATAAGAATAGACATATGTTATGTCATTATTTTTAGCGAGATATGTTTTATACAATATTTTCTTTGATTAATGAATACGATTTTGTTATACATTAAACAAAAGTATTTATTTTACATTTTATAAATTTTGAAAATCTCTGAAAATCTCTGAAAAATAAAATAAAAATGTTCACAATACGAACTTTTAATATAAAATTCTTTCGAAAATAATCTAACAATTAAAAAAAAAAAAAAAAAAAAAAGATACATATTTTTTCTTATTTACGAGATTTTAAGTTTCAATGTTTAAGATGCCCTATTTCCAAAACCGATTTATTAGCGAATTATCTTTTTTTATGTATGTTATGTCATTATATTGTCTTTATAAAAATGTAAAATTTATTTATATGCAAAAAAAAAAAAAAAAAAAAGATAATACGCGAAACAAAAACTAACGAAAAAAATTATTAGTCTTTTCAATTTAGTAACAATAAAGTTCAGTTCACCTTTTATTACTTCATAAACAGAAAGTTTTATTAGAATCGGATCGTTAGTTTATTTTATATGATTTTTAGAAGAATTTCCTGTGATCACCCTTTTATATAGTAGGCGAGAATTTGCACATGGCTATATAAAATGTATTATTCATATAAAATATAAACTTTTAGAAAATCTTGTTGATCGTGTCTAAAAATAATAATTATTTTTTGGGGACTAACATTCATAAGATCTTCCTCCATACATGCAAATAATTGAGAGATTAATTACCAATATATTAAGGATTTGTTATTTGCCATATATTAAGATTTGTTATTTAGCCCAATATATTAAGATTGATTAATTCCCAATTCATTAAGATTTGTTAATTAACCAATATTAAGATTTGTCATTTCCAATATATTAGATTTGTTAATTCCCCCATATTTAAGATTTGTTATTCCAATATATAGATTTGGGTTAATATCCAATAATATTAAGATTTGTTAATTAACCAAGTATTAAGATTTGTGTATTTGCCAATATATTAAGATTTTGTTATTTGCCACAATATTTAAGATTTGTATATTTCCCAATATATAAGATTTGTCATTTCCCCCCAATATATTAAGATTTGTTATTCCCAATATATTAAGATTTTTATTCCCAATATATTCAGATTTGGTTAATTCCCAATATATTAAGATTTGTTAATTAACCAATATATTTAAATTTGTTATTTGCCCAATATACTTAAGATTTGTTAATGTCCCCAATATATTAGATTATGTTAATTAAACCAATATCTTAAGATTTTTGTCATTTTCCAATATATTAAGATTTGTTAATATCGCAATATATTAAGATTTGTTAATTCCCAATATTTAGAATATGTTAATGTCCCAATATATTTAGATTTGGTTATATTAACCAATATATTGATTTGTTTATTTGCCGCAATATTAATTTGTTATTTGCCCAATATATTAAGATTTGTTTTTCCCAAGTATAATTAAGATTTGTAATTAACGCAATATATTAAGATTTGTTATTTGCCAAATATATTCAATTTGTTATTTGCCCAATATATTAAGATTGTTATTCGCCCAATATTAGATTTGTTAATTAACCAAATATATTAAGATTTGTATTTTGCCAAAAAGTTTTCCAATATTTAAGGATTTGTTATTCCCCAGCTAAGTATATATTAAGATTTGTTAATTCGCGAATTTATATTTAAGATTTGTCTTAATGTCCCAATATATTAAGATTTGTTATTACCCAATACTAATTAAGATTTGTTATATTGCCCAATATATTAAGATTTTGTTTTGTGTTCCCCAATATATTGAAGATTTGTTATTATCCCCAATATATTAATGATTTGTCATTCCCAAAATATATTAAGATTTGTTATTCTGCCCAATATATTAAGTTTGTTATTTGCCCAATATATTAAGATTTGTTAATTATTTCCCAATATATTAAAGAATTTGTCTATGTTCCCAATATACTTAAGAATTTGGTTAATTCCCCTAATATATTAAGATTTGTTAATTACCCAACGTATATTAAGATTTTGTCTTTCATAGTTGTTCCCCAATATATTAGAGGGTATAAATATTGGATTTGTTAATTCCAATATATTAAGATTTGTTAATATCCCCATATATTTAGAGATTTTGTTATCTAACCAATTATAGATTGATTAATTGATTAAATTTATTGCATATTTAAGATGTACAATATTTGATCTTCCCCAATATATTAAGATTTGTTAATTCGCAGACCTATATTAGGATTTGTTGAATTCCCAATATATTAAGATTTTGTTAATCCCCAATATATTAAGATTTGTTAATCTCCCAATATATATCAAGATTTGTTAATTACGCATATATTAAGATTTGGTTTAATTTGCCCAATTATTTAAGATTTGTTATTTGCCCCATAATACTTAAGATTTGTTATTTCCCATTATTAAGATTTGTTAATTAACCAATATATTAGATTTGTTAATTCCCCAATATATTCAGATTTGTTATTTGCCCAATATATTAGATTTGTTAATTCCCAATATATTAAGATTTAGTTAATTACAATATATTAAGATTTGTCATTTCCCATATTTAAGATTTGTATATTCCATAGTATATATTTTAACCCATATATTTAACATTTCGTTAATCCCGCATATATAAGATTTGTTATAGTTCCGCAATATATTAAGATTTGTTATTCCCCAATATATTAAGATTTGTTATTTGCCCCCAATATATTAAAGATTTGTTATTTCCCCAATATATTAAGATTTGTTATTTCCCCAATATATTAAGATTTGTCATTTCCCCAATATATTAAGATTTGTTAATTCCCCAATATGTTAAGATTTGTTAATTGTCCCAATATATTAAGATTTGTTATTCCCAAATATTAGATTGTTAATTCCCCAATATATTAAGATTTGTTAATTAACCAATATATTAAGATTTTGTTATTTGCCCAATATATTAAGATTTGTTATTTCCCCAATATATCAAGATTTGTCATTCTTCCCAATATATTAAGATTTGTTAATTTCCCAATATATTAAGATTTGTTAATTCCCAATATATAAGATTTGTTATTCCCAATATATTAAGATTTGTTAATTCCCCAATATATATAGATTTGTTAATTCCCAATATATTAAGATTTGTTATTCCCCAATATATTAAGATTTGTTAACTTCCCAATATATTAGATTTGTTAATTAACCATATATTAAGATTTGTTATTTGCCCAATTTATTAAGATTTGTTATTTGCCCAATATATTAAGATTTGTTATTTGCCCAGATATATTAAGATTTGTTATTACCAATATATTAAGATTTTGTTATGTTGCCAATATATTAAGATTTGTTATTGCCCAATATATTAAGATTTGTTAATTCCCAATATATTAAGAATTTGTTAATTATACCAATATATTAAGATTTGTCATTTTCCCAATATATTAAGATTTGTAATTCCCCAATATATTAAGATTTGTTAATTCCGCAATATATTAAGATTTGTTTATTATCACAATATATTAGATTTGTTAATTTGGCCCAATATATTAAGATTTTTTTCCCCAATATATTAAGATTTGTTATTTCGCCCAATATATTAAGATTTTCATTTCCCAATATATTAGAATTTGTTAATTCCCAATATATTAAGATTTGTTAATTCCCAATATATTAAGATTTGTTAATTCCCAACAGTATTAAGATTTGTTAATTCCCCAATATATTAAGATTTGTTAATTAACCAATATATTAGATTTTATTGCCAAATATTTAAAGATTTTGTTATTTCCCAATATATAACGATTTGTCATTTCCCCAATATATTAAGATTTGTTAATTCCCCAATATATTAGATTTGTTAATTCCCATATATTAAGATTTGTTAAATTCCCCAATATATTTAAGATTTGTTAATTCCCCAATATATTAAGAATTTGTTAATTCCCCAATATTAGATTTGTTAATTCCCATATATTAAGATTTGTTAATTCCCCAATATATTAAGATTTGGTTAATTAACCAATATATTTAAGATTTTGTTATTTGCCCAATATATTAAAGATTTGTTATTTTGCCCAATATATTTAAGATTTGTTATTTGCCCCAATAGTATTAAGATTTTTAATTACCAATATATTAAAGATTTGTTATTGCCCAATATTTTAAGATTTGTTATTTGGCCAATATATTAGAGTTGTTAATTCCCCAATATATTAAGACTTGTTATTAACAATATATTAAGATTTGTCATTTCCCAATATATTAAGATTTTTAATCCCCATATATTTAAGATTTGTTTAATTCCCAATATATAAAGATTTGTTAATTCCCCAATATATTAGATTTGTTAATTCCCCAATATATTAAATTTGTTAATTACCAATATTGTAAGATTTGTTATTTGCCCAATATATTAAGATATATGTTATTTGCCAATATATAAGATTTGTTATTTCCAATATATTAAAGATTTGTCACTTTCTATATGTTAAAATAATTCCAAATATATTAAGATTTGTAATTCCCCAATATATTAAGATTTGTTAATTCCCAATAGAATTAAGATTTGTTAATTCCCATTTTAGATTGTTCACCCCAATATCAGAATTTGTTAATTAACCAATATATTAAGATTTGATTATTTGCCACAATATATTAAGATTTGTTTATTCCCCATATATTAAGATTTGTTATTTCCCAATATATTAAGATTTGTTAATTACCATATATTAAGATTTGTTATTTCCCAATATATTAAGATTTGTTATTTGCCCAATATATTAGATTTGTTAATTCCCCAATATATTAAGATTTATTATTACCAAATATATTAAGATTTGTATTTTCCCCATATATTAGATTTGTATTCCCATATATTAAGATTTGTTATTCCCCAATATATTAAGATTTGTTAATTCCCCAATATATTAAGATTTGTTATTCTCCAATATATTAATTTGTTATTTGCCATATATAAGATTTGTTATTTCCCCAATATATTAAGATTTGTTAATTCCCCAATATATTAAGATTTGTCATTTTCCCCCAAATATATTAAGATTTGTTAATTCCCATATATAGATTTGTAATTCCCCAATATATTTAAGATTTGTTAATTCCCCAACATATTAAGATTTGTTATTCCCCAATATATTAAGATTTGTATTTAATCCAATATACTTATTAGATTTGTTATTTCCCAAATATATTAAGATTTGTTATTCCCAATATATAAGATTGTATTTCCCCAATATATTAAGATTTGTTAATTCCCCAATATATTAAGATTTGTTAATTCCCCAATATATTGAAGATTTGTTTAATTCCCCAATATATTAAGATTTGTTATTTCCCCAATATATTAAGATTTGTTAATTCCCCAATATATTAAGATTTGTTAATTCCCCATATATTAAGATTTGTTATTACCAATATATTAAGATTTGTTATTTGCCAATAATTATAAATTTGTTTATTTTGCCCAATATATTAAGATTTGTTATTTGCCCAATATATTAAGATTTGTTAATTAACCAATATATTAAGATTTGTTATTTGCCCATATATATAAGATTTGTTATTTGCCCAATATATAAGATTTTTAATTCCCAATATATTAAAGATTTGTTAATTAAAGAAATATATTAAGATTTGTATTCCCCAATATATTAAGATTTGTTATTCCCAATATATTATTGAATTTAGATTAATTCCCAATATATTAAGATTTGTTAATTCCACAATATATTAAGATTTGTTAATTACCAATATATTTAAGATTTGTTATTTTGCCCAATATATAAGATTTGTTATTTGCCCAATATATTAAGATTTGTTATTTCCCAATATATTCAAGATTTGTATTTCCCCAATATATTAAGATTTGTTAATTATTTATTTCCGCCAATATCATTATAGATTTGTTAATTCCCAATATATTAAGATTTGTTAATCCCAATATATTAGATTTGTTAATTCCCCAATATATTAAAGATTCTTGATTGTAATTCCCAATATAAATTAACATTTGTTAAGTTCCCCAATATATTAAGATTTGTTAATTCCCCATATATTAAGATTTGTTAATTCCAATATATTAAGATTTGTTATTGCCAATATATTAAAATTTTGTTATTTCCCAATATATTAAGATTTGTTAATTTGCCCAATATATTAGATTTGTTATATTAACCAATATAATTAAGATTTGTTATTTTTGGCAATATATTAAGATTGTTATTTGCCCAATATATTAAGATTTTAATTCCCCAATATATTAAGATTTGTTAATTACCAATATATTAGATTTGTATTTCCCCAATATATTAGATTTGTTATATTCCCAATATATTAAGATTTGTTATATTTCCCAATATATTAAGATTTGTTATTCCCAATATTTAGATTTGTTAATTCCAATTTATTAAGATTTGTTAATTAACCAATATATTAAGATTTGTTATTGCCCAATATATTAAGATTTGTTTATTTGCCCCATATATTAAGATTTGTTATTTCCCAATATATTAAGATTTGTCATTTCCCCAATATATTAAGATTTGTTATTCCCATATATAAGATTTTGTTAATTCCCCATATATTAAGATTTGTAATTCCCAATATATTAAGATTTGTTAATTCCAATATATTAAGATTGTTATTCCCAATATATTAAGATTTTGTAATTCCCCATATTATTAAGATTTGTTAATTAACCAATATATTAAGATTTGTAATTTCCCAATATATTAGATTTGTTAATCCCAATATATTAGATTTTGTTATTCCCCAATATATTAAGATTTGTTAATTCCCCAATATATTAAGATTTGTTAATTCCCCAATATATAAGATTTGTTAATTAACCAATATATTAAGATTTGTTTTGCCCAATTATTAAGATTTGTTATTTGCCAATATATTAAGATTTGTTAATTTCCCCAATATATTAAGATTTGTTAATTCAATATATTAAGATTTGTTAATTCCCCAATATATTAGATTTGTATGCCCATATATTAAGATTTGTTAATTCCCATATATTAAGATTTGTTAATTCACATATATTTAAGATTTTGTATTTCCCCAATTATTAAGATTTGTTAATTACCCAATATATTAAGATATTTGTTATTTCCCCAATATATTAGATTTGTTATTCCCCAATATATTAAGATTTGTTATTTCCCCAATATATTAAGATTTTGTTAATTCCCAATAATTAAGATTTGTTATTTCCCATATATTAGATTTGTTATTTCCCAATTATATTAAGATTTTGTTATTTCCCAATATATTAAGATTTGTCATTTTCCCCAATATATTAAGATTTGTAATTCCCCAATATATTAAGAATTTGTTAATTCCCCAATATATTAAGATTTGTTAATTCCCCAACATATTAAGATTTGTTAACTTCCCCAATATATTAAGATTTGTTAATTAACAATATATTAAGATTTTGTTATTTGCCCAATATATTAAGATTTGTTATTTGCCAATATATAAGATTTGTTATTTCCCCAATATATTAAGATTTGTATTTCCCCAATATATTAAGACTTTGTTAATTCCCCAATATATTAAGATTTGTTAATTCCCCAATATATTAGAGATTTGTTAATTCCCAATATATTAAGATTTGTTAATTCCCCAATATATTAAGATTTGTTATTTTCCCCAATATATTAAGATTTGTTAATTCCCCATATATTAAGATTTGTTAATTACCAATATATTAAGATTTGTTATTTGCCCAATATATTAAGATTGTTAATTTCCCAAATATTTAAGATTTGTTATTTCCCAATATATTAGATTTGTCATTTCCCCAATATATTAAGATTTGTTAATTCCCCATATTTAGATTGTTAATTCCCCAATATATTAAGATTTGTTATTCCCCAATATATTAGATTTGTTAATTCCCCAATATATTAAGATTTGTTAATTCCCCAAATATTAAGATTTGTTATTCCCCATATATTAAGATTTGTAATTCCCAATATATTAGATTTGTCAATTCCCCAATATATTAAGATTTGTTAATTCCCAATATATTAAGATTTGTCAATTCCCCAATATATTAAGATTTGTTAATTCCCAATATTTAGATTTGTAATTCCCAATATATTAAGATTGTGTATTCCAATATATTAAAGTTTTGTTAATTCCAATATATTAAGATTTGTTATTTCCCCAATATATTAAGATTTGTTAATTCCCCAATATATTAAGATTTGTTAATTCCCCAATATATTAATGATTTGTTAATTCCCCAATATATTAAGATTTGTCAATTCCCCAATCTATTAAGATTTGTTAATTCCCCAATATATTAAGATTTGTTCTTCCCATATTTAAGATTTGTTATTTCCAATATATTAAGATTTGTTAATTCCCCAATATATTAAGATTTGTTTAATTCCCCAATATTATTAGATTTGTTAATTCCCAATATATTAAATTTGTAATTCCCCAATATATTAAGATTTTGTTAATTCCCAATATATTAAGAATTCTTTAATTCCCCAATATATATTGCAATACAAAATTACCCCTGTGTGAGAATTAATATCATTCACATTTTTGGTGTTAATTTCACAGTTGTGATTCTGTGAAGGGATACAAGTTGGATGTTAATAAAAGGATTCAAATTCTTACTTAGATTCGCTCAGATGTATGAACCCATTTTAAATGAATACATGAAATGAAGAGTCAAGAGAAGAGTAAAGGGACAAATGATAAGGGAAAACGAACAACAAAAATCATATATTTATGTAAAAGGTGTCGCGCGAAATAAAATGTATGAGCAATTCCATGTCAAATCATCCAGAAAAAAGTAAATTGTCAACCACACCCTTCAAATTTTGTACAGACGTGGGGTGTATTAAAGTTAGACATTCCCCAAATTTGAGCTTCCGATTCAAAAAAAAAAAAGAAAAAAAAGAGTTATGTCGGTTTTAGTTCTCAAAATTTGGTGAGGTTTATGAAAAAATGGCGACATTTTGTCATCTATTTTTTGTCTGTAAAATGAGTTCTTGTGCTTCCCTACTCCTGAAAGTTTGTTTATAAGACCTTTCTGCCCAGAAATCCAAAATGCTATCAAAAAGTCTCAACGTCAACCAATTTTAAGTTATTTCTGATTTTTTCACAGCAACATCAATATCCCGATGTGGCACTGCATCTATGACAAATTTTTTTTTTATTTTTATTTCACATATATTGAACATTATTTGTACCAAAAAGATAGTTTGGTTTTTGCTCAGAACTGAAGCTACAACATCAGTTAAAATTTTGCAAATCGGAACCCATTAATATTTAAAACCTGTTAATTCTCAGATTTTTTTGATAGCATTTTTTTGATTCCTTGGGCAAAAATACTACTAGAAACCAAATTTTAGGAGTAGGGAAGCTCTAGAACTCATTTTACAGACAAAAATAGATTACAAAAAAGTCGCCATTTTTTGTGGCTGACCACCAAATTTGGAAAGTTAAAATCAACATAATTCCGTCAATTTTCGGAATTAGAAGCTCAAATTTTGGGGATTGTCTAACTTAGGTAGTCCACATCTGGACAAAATTTCAGAAAAATTGAAGTGAGAAATTTTAACAAATTTAAACAAATTTTTTAGCTTCGCTTCTGAGCAAACTCCGAACTCTCTTTTTGGTACAAATAATGTTTAATAGATATGAAATGATAATAGAAAAATCTTTGTCATAGATTAAGTGCACATCGGGATATTGATCTTACTATGAAAAAATCAGAAATCATCAATAACTTAAAATTGGTTTGACGTTGAGACTTTTTTGATAGCATTTTTGGATTCCTCGGCAAAAATGGTCTTATAAACCAAATTTTATTGTTAGAATTAATTTTTACGNAGATTGAAAGATACTGTTTAAATAAAATAGCAATAATATAAAATGTGTGTGTAGATGCTTTGTGTGTCGTTAATTATGTTATTAGTAAAGTTAGCAAGAATTTCATCTGTTGAGAGCAGCAACGAATTAAATTGACGCAATTCTTCTTAAACCTCTTAATAACTGTAGGGACTAGACCTCCTGTGCTTTAGGGATACGGAAGTAGTAAGGAACGTCGCCGTGTAGGTGCGTGAAGAATCTCTTTGACGGTTCTGGCACCGAACTGAAGCCTCAAGCCTGAACACCTCCCCCGCCTCAACGAGGAGCATATCTGAATTGGATGAGTACTACCTTCAGGTCTTGTTTTATTGAACTTCGTTAGTTGTATAGTAATAGAAATAGGTTAAGGGTAGTGCTCTTTCCCCTTGTCTTCTACTTTCTGAAACGTACATAATCTAGTTTTCTTTAGTACCTTAGACAGCCTCTTCTACACTGTGACCTAATGATATATAAATATAAATTAAAATATATATATATAATATATACTTCATTCGTAGTTTACTTGTTTTTGTTTTTCTTTAAATAATCCAGTATCTCGTTTTTAACAATGGTTTTCGTAAAATGTAGAAGTGCGCGGTATACGTTGTCTGTGTTTTTTCGTTTCTCATACCTTGTCAGGACTATCTTTGTTCTTTGGTTATTGGTTTCGTTTTTTTCACTGTTCGTGAAATTAAAAGAGTTCGCCTATGTCGGCCGGTAATTACTTTAAATACAGCTCCTCTTTTCCCTGACCCTTGTAAGTCGCGCTGCGGCAGCTAGTGGCAATTCACACTCTGTACGTCCGACGCCCCACCCATTTTGTTCCAGGAAAATCAGAACTACTTACTGCTTTGGGTCGTAGGAACAAGATGGCGTGAACGCTATGCTTTTTTGCTCTATTCCCTCTTTCATTAGAGAGGACTGCAATATTTCTCGCGCCAAATGGAATATTTTCTCTTCTGCTCGCAGAAGTTGCTGACCACACCATTTTGGGATAACATATGCTGTGAGCCTCTGTCCATGCCAGACAATAGATTACAAAATGTCGCCATTTTTCAAATTTGGAGAGCTAAAAATCGACATAACTCCGCCAATTTTTGGAATTGGAAGCTAAAATGTTGGGCATTGTCTAACTTTAACATAGTCCACACCTGTACAAAATTTCAGAAAAATTGAAGGGGGTGGGTGACATGGCCTTGATGATTTGGCATGGAATTACCCGTATGAAAGTTTGATCAGATGAAAGTTCTGCTTATTTGCTGATATGACGAAATTTGTGGAATGTTTGTATCTAAATAATGCTGGTAGAATGGATGAATGTTGTGGGTGTTTGAAGTTGTCTCTGTTGCTGAAGGAGATTTAAGGGGTTTTTGTTTGTTCCCAGTTTCGGAATATGTGATGGGGTATGTCCACCATATTGGTTCTATTCACTGCTTTCTCTTCATGGCACTTTGGTGAAGTGGGAGAGATATGAGGTTGGGATTTCAACACGGAAATGTTATTTCAACACACAAAGTTTGAGAATGGCTGAGTTCTGGAGTTAGTTCTGTGGTAGTGCTATGTTTCTAACGTGTGTGTTTTAGTTGCTACTGGGAGGAAAGTAGAGGACATAAGTGGCTAGATGACCAGCTAGGTAGCGTCACATAAGCGCTTCTGCTTTGGCCAACCGCCAAGAGAGGAAAGAGAGCTATCCTTGTAATTGGATATTTAGGGGTGTTGTTGGCGGCGCCTTCTCATTGGTCAAGGAGGGTCCTGTGACATTTCCGCCAACTAGGTCTGTTGGACAAGCAGGCTAACCGGTGTTTAATAAGGATACATACCTTTCATTCTTTAAGCCCTTAGTAAGGAATTGTTAACCATAGCAAAATTTTGATTTGGAATATAACATTATGTACATCAATCTCCCGATGTGTTTGTCAATGACACCAGGCTTCTAGATTTCTTTACAATGCCTATACACTTTGAAGAAAACTTTTTCTCCTGCTATATTTGGGGCCACAAAATGCCTGAAGCAAATAGAAGTCCCAGTACGCCAGGCTTCCTGGGGTTACCACACTTCAACGAAAGAACAACCGCTGCGATACGCAGGGCGATCCAGAAAGAAGGCATGGACATAAAAATTGCCCTTACCCTGGAGACAACTATCTAAAAAACACTATAGGGACACCACAAGCTGCGACAGAGGTATCTGCCATGAGGTGAAAGTGGTATACCGCACAAAATACAACAAATGTAACCAATTTTTGATTGGTAAAACCATTAGGATCAAAGAACACTTACAACACATTCATGTACATTCCGCAATGGAGAATTCTTAATAAATTTTTTTCAAAGTAGCCGGATTTTTAGTCTGGGGCCTTAAAAAGTGTTTAGTGTGTGTACTCTTATTGTTATTTTTCTTACGTGTTTTAGCTACGCAGTAACTTTGATGTAGGAAATTTTTTCACATTGTATGCTTCTATAACTGCCTAAATTGTAAATCAATAATTTCCCATTTTGGTCTGATGAATCTTGTAAAAAACATAGGAGTTATCTCCCTTTTGTACACACACACACACACACACACACACACACATAATATAATTTTATAATTAGCTTGAAGCAATGTATCTATATTGGTGGTTGGTTTTGAAGGCTATCACAATGCAAATGTAAAGATAAATGAGGTTATTTGAATAAAGACAGATCAAACTGTTGAATCAGAGAAACGGAAAAGTGGCGATATTTCAAAATATCTTACAACCGCCATTCATGAAAAATTACTCTTTCACCCATATAAGGAATAAGTATAAGACATACCTGAATCTGTAATTGTACATGTCTAAATTTAATGATTAAACTAGAATGTGAGTAAAGTTGAATTTATGTCATGTTAATTCTAGAGCTGTAAACTATGTAGATTAATGTTATTTAGTATATACCAAAATCTTTTAACATCATTACATTGTCCTAAAAGAAGAATAATATGGCTAAAGAAAATTATTATTATGAATTGTCGACAATTCTGAGTGTGGAAAAATGTTTCCGATAGTCATGTGAGCAATGCTGTTTTCTGACTTTGTTGGCATGCCCACGTGTGTTAGAAACATGGAAATAAAAAAAGGTGCTCAAGGTTGCTGTTGTTAAGATGATTAATGACCTTATGAACGTTTACAAGGTCAGTTGCCAGACGCCGAAGTTTCAATGAATCCATTCACAGGGCAGCAAAACGTTAAGATTATGGCAGATGCCTGATGGAGGGTATTCGTTTGGTTGCACGTCTCTGTACAGTTTCTAGGAGGTTAATGTTCTGAGCGAGATATGTACTGCTATCCTTGTTAATAGGAACTAAAATTAAAACTATGAAATGATCTTCTTTATATAGATGTCTGTATATGTTTATGATTTTATATATATGTGTGTGTGTGTGTGTGTGTGTGTGTGCGCGCAGGCACGCTTACAGGTGTGTATATGTGTATGTATGTGTATATATATGTGTGTGTGTGCACATATGGGCATATGTGTATATAAATGTGTATATGTGGAAAACATGCATGAATCTCTAATTATACATTTAAATTTGATAAACCAGAATATAAGTAAAGTTGGATTTATGTCATGTTAATTTTTAAGATTAATGTTGCTTAATATAGACTGATATCTCTTCACATAATTACATTGACATAAATCCTATCTAATCTATACATATACAGAGTTCCTACTCATTTTAGAAAATCATTTTCCAGGACGTTTTCAAAATTTTCCAGGACAGAAATTGTTCACAGCAATTTCATAATTTAATCGATATTAATCTAATATTGACACATTTAGACAGTTTTATTGTTACTTTTTTATGTTGCAGGGTTAATGAATTATCTTGGGTTTATTATAGATGATGCCTACATCTATCAATTAACTATTGTGTCCACAAAGTCCATATGCACTTTAAAGTTATAAATTATTTTAAGTGCACTCTGACTTTATGGACACCCTGTACAATAAAATTGTCTGACCTCCTGTTTTTGCTTAGCCATGATCAACATTACTGGGTAATTTTTTCATTAGCAAATCAATAATACATCCTCATATTTTAAATAAATGTTTTTTTGTTTATCTTTTTATTGAATTAGTACAAATTTCAATAAACTCAAATTTCAGATATTTACCGTGCTGTGTTTCTCGCTTTTTTATTGGCAAATATATGTAGATATTTTACAATGACCACCCCTTGTTTTATATATTTGTATTATGTTTTATATACTATTGTACATTAATAGCCTTGTTCAATTTTTGGGTGTAAGGGAGATAAATGTGTATCCCAAGAGGCGATAACTCATTATTTGTCTCTTTCCGCTGAGTACACACCTGTGGTGGACAGACATTGAAATTTTTTTTACTATCTCGTATGTTTTCATATTCGGGTATTTCAAAGTAAAAGATAAATTTTGGATTTTCTTTCCAATATCTTAAAAAATATTTTTTCCTGGAAGTGTAGCCAAAAAAACTTTTCCCTGTTGCGATTGACATATTTATTCAAACTGGAAGAGAATTTGGCCCGTTTTGTCATCCATAGTTGAAATTGACAATTAAAATTTTTTTTTAAATCTCAGAAAATATGCAACATATCATTGCATATGTTTTAACAGATTTTTTCAAAGATAAAATTTATGGCTATCTTTTGTTAAATTTTCAAGTTACTCACAGATATTGACAGACATGTAAAATTGACCTTGAAATTTTTAAGGTAGTAAAAAAACTCAATTTAACTTAGATAAAATAATTTTTTTTGCATCAATTTGAAGAATTTTTTTTTTAACAACAAAAAAACCCCCAAAAAAATGCTACATTATTCATTTTTTCAGTTTTAAGAAAATAACTTTTAAATTTTAAAATCACTTTTTTAGGGTATTGAATTTATATATTTTTTATTTTTCTATATATTCTTCAGGATATGATCTTTCAAGTAATGTAAAAATTAGGGAACGGGAATTTTTTTTCTTCAAATAGTAAAAGGCCCCCCACCCTCCACATTCTGAATCAATAAAAATTTTTTCAGGTTTCTTCAATAAAATAAGTTAATTGTTATAAAATTAAGTCATTGAAAAATAATTTGGTTAAAATTTCATTAAAATTGGACAATTCCCTAATTGTTTTAAAATTTAAAAAAATTATTATCTCCCTTTGCAACCCTTGAACATCCCTATATATTAAAGTTATATTTTCAAGTTTAAATAATAGATAGGGAAGAACATGGAAAATAAGATGTCTTAAAGAAGCAGCTCATATGTTGGGCTGTAGTGACCTATTGTGTAGACCAAATACAGATTTGGTTTGGTTTTGTTTTACGGCCTCAGTGGGTCATTTAATGCCGATAAAGTTTTGAAATACATCAATTCTTAATGGATAATACAATTTTTTTATAAATACATTTTTCTAATTAACTCATTGATGGGACCCTAACAGGTACTACCACTCCGGGTCAGAGTGAACCAGGGAACAATGGTGATGAAGGGGTGCTCCACATTCCCCAAACCTCCAAAACTGGAACCTCACCATCAGATAGTTTAACGTCATTCCCTGGACATGTAGACCCTCAGTCACCACCTTCTAGCACCCATATGATAAAAAGGGGTTGGCTTGCCATAAGGGTAATAGGGTTGGGAAAATGATATGGGTGCTAGGGCTTGACGGATCAGCCAATTGAATGGAGCGGGCCTCTCCAACCGCCCGTCTAGCCCAAGATAGGGCCAAAGTGGAGTATTGCAAATCATGAAGTGCTCGTCCACCTAGGTTCTATCCTTAAGCATCACGGTTCACCACCCACGGCCAACAGGTGGCCCCATTGGGGGAGTCTTACCCCTCTGCAGATGTGCATTCTAACACCCCACCGACAGGGCGGCTAAATACAGAGATGAATACAATATGGGAACCAATCATTAAAAAGGCTAAATCAAATTTTTTTTCAAGTAGATTATTTTTAAAATAAAAATATTGAAAAAGATTGAAGGATTTTACGCCTCAATGGTGGGGGTGTTGGGAATTGTGTTTTGTATAAATTCCTCGAAAAAAAAATTTTTTTAAATGGTGTAGGTTGTAAAATATCTAAATTGATGTGCCGATAAAAATCGCTGGGGGGGGGTATTGTATAATATCTACTTAAATTTGTCAATAAAAAGCAAAAAACACATCACAGTACATATTTGATAGGTACAAACAATTTGAATGCTCATTTTCATTTTAAAAATAAATTAAAATTAAATCGATTATTTAAGGTCAAGTTTTTGTTTAATTCAAAAAGTATAATCATTATATTTTTCGACGTAAATAAAAAATTACATATGTAATATCATTTTGCTTTCTTTTTTTTTTAAATTTTTTTCTTTTTTTTTTCTTTTTTCTTTATGCTCATTATACTATAATAAGAATCAATAAGAAAAAAAAAAAGAAAAATGATATTAAATATGTAATTTATTTTTAATACATTTTAAACAATTAAATTCAGCTAAAAATTTGATCAAAATGGGCCCTTTGTGTGAAATAGTTACAGACTAAAAATCCCCACATCATTTAAGACTTATAATAGTTTCTTTTTGGAAATCAAGAAATAGAAAAACATTAAATACACTATGTACAGAAAAATGATTAACTTTTTGATATTGATTTAAATGAAATATCTTTTTTTGTTCAAAACACATAGAAAAACTAAAGAGTGCTAAAAAAATCTGGCGTTTTTGTTTACAAAAAGTCACCAAGTAATATATTAAAAAATGCGGAGGCACAGATTGCAGAAAAAAAATTATCAAAAATCAGAGAATTATCTGATTTTAATAAAACTTTCAGTGTTGACTTATTAATCAATGATTTATCTATCTATCTATCTATCTATATCGTTGTGTTTATCTATCTATCTATCTATATCGTTGTTTTATCTATCTATCTATCTATATCGTTGCGTTTTGTTTACCTACCTATCTATCTATATCGTTTTGTTTATCTATCTATCTATTTACTGTCGAAAATATCTATCTATCTCAGTCTGTTCAAAACTATCTAAACAAGAAATATGACAAATTTCTATAAATAAACAAGAATTACGACAAATTACGATAATAAGAATTACGACAAAAAAAGAAAAATTAGAATTGCGACAAAAAACGGTTCAATGTTTTTTTCTTTCGAATGGAAAAAATAGATAAACAAGAATTAAGACAAAAAAGCCCCCACCCCCCATCAAATAGGCGCCGATACTATAATTGGGGTTGTTATTTGAGTTGGTTGTTTTCTTTCAAGTAACACCGCTCTAGCGGTAATAGTTGGGGTTGGTATTTGATACGTCACCGAACAGCAAATTTGGAGGCGGGGGACCGGGACGAACTTCCTCATAGAGTACCCATATAAAAGTGCAGACATGAGACTAGGAATAGTCCATGCTGTAAATAACTTACAGTAATGTAAGGGGGGCGGAGCCCCAACGAGAGGGGTTAGATAAAATCTACCCCATGTGGCTCGTAGTTACTGAAACAGGAAAAAAGAGGGCGAAAGGGTTTGAACCCGGCGCTTAAATACACTAGCACCCTAGCGGCACCAGCAAACTAAAAGGGGCAGACAACTACACCAGGCAAATACAAACTAACGCTACAGCCGTATGTATCAAACGAATTGTAATACCGCTTAAACGATGGAAAATTCGATTATCTGCTCGTTGACCAGAATGCGAAAAAGGAGTCTGTTAAATTGGAAATATAGAAAAGCGAACGAAGCACAACTTAATGAAAACAACTGCGTCTTGAAGGAAATAACTCGCTTCTTCTTCTATCATCATCATCATCATCATCATCATCATCATGTCGTGCTGACAGTACGGATTCGCATGACTCTCTCTCGTCACTTGTCTCTATAGATTAACGCCCTCCCCGGCAGGTATTCCGCATGTTGTTTGTACCTAGACTAAAACAACTAATAATTTGGTAATTCCAATATAGACAGCAATACTAATTTTGCAATTCTATTATCATTATTATCACTCCTGGAAGATCTTTTTCACAGGTATTACTCGGGTTTTTGACCAAGAATTATAGTGACAATAAAATTTATTTTTAGTAAGGTTGACAGTGAAGGAAAATTTTTTTAACAAGTTTAATAGTGACAGTATATTTTTGCTTGATTAACAGTGACGGTATAGATTTTTAGGTAGGTTTATAATGACGACATAATTTTTTTAGATGCATTAATAGTGACGGTAAATGATTTTATTTATTTCACTGTTGATAGTAACTTCTTTTAGCTAGGTTGATAGTGATGGTATAATCTTTTTTTTTTGTAGATATTGATAATTACGGTATATTTTTAATTTTTTTTTTTTATCTAGGTTGACATAATTCTATATGTAGGTTTATAGTGACAGTATAATTATTTTGGATCACATGACCTTTAGGCACCCCTTTTGCTATTTGTATTTGAAATGAAATGCTTAGAATAACGAATTAAAATTCGTCTTCTGGAAGAGAAATTCCGAAATCTTTTTTTTTTTTTAGCTTTTCTTGATTCACTGCTGTTTGAAAGATACTTAGATTTAGTTTTCTAAAAACCAAAACCAAAAACAAACAAACAAAAAACAAAAACAAAAAAAACACATATTTCCGGTAAGTCTCTCAAACTTTTTGCTAGATTAACTGTGGCTATAGTTATTTACTAAGCTTAGCTTAGATGTTATCAGAAATTCCATGAGAATTATCTTCCCCTGCCACTAGGGGGACAAATCGCCAATGGCATATTGGCGCCAAAATCAAAACCCTATTCACTTATCAAGGATCTGTTACTGGAGAGAGGCATCTAAAACCACGCTCTCTCACTTAGCCCAAAATCAGGGCCTACTTATCACAAACCACGCATTAAGAGTAGTCGCGGTATTACCGTTCCCTAAACTTTCAACGAACCTTCAACGGCATTAATTCCAGCATACTGTAACGGCGGTTTTAATTGCAAACTGAGAACTAAAACAAGAAACGACCTGAGAAGCTCGCTTAGAGCCATTCCCTACAACGAAAGAACACCTAACACCACGACACCAAGAACTCAGAACAGATAAGTCTGTCGCGAATTCCAATCTAATTTGCAAACCCCTTTTGTTGTTCAACCATTTTATGTAAATCCGTAGTACCCTTTTTTGTTGTTCAACCATTTTATGTAAATCCTTGTACCCTTTTTGTTGTAAACCATTTTATGTAAATCTTTGTACCCTTTTTGTTGTTCAACCATTTTATGTAAATCCTTGTACCCTTTTTGTTGTTCAACCATTTTATGTAAATCTTTGTACCCTTTTTGTTGTTCAACCATTTTTATGTAAATCCTTGTACCCTTTTTTGTTGTTCAACCATTTTATGTAAATCTTTGTACCCTTTTTGTTGTTCAACCATTTTATGTAAATCCTTGTACCCTTTTTGTTGTAAACCATTTTATGTAAAACCTTGTAAATGTTTGTAATACAAGTGTCTGCATTCTACTTTTGTGTTTGTTCTTCTTTGTCCGACAATTTGCCAACGACCACGGGGAAATAAAAGCCCCTTCGATACGTAAATACTTTTAATGTGGCACAAGGCCAGATTATGGGGCCCCAGTGAGAATCGAACTCACTAACAATGGTCTTCAAACATAGCTTGCTAACCATTACACCCTATGAGGTGCTAATTAACTGTGGCTATAGTTATTTACTAAGCTTAGCTTAGATGTGGCACAAGACCAGAAGTATGAGGTGCCCAATGAGAATTGAACTCACTAACAATGGTCTGCGAAGCGAGTTCGCTAACCATTACACCACGTGAGGTACCCATTAACTGTGGCTATAAGATGTATGAGAAATAGCCACTTATATTTATGGACTTTACCAAAATCATCAACAGGCATTAGCCAATGAAAAATGACATAGAATGCATTTAAGGTTGTTGATAATTGCCCTGAAATCAGTTGCTAAGTGGATTTAATACCAGAAGGACTACAACTGGATTCTCTGCTACAAGGAGTAATTCTTGTTCTACCTAGGATTTCAAGGAATATAACACTTTCTATTACTGAGACTACACCCTTTTTACCATTGGATTTACCAATGGGAAACCTAAACACAGGAAGGACTTTATATTGTTAGACATTGTTTTATTTTTTTTTTTTTAAATTGTTAGAATTGAACTAAATTTTAATTCATTTATTTGTTGCTGTTAGTCTTAGAATTAAATGCAATACTAACATCAATAGTTCCATCATTTTAATGGGAACTCTGCTACTTGATATACAAATAGCAACACTTCAACTCAAAAGTTCAGACAATACGTACATAAGCATTAAAGTGATTTGAACCCCAATGAAATGCACCTTTCTGTGCAGAAAAAGGGGCCATTTTAACGTTTCCCTTCATTATGGTGATTTAGGTCGCAAATGTTAACTTGAGTTAGTATCAGGAAGCCCATCAACACAACTTGGAATTTGAAGAATATTGTATTACGAGGGTGAGTCAAAAAAGTAATACCATTTTGTTTAGGACAGGTATAATTACCAGCACAGGAACATGTATCATACATCAAAATGAAGCTGGTCCTCTGTGGATCACATCCTACTTCTCCACGTAGTTACCGTTTCTCTCAATAGCAATCTTCTACCTTCTAATGAGAGCATGTATCTCTTCCCCCGTAAAATTCTGTTGACTGTTCTTTGAGCCACTTCTTCACTACAGATTTCACTTCCTCGTCACTGGAATAATGTTTGCCTTTCAAACCATCTTTCATGGGACCGTAGAGATGTTAGTCTGAAGGCGCTAAATCTGGTCTGTATGTTTGTGTGTGGTCGAGCATTATCATGCAGAAGGAGGACATTTTCGATTGGCAAGTTGGGTTTTACTCGTCGGAATTTTGCTCTGAGCTTCGTTAGGGTCTCAACGTAGGCCTTAGTTTTATTAAAAAAACTTCATAAATTATAAATAAAGAAAATGACATCACTATTTGACTCACCCTCATACATTTATACATGAAGAAAATACAGTTGTAATATTTTCACTTGCAAACAATTGTACTGTTTGTGGCTATATTGTATTATATAAATATATACGAATATAAATCCATTTAATTATGTCCTTGGTAAATGGTTATGTTAAAGTTCTCGTGTTTACAAACGGCTCTTCACGTTTTCGCTATTCGTAGTAACAGAGACAAATTCAAACGTCTGCTGCTTTCGAGATGCTGGTTGGAAAAGAGAGAGATACTTATCTTTGATTTCTGGCGCCAAAAATTGCGGTTGGTTTCAAAAAGGGTATATCGACCAAGGGAGACAACCCACCTACCTTAGATATATATTTTATATCATT
>CM042154.1:78737031-78772031 GCA_023376005.1 Doryteuthis pealeii | reverse complement strand
GCGCGATTGGACGCATGAGAATAAGCTAGTTAGCGGATTCGACCCAGCTTGCAAGGAGAGCAGACGCGATTGTCAGCTCTACCGGGGTCAGTCTCCCACCCCCCTCACGGCAGAATCAATATGGGCTATGAAAATAAAACTTGATCAAGTAATACCAAGTTGCAGAGTAAGCAGTAAGAAGAGTTAAAAAGTGAGAACTATTGGAATATTTGTGTATATAAGGTGTGCTCTCATTCCCCACCTGGATTTATAGACTAGCCTAGGTCACTAGGTTTATTCCTCCGGCCAATCAACAAGCCATACTGCGTGGCTGATATACTACTTGAACACAGGTCACTTGCAATAATTGAGGAGGAACTTACAACCATTGACAAAGGAATTGAGGACTCTTTACCAGAAGAACCAAAGGATTCATTATCGGAGGACTCTTTACCAAAGATCCAATTCCACTGGACAAGCGCTCTGGCTTAAGGCATACAGGATGGCAAAACAGATTGTAACAAGAACAATCATCTCCTATTATCTCTGATCTCTCTCTCTCTCTCTCTCTCTCTCTCTCTCTCTCTCTATATATACCCGAGAGAACTCTTCACCGATTATATGCACCCGAATAAAGGGGTATATAACACGAGTAGACACTTACAACTCGCTCATAATATGGCCAGTGCCCCCCAAAAAATGCATAGTCCCGTCGGCATTCTCCTTTTTGGGGCACCTCATGCACCGGGCAATAAACTTGGCCCTATCCTTGGGATCACACGAGTTATTTTACCTCACTCGATCGCCCCAAGGCAGAAATAAAACGAAAGAAATACTGGTCAAAAATTAATAATAAGTGAAAAAAAAAACTAGTTTTATTATTTGTCTATATTTTTGAGATGAGGCTTGATGTGTATAATTTCGATTTTCGGACTGTTGTCCTCATCTTTACTGTGGTAAAAGATACCACAGTAAAGATGAGGAAAAACAGTCCGAAAAACACAGTAAACACACGAGGAACACCGGACGATACAGCGGCTGAAACGTTGTGTTTATGCATACCACAATAAAGATGAGGACAACAGTCCGAAAAATCAAAATTATTCACATATTTTTATTATATTTGGTAGAAATTGATAAAAAAGATATATTACTTACGTGAGCATAAGTAAAACTATTGGACTTTTCTTTATAAGATGCTCTTCTTCCAATCCAAACGATACATTCTTTTCCAGTATCAATAAGAAATACATCCTTAAAAAAAAGAGAAAGAAAAAGTTAAAAAAATAATTTCTTGTTAGAATTGTAAACATCAAGCAAAAAAGTAAAGAAAAATCTTTGGTTAAATCCTACTTAACGGACCTAAATTCCACCATCGCATGTCACCTCGCCGAGAGAAAAAAAAACCCCCAAAAATCAGGGAATTAACCGAATTTAATGAAATTTTCAGCGTTGATATACTAATGAATAAAAGATATAATGCACCAGTTATTTTATTTAAAAACTTTTACATTTTTTCAGGTCATTTAACTTTGTACCACGTATCTTTGAGGCGTGACACAGATTCTCAAAGATACGTGATACAAAGTTAACTGACCTGAAAAAATGTAAAAGTTTTTAAATAAAATAACTGGTGCATTATATCTTTTATTCATTAATATATCAACATTGAACATTTCATTAAATTCGGTTAATTCCCTGATTTTTGGTATTTTTTTTCTTTCGGCAGGGTAACATATGATGGTGAAATTTAGGTCCGTTAAGTTCGATTTAACCATAGATTTTTTTAAATCCTCTGAAAAAGTGTTCTCACCTCCCCTTTTTTTTTTAAACCTATGGACCCCTTTGATTCTTATTTATTCTGGTGGACTCCCAATAGCTATTCGATGTTTAAAAATCCTAATGCATTTCCATAACTAAATATTTTTTTGTTTGTCCGGACGAAAAAAAAAAAAAAAAAAAAAAAAAAGGAAAAAAAAAAAGAAAAAAGAAGTTATATGTTCTTTTGCGGTCCATATGGACCCGGGTTGAGAACCACTACTCTAAAACATCAAATTAAACCAGGTTCTTTCGGGAAAAAAACAAAAATATTGCATTTTAATCTTATTGTCATCAACGGGCGAAAATAAATGCGTTAAGAAAATCACAAAATACATTCAACTTGAAACTGCTAAGATGAACGGACGTTATTTACTTATTCATCTATTTATTTAATTTATTTTATTTAAAAAAAAAATACCCTGTCCGGTGGCCAAAAGGCTGCTTGGCGGGATTAGGTGTGGCAGTCCCGCTTTTAGCCGCCGAAACTGAGTTATCATACCTAGTTAGCGGCTGATGATGACAGGGTGTTGCACGTGGTATTTATTATAAGTTGTATGATAAAAATGTATAATTAAATATTTTTTGCTTATCTGGACAAAAAAAAAAGGAAGGTATATGGTTCTTGGGGCCCATATGCACCCCGATTGAGAACCTCTGCTCTAAAACATCAAATAAACCAGTTTCTTTTGGGAAAAATGAAGTTGTTGCATTTTAATCCTATTGTATTTTTATAATTAACTATTTTTGTTTGCCTGGACCAAAAACAAAAAAAAGTTATATGGTTCCAGGGGGTCCATATGGGCCCGGGTTGGGAACCATTGCTCTAAGACATCAAATAAACTGGATTCCTTCGGGGAAAGTGAAATTGTTGCATTTTAATCTTAAAAATCGTCTTAAGCAAGAGTTAGAGAACCTTTTCATATTCATCTATTTACCAATTTCTCCGCACGATCAGGATGTGACACTCCATGGATAATAAACTATTTCAACAAAATTATTACACAAATATACAAATCTTATACAGTGATACCTTGACTTATGAGTTTAATTCGTTCCGCTCGTAACTCAATTTCCTCGTATATCAAATCAATTTTCCATATTGAAATAAACTGAAATGCCATTAATCCGCTTCAACACCCCAAAATACCCTAATTTTTTTATTATGTTTTTTTTTTTTAAATAAGAAAAATATCACTGTATTGTATAAAAATATAATAGAATGTAATGAATTATGAGCTGTAATATTATTTCTCTCAATTTTTTTACACGAGGCTTGGTAATTTGTATTATTTAGATTATTCGGGCTATTGTCCTCATCTTTATTGTTATCTATACAACGTTTAGGCCGGTGTGCCATCCGGCGTTCTTCAGGTATTTCTTGTCGGACTCAGGAACCTCCTCGAACTCGGGAACCTTCTCTTCGAACTCGGGAACCTTCTTGTGGAACTCGGGAGCCTTCATGTCGCATTGAGGAGCCTTCGAACCGGACACTTTATTCAATTCATGAAATTATTTTTTCAATAACTATGAATGGGTACACGTGTTAAGCTGTGTTAATTATTCTGTTACTGTCGCTCTTGGCCTGGATTGAACCGGCAGCCCAGAGATAATTGTCACTTGGAACTGTATTAACTCAACGCCTATATCCGTTGTGCCGTGTGTCCAATTGGATTGTAACATGTTTTAATGCTTAATTTTTTATAGAATATTTTTCTTTGGGGTAATAAATTTGGAAATTTAAATTTTTTAGGGAGCTTATTTACATAAGCATATCTGAAGCTCGCCCCTGCCTCAAATGTTAGCTCTAAACAAAAAGCAAAAGATCGACCGAGGAACAACTCGTAACTAGGAAAACTCGTAAGTTGGGACACTCGTAAGTCAAGGCACGACTGTATATGCAAATCAGTAATCGTGAAACTTCCACAGATCCGGAATACTCACAACAGAATTGAGATCGGATTTTTCTAATTTTCCTTCAGTTTCGGCAACCAATTCTATTTCCATCGTTCCTGAAGCATCACTCAACCTGTAAAAATAAATTGTACAAAAATTTCGATAATTCTTCAAATCATTGCAAAAACAAAACTAACAAAATTGTTTTGTAATTAGTGAAAAAATAAATAAAAGAAAGAAAGAAAGAAAAGAAGAAAAAAGAAAGAAAGAAAAAGAAAAGAAAAAAGAAACAAAGAAAGAAAAAAAAAAGAAAAAAGAAAGAAAGAAAAAAAAAAAAGAAAGAAAATAAAGAAAGGTTTTATTTTGTTTTTACTCACTTAAAAAGTTTCTTTGTTCGGGGCATGTCCATTTTGGAATCATCAATATCATCGTCATCGTCGTCATCATCATCATCGTTTTCACATTTCTTCATGTAAGAATCAATGGTCTTCTGGAAAAAAATACAACAAAAAATCCATTAGCGTCTTTCTGTATGTGTCTCTGCGCATGCGTGGGTATTTGGACATTTTATTTCCCCAAATCCCGTCGTCTTCGCTCTATAAACTATCGACCCATGGCGTACGCATACATTTTAAGGGACCGGAGCAATTTAAACTATTGTGACCATTCCAAAGCTGTTATGTATTCAAGTCCAGTCAACTTTCCCCTTTTGGAGCGCCTCAACTGCCGGACAATAAACTCGACCCTGCCCCTTTTAGGCGAAGTAGCATGTGTTGCCCAGGGATGCTCCCCTGGGACCACGCGATTTATTATACCTCACTCACCCGATAGGAAAATGATGCTTCTATGCCAGGTCGCAATGTTAAAACATTTTAACGATAATACATTAATTCATTTAAGACTGCTTCAAAAAATGAGAATTTTACTACTTGGGTCTTGGACGAATAACAAGACTGAAGATGGGAGGCGCGTGGTGTAATGGTTAGAGTCGTAGGAAATTAGAATTTTACTACTTATGTCTTTGGTCTGGTGACGAATAACAAGACTGAAGAGAATACCTTTAGGCGATTTAGGTTTTATTCAAGTCAAAGAACGCACGAGGCGTAAATAAGGATGGCGAGTTTAAACTATTTAATCAAGGGGGTATACATATTTACCAACCCCTCTGCACGAGCAGGATGTGACACAAGGTCAATTTATTAAGCGGAGTTTAAGTGGTTTGAATTCAGAATTTGCCTTCTTAGACTGGTTGCTTAACCAAGCTTAAAGGACCCAGTCTGTCCTACTATTTATCCATAGCTGGAGGGAGAGTAGGATTCATACCTTTCCCAAGGATATTAGCGCTATGGGAAATGCAAGCTGCCTCCGCCAGGATTTGAACTCTTTTCGCCGCGTCCATTACGCCACGTACCTCAAAGGGTATAATCCCTTAAAAAGGAGCAGACAACTCTTAAATAATAAGATCATTTTAACACAGGCATTTTTTGGTGCTTTGGGCAATCGGGTACCGCCTGATTGCCCAACCACTCAGTCCGTCCTTTCTACGAGGCTGAGTCAAAAAATAATGCCATTTAGTTTAGGACAGGTATAATTACCAACACAGGAATATCTATCATACATAAAAATGAAGCTGGTCCTCTGTGGATCACATCCCTACTTCTCCAATTTCACTTCCTCGGCCCAATGAAAGAGGGTTTGAGAGGCAAACATTATTCCAGCGACGAGGAAGTGAAATCTGTAATGAAAGAAGTGGCTCAAAGAACAGTCAACAAATTTTATGGGGCAGGGATACATGCTCTCATTCGAAGGCGGAACATTGCTATTGAGAGAAATGGTGACTATGTGGAGAAGTAGGGATGTGATCCACAGAGGACCAACTTCATTTTGATGTATGATACATGTTCCTGTGTTGGTAATTATACCTGTCCTAAACAAAATGGCATTACTTTTTGACTCACCCTCGTATCAACCGAATATTTGTACAACCTGAAATCCATACTTACATCTATCCGTTGTGAAGAACTGATTATTTTCTCCATAAACATCCATGAGAGAATGCACTTCCTGTTATCACTGTTTATGTTTTTCATGCATGGAAATAAATCACTCGTAAAATACTCGGAAGCGGTTTTTTTCCCTGAGAGTAGTAGCAAGGGCCCCTGAGAGGAATTTGATCAGGGGGTACAGTGTTTCTTCTTTCGGGCACCCTCCCCCATTTCTCCATTAATCACCCTGTTTTTATATACTCAATTTATATGCTCTGAGCAGTAAAGCTGTTTCTCTCTCCTCTCTCTCTCTCTCTCTCTCTCTCTCTCTCTCTCTCTCTCACACACACACACACACACACACACACACACACACACACACACACACACACACAAAGAAAATAAAAGATGTGAATGCTAATCTTCAGTACAAAAAAATCAAATTGACACGTTTCACTATAGGAATAGCGTCAGCGGAATGATTTTAATTTTATTTTATTGATTTATTTTCATTATATATATAATATATTGAGGGTTATCATAGTGATCACCACGATATCAATGGATGGAAGACTAAGGAGGAATGAAAGGTATAGAAATTTTGTTTTCGACCCCCCTGTCAAACCTATTCCTTAGTCCTTAGTCTTCATTCCATATTCATTCATGTCGTGATTAATTTACAATTTGACTTTTAATCGATTCCGGGTGTAACACTTGAAAAGCACCGGACGAAAGGGCCCTTGTTTTTATCAATAAACAATTTTTTTTCTATTCCTTTAATTCCTCCTTAGTCTTCATCCATTGATATCGTGGTGATCATTATAACCCTCAATATATTATATAAATTTGCCTGTACCAAAAATTTATATATATATATATATATATATATTTAATAAGTCATCCACAGACACGTGTTTCGGCATATCATGCCTCTTCAGTGGATATATATATATATATTAGCTTTTATGATTTATTATTACATCTACCTTCTTCATTTTTCTTTAAAACAATATAACAACAGGAAATATTTTTGTTGGGTCAGTAAAATGTTTATTCTTGTGTGTGGGGTTAAGTGAGGGAGAGGCTTTCTGAAATTGGATATACCAATCACATGATGATCCCAAAAGTTTTGGCGCAAAATACCAAAATCACCAGATAGATTTCCGGACCAGTTCCCGGCGGCACGTCGACCAGAAATTCTCTCCAAGAAATCACTAACTCAGAAGATACCAGATATCCTCTCCATCACACCGGCAAGTCTCTCAAACTTGACTCTATACACAGGAAGGACTTTATTTTGTTACTCATTTTTTATTTGTTCCTTAATAAATTGTTAGAATTAAACTAAGTTTTAATTCATTTATTTGTTGCTGGTAGTCCTAGAATTAAATTCTATACTAACACCAACATTTTCATTCGAGGATTTGTTTACATGCAAAAACAACATGAAACCTTCAAACTTTGTGCAAACTTAAATTTTCAAATAATTTTTTCGGGAGTTGAATCTTTTTTTACAAAAAGGTTTTATCAATTAAGATTGTAGTTTTTTTTGTTTTTTTTTTCAACCTTTGATCATTTGAATAAAAAAAATTTCAGTCCTTAATTTTTACATTTTTTGAAAGATCAAATCCTGAAAACCACATGTAAAATAGAAAGTAAAAAAATAAATCACCCGAAAAAGTTATTTAAAAATTTAACAATTATTTTCTTAAAACTCAAAAAACAATATTTGTAGTGTGTTTTCTCTTTTTGTAGTTTTAAAAACAATATTTTTCTTTGGATTGATGTTAAAGAAAGTTATTTTCTCTGATTCAATTGACCTATTTCTATACACAAAAGTTGTTTTTTAAATGGATCTGCGAGATTACTTTTTTACCCCCCCCCCTCTACCAAGGCGGTGCCGGGTAGCCGCTTCTAGTTCACATATAAAGTTTTGATCAATTTTAGTAAAAATTTATGTCATTAGAAAAGAAGAATTGGAAGAAATATTTGTTGAATGTTTGGTTGATGTCATTAATAATTTTTTAATTTAACAGATCGATTTGTATGTGTATATATATGTGTGTGTGTGTGTGTGTGGTAATGGTTAAAAAAAAGAACCGAAAGTACTTGGTTTTATCGATTACTTACTCCATCGTCATCATCTTCATCAATCACTTCTGATGAGGACTTTCCAGCTCGTTCACCTTTCACCTGCTGACAGTACATACTCGCCTGAAAGATAACATCAATTGTTTTATTTTTTATAATAATTTAAAGTCATATGCATTTTACGAGGCTGTGCTAAAAAGTTCATATGATGACGTCATATCCGCTGTTGGTGACATTTCAAATCAATGGGATCCAAACACTGCAACACCGATGAAAGAAGAGTGTGGACTGCAAGGTGGACTATGTTGAAAAAATAAACCACATTTGGTCACATTTCATGTGAGTATCTTGGTCATCTAAAGGGACAGTTTAGCTCAGTCGGCAGAGCGTCCGCCTAGGAACCACTAGGTACCTGGTTCGATACAGGCCCTCGCCAATTCAGCATATGAGTAGTACAGAGATCTGTGCGGTAAAATAAGGAGCTGATGATAGGTGTGGCGCTACATCTCAGACACAAAAACAATCTCCTTAGTCTAGCGCTAGTGAAAAGGGGATAGACTCCCTCGCTGTCTGGCTGGTATCGACTTTAGGCCACCCCGATGACTTTACTTTACTATCTTGGTCATCTTATGAACTTTTCAGCTGACCCTTGTACGTTTTCAAACAAGACAACCAAACGTTTTTTTTTTAATTAATGAAAGTTAAAAACAATGTGTAGAGGTGACAAGACTTTCAGATCAATGTTCGGAAATGTATATTTAGAGACCATTATTATTAATCTTGATGAGTTTTTAAATTAGTTTTCATTTTTATTAAAGGAGGCTCTTGGTAGACTGAAGGCATTTGAAGGAATTCCTCCACCACATAATACAAGGAAACGAATGATTGTACCATCCGCTTTTAGAATCATTCGATTAAAACCTGGTAGAAATTAAATACCAAAATTGATGCTAAATGAAACATTTAACATGCACTACCAACTGAAACACTTCAATATTTTTCATGATTTATACATTTTTATCAAGTTAAAGTCTCATTGTTTTACTGCAATTAATTATCAATAGAAAAAGAAATTATTTCATTAACTTAATGAACTTTATTGTTATTATTTTTCACTCATTTTGAGTTTTTCACATCAGCGTTAGCTGATATCATTTCACTGGAGGCTGAGTGACAAGTCTCCTCAGGTCTCCAGGACTCTTCTGAGTATTCTAGCCGATTGCAGCAGTGTAGTAGTCTGGATGGTCTCAATTCTTCCTCTGATTTCCAGATCCTCCAGTCTTTTTTCCAAGTTTATTGGGACCGTTCCAAGTGCACCAACTACAATTGGTATCACTTTCACTCTCATATTCCACAGATTATTATTATTATTATTATTATTATTATTATTAATCAATGACTTAATTTTTTTAATTCTTTATATGATTTATACATTTTTATCAAGTTAAAGTCTCATTGTTTTACTGCAATGAATTATCAATAGAAAAAAAGATATTTCATTGACTTAATGAATTTTTTTTTCATTCATTATGTACTTAAATTTTAATCTGGTTTAATTTTTTTGTTCTTTTTAGTTCTGTGATTTGAACAGACTGGCCCATGAAGTGGGATGGAAATACCAGGCTGTCACTGCTACATTGGAAGAGAGACGAAAAGCCAAATCTGCAGTGTTTGCTGGAAGAGCTAAGCTCAAACAATCACTGGAAAGAAAAGCTAAAGAGTTAGTTGCTACTAAAATTAAGAATCAGCAAAAGGTCATTGAAGGATTTGGATTCAGATAAACAGATTACCATTTGTAAACAAAGTTTGCATAAAAGTTAAAGAATTTGAAAAAGAAATTAGATAAAAAAACATTCTATTTACCCTGTTTCTTTCAAACATGTTGCTCTCCTTGCCATTCCATTGGATGATCTGAATACCCATGTCCAATAGGAAGACGTCTGTAGTAGACAGACCTTTACTGATGGGAATCTAAAAATAAAGATATTAAAGATAAAGATAAAAAGAATTCAACACAACTTAGAAATAATACTTTTCTCTTCATCACTCAAACAAAAACTATTACAACTCTAAAAAAACAAACTTTTGTTAACCGGACTCTAAGCTAAGTTTCCACAAATTACATAAAATTTGCAAGCACTTTCTCCCATAACTATATTTCCTTTTCTTATTTTGTTATAGATTGAATTTGTTGAATATATTTTGTCATCTGTCTTATCTTTTCATTCAGTATCCAAACTTGAAAATTGCGGTATTTACTCCATAAACTCCTTACAATATTTCCCAATTGTTGTGTCCTTAAAAGTGATACAATCAGATAAGGTTGTAGTCAAGTGGAAGAACTAGTCAACACGTTCGTGGATTTAAGATAGAGGGTTTTATTGCAGAGAGATACAATAAGACAGACAAGGAATAGTGAGGTACGGTATACTAATCCTTGAAGCTAGTCCAGCTCACTATATATAGTCAGACCACATGTGTGTGCGTGTGTGAGTGAGTGAGTGAGTGAGAGTGAGAGAGAGAGAGAGAGAGAGAGAGAGAGAGAGAGAGAGAGAGAGAGAGAGAGAGAGAGAGAGAGAGAGAGTGTGTGTGTGTGTGTGTGTGGAATATTCCATTCCAACACCAATATACGCGAAATTCGGTATTTTACTCATATATTGGAATTTGGAATTATTTCCCCAATATATTAAGAATTTGATGATTTACCAGTATATTGGAATTCGAAATTTTACCCACACATGTACGAATTAATACTACTACAGTTATTAATTTTCATAAACAACAACAACAACAACAAACAAACAAACAAACAAACAAAAAAGCAACACCTCCCCCCCAACCCCAACCCCCCCCCAATATTGACAACTTTTGCATAGTTCAAATAATATGACAAATAAACGACAAATTCTCACCTGTTTCACTGTGATGTTTTTGCCCGTTCCATGGAATAACAAGAGGCGGGGTTTGTATTCCTCAGGTGTGACATGTTTGAAGCCAGTCGCCACGCCACCTTTAAGAGTCCTGGTAGAAATAAAAACAACAAATTAAAAATAAAATCAATCTATCAATCAACTAGTTTATAAAAATCAACCGCATAATACATATGACGTTTTACCCATGAAGCTACTTTAATTTTGTTTGTTTGAAATCTGGCGTTTCTTGTTTTCCTTTATATTGTGTCTTCTTCTGTAATTACCACGGCTAATGCTATCATTATTACGACTTCAATTGCAAATGGGCTTTGTAGAAAACATAACCAAACACTGAAATGTTTGCTTAAGAAAATTCCCCGATTTAAATCAACTGTACAGTGGTACATTGACTTACGAGCGCCCCAACTAACGAGTTTTCCGAGTTACGAGATTTTTTTTAACTTTGTGCTGAGAGCAGAAATTTGAGGTACGAGAAAGTTTTAGATCCGCTTATGTTGACTAAAAACGTTTAAGTTTCCAAATTTATTACGCCAAAGAAATATATCATTCAATTAATTTTTTTTCAATATTCAAAAGAAAAGTGGTACCTTGACTTACGAGTGCCAAAACTTACGAGTTTTCCGAGTTACGATATGTCACTCGGTCGATTTTTTTTAACTTTATGTTGAGAGCAGACATTTGAGTTACGAGAAAGTTTGATAAGTTCACTAAAAACATTTAAGTTTCCTAAATCTATTACGCCAAAAGAACAAGGCCGGTTTAGCTCAGTTGGTAGAGCGTTCGACTAGGAACCACAAGGTGCCGGGTTCAAAACCGGCCTTTGCCGACTCAGCGCATGAGCAGCACAGGGATCTGCGCGGCAAAGTAAGGAGCTGGGGTAGGCGTAGCGCTCCACCTCAGACATAAAAGCAATCTCCTTGGTTTAGCACTAGTGAAAAGAGGATAGACCCCTTCGCTGTCTGGCTGATACCGACTTGAGGGACCCCGACGACCTTTTTTTTTATTTGGCCCAAGAGGTATATTATTCAATTTAATTTTTTTTTCAATATTAAAAAAAAAAGAAACAAAAAAAAACATTAATTACAGCACATGATTAATTACATTCTTTTTTATTATACTTTTATACAATACAGCAGATTTTTTCAACCGGTGTGCCGCGGCACACTATGTACCGTGAAGCTTTCGTGGATGTGCCGTGAGTGTTGAGAACGGTTGATCATCCTCTTATATTTTTATTCTATTACTTTAATATTTTTCGTTTTAATTTAATATTTTAATATTTATTGTTTGCCATGATTAAAAATATACCTTTAGAAATAAAATTACATTGTTTTCTTTTCCACTTGTTGCAAATTTTCTCTATTCCTTTTCTTTTAAAATTTAATTTAAAATAATTATATACTGATGGTGTACCTCGATCAATTTATTACCCAGCTCACTGTGCCGTGAGATGAAAAAAGGTTGAAAAACTCGGCAATTTTACAGTGTTAATTTTCTTATTTAAAAAACGTGGACCATATGACCTTTAGGCACCCTTTTGTGATCTCGATTCTTGGGGACATTTTTTCCATTTACACCGTCAAAATCCGGTTAATTGTTAACAGACGATTTTTCAAGTTTTTTTTCCTAATTATAAAACTAACCCCTAACCCTAAAAAAAACAACCGGATTTTGACGGTGTAAATAAGAAAAGTGTCCTTGTGAGTCGAGATCGCGGAAGGGGTGCCTAATGGTCATATGGTTCAAAAACGTAATAAAAATCAGGGTGTTTATGGGAGCCTGGAACGGATTTCATTTCAGTTAATTTTAATAGAGAAAATTGAGTAGATATAGAAGGAAACTGAATTACGAGCGGAACGAAACAAACTCGCATGTCAAGGTAGCACTGTCTTTAATATTATCTCTACAGACTGGATTTTAAGATAGTTTTAGCAAAAGGCCCAAATCAAATATTTGGCCACAAACGTTTTCCTCAAGTCATGCTGAAAGCACGGGTCCCTCTCTCTACAGGCCATGGTTATTGACAGGTACTAGAGTAGTAGTGAAATAGATCACTAATTAGGACTGAGCCTATTCTAGTAGTGACCACACCAGGCAGATTTTAACAGGTTTGAATTCAGAGTTTTCCTTCTCCTAGTCTGGTTGCCTAACCAAAGTTAAAGAACCCAGTATGCCCTACTATTTACCTACCTGGAGGGAGAGTAGTTGGATTCATACCTTTCCCAAGGGTATTATTGCTATGTGAACTGTAGCTTCGTCCAGGATTTGAACTCGGGTCGACGAGTCTATTTCCCATGACTCTAACCATTACACCACGCGCCTCCAACCTCTAGACGGCATCGAGTATCCGCCCATAGCTGATGAATGTAAGTATTTCCTAGTCAGCCAATGCTGGAGTTTCTTCGTTTACGAGTTCACCTCTGCTTATCCACATTTAATTCAAATATCTGGTGAAATTTCGTAAAAGTATGTATTCGATTTAGCATTATGTTACATAATTCATTGGTAACTTATGAGTTATGTACGTACTGTAGATAGATAGATATTTTTGAATCAGGGTTCGTTAGATTCAAAATAACGGGGGTTAGGTGGAAAATTTACAGTCGACTATTATTGATAGGTAATAGCCTCGACTTAAACTTTCCGGAAACGCGCCAGTAGAGGCGTGAGACATTAGTTTTAATTTAGATTAGTTGCGACCAGAAATTCAGAGTGAGCGGACGCGAAAGTCTATCTCACAGAGATGTCGCTCTCACCGCACGGTTGAATCTTGGGCAGAGGTTGTTCAATAAAAAAAAATAAAAAATAAAAACAACAGTCTTGTTAATTCATTAAAACAAGAGATGACCAGCCCGAACAAGAAAGAAGAAAACAACCCACAGGATCAGCCTGAAAAATCAGCCCTGAAGAATATGGCGGCTGGGTTAGCAGCAGGAACAAGTAGACAGAGAAAACAAGTAAGAACCCCTCATCATCATCTCCTACTCTGTCTGTCTGTCTCTCTCTCGCCATTATATACCTGATGTTAAGGGGTATATAACTATCAAGATTTGTGTAGACTGATCAGTATTCAACTGTTGCTAGTTGGATCAGCTTCAGAGAATCCAGACTTGGTAAGTGGTTTAAATAGCAGCTTGGGATATTCTATTTTGTGGAATGGTCAAGTCTATTTCCAGGACTTTGATTGGCTGGTGGTTTTAGTGTGTATATTTTTATCCATATATACTAAACACTTGACCACGTCCTTTCAGTTGCTACAGAGTGCATTCAGCTACTCTCTATCTTTTTTTTTGTCTTTTTTTTTTGTTATAGCCTTCCTGTGAAGGTGAGTATGATGTTTATTCTACAATTATACTAACATTATAAATCGAAGTCCGCGCTAAAAACCTGAAAAGAATTAAAAAAAAAAAAAAACCAAACTAACAAGCTTTGTAAAGTTAGGATATACTCACTCAAATCTTTTGAAATAGCCGAGGAACAACTTCGATTCATGTCCCTGGCACTCTCGGTGTTGGACGGGTACATCATCCAAGTATGTATCCAATTCCACAGTTTTATACGCTGCTGCCCCATATTCGTCCTAGTGGAAGAAAAAAAATGTTTAAATACACTAGCAAGAATATGCACCCTCCGGCCATAAGTACTTAAGTTTTAATGTAATGAATTAAATTAGAAATACTAATGAAATTGAATAAGAAAGCATATTAAAAAATTACACTTGATTATATTTTGATTGGTTTCTATTATTAACCAATATACCACACCTATATACCATTCTTTCATGTAAATTACATTCAACAACCGTATAATATCGATGCAGAAAAGAAATGCAATAAATAAATAAATAAGAATAAAAAACCCACAAAAAACAACAAATAAACAAACAAAAACACAAACAAAAGAAAAAAAAACATACTGAGTGGAAAATGAATATTCTGCTTCTTTAAAAAAAATCACTCAAAATTATTTTCATTTTTTTCAAATAGCACATAGATTTATGAGTAAAAGTTTAGGAACACAATGGGTATAAACACAAACAATTTCAATCAATTACTATTTCGCCTCTGTGAATTTGAAAATTACTGAAGAAGACTCGTAAATTCACATAGGCGAAATATTAATTGATTGAAATTGTTTGTGTTTTAATCCATTGTGTTCCTAAACTTTTACATTTTTGTTAGATTTTTTCCTAATCTGTTATTTCCTCCCATAAATTAAAACAAATCTTACCGCAGTGCTGTTTTTGCCGATCCAGAAATGAACATCAAAACAAAACTTATCATTTACCAAGTAGGTCTGAAAATATAAAAAGAAAAAAACATAATATTGTTATCATTATTAACTACTTGACTATTAACTCATTATTAGCTACTTGAAACTATATGTGTGCAAATTATTTGTATGATATAGGAATACTTGATATAACTACTGTTGTGAGGTTTTAAGGGGTCAAATAAGAACAAAACGACAGGTAACAAATGTAGAAAAATGTATTAACAGAAAGTAGACAAATACAATAGAGAGATGTGGAAATTACGTCCGACGAACAGAGTTATTGGCATACTCGCATTGGCTTACTGCTAAGCCACAATTATCCCTGTTATTTATAGTAACTTGTCGGCGCATTCCATTAGTCTTATCGGGTGTATCACCTATAACAACTACAAACAAATGATTATAAACAAAAAAGAGTAATTTTTTTAAACATTTAAAATTCAATAAGTAAAAAATGGAATGGAACTTTAAAAATAGTTATAATTCCAATTGTTTGATTATAATCATAACCTAGTAAATGTTTATTTACAAATGAATCCAATGTTGATAAGATATTAAACAAATTAACCAAACTAAACTAAAATACTAGTGAGTCTGTAATTATGGATGTTAAAACCCAATACACTAACAATAAACACAAAGAAGAAATAATAAACTTTAAAGAAAGTTTACATCATAGAACAAAAAAGAATCATATAGACAAACAATTATAATGCATTTATAACTTTGATTGAATAAAAACACAAGAGAGGAAACGAGTTAAACAAATATATTAACAAAGAACAGTAGTACAAGCATATACAAATGAGAAGGTTACTCGCGAGGCGGTCTATCAACTGTCCGCTGAAATATTGACTCTCCCTTAAGAGCCAAACCTGCTGCTATTTATAGTTGGAAGAATTGATGCGTGTATGGTAAATTACCATAACGCATAACATATTAATAATACGCTTGTTCCTTGATCTTCCGACCGTTAACATCTTGCAACAGCCTCTGGTTAAAAATCAAATCGTACAAGATGAAATGCAAAAATGTAAATCCTGAGTATCTGGTGTTGGTTATCCAATGAAATTCTTATTTCTAATGAATATCATCATCTCAGCTAAATAATGAACCATTCCGTTTTTATTATAAAGAAAGAAAGGGAAGAAAAGGACATGCTACACAGAAAGAATATAATAAGAAAAAAAATAAATAAATAAAGAAAGAAAGAAAGAAAGAAAGAAAGAGAGTAGGAGAAAGATATATAGAGAGGGGGCGATAACGCTAATCTGTTTCAATCAAACATAATGAAAAGATGAAAAGAAGGAAAGAAAGAAAAAAAAACGAGTGAGAGGAATTTAATTTATAAATATTATTATACTTTTTACATATTGAACTATTTCGCAATAGCTCTTAAGTAAACATATCAAACGTTGTAATAATTAAAGTATCATACGGTGATATATCCACAGATCCTGCTAGTAACATATAAATGTCTGAGTGATGGAGACACTCGCGGTGTAGCTGTTATCGTCGTAGGGAAAGGGCACGGCGAGCCGAGTTCAAATCCTGGACGAGGTTGTTTGCATTTCGCATAGCGCTAATACCATTCGAAAAGGTATGCATCCAACTATTTTCGCTCCAGCTATGGGTAAATAGTAGGGCAGACTATCTTTCTAAAATGATATGATAATACTCGTGTTCTTTAATTGTACGGCCGTAATTATCTTGCAACATCTTCTGATTAAAAATGAGACCATCTAAATCGTCCAAGAGGAAATGCAAAAATGTAGCTCTTGATTATCTGCTGTTGCTTATCCTCAACGTTTTTCTATTTGACATTAGCTAACATGAGAGGTAATTAACTCCCGTGTTTGTCGGTGGCGTTACGAGCAGTAATACGAGGGTGTGTCAAAAAGTAATGCCATTTTGTTTAGGACCAACACAGGAACATGTATCAACACAGGAACATGTATCATACATCACTTTACCAACACAGTAACATGTATCACAACATTTGTGGATCACATCCCTACTTCTCCCCATTGTCACTGTTTCTCTCAATAGCAATGTTCCACCTTCGAATGAGAGCATGTATCTCTGCCCCGTAGAATTCCTGTTGACTGTTCTTTGAGCCACTTCTTCACTACAGATTTCACTTCCTCATCACTGGAATAATGTTTGTCTCTCTTCGGTCCAATGAAAGGCGGCTTGAGAGGCAAACATTATTCCTGTGACGAGGTAGTGAAATCTGATGTAAAGATTGTTTTCAAAAATACTATTTCTCGGCATTTTTGAGATGAGGCTTGATAATTAGTATTATTTGGATTATTCGGACTATTGTCCTCATCTTCATTTTTATCTGTACAACATTTCGACCGTTTTTTAAACTCTAATCTATCCTTTTTAATTATCGGTTCCCATATTGTGTTAATTTCTATGCTCGGTCTACTAAAGAGATTACTCTAGCCTATCATATGAGCTGATTCTTTAAGGCGTATTCTCTTCCAATGTTCTTCTCTATCTATTATCCTAACTTCATACCATAAGGGCCGATGGTTTCCCTTTTCATTCCATATATGATCAGCCATACCCGACTTTTCTATATCACCTTGAATCACTGCTTTACAGTGCTCTTCTAGTCTTACTTTCAGTTCTGAAGAAGGCCAGAGGGCACATCGGACGAAACGTTGTATAGATAACAATGAAGATGAGGCCAATAGTCCGAATAATCCAAATAATACTAATTTTGGAAAATATTCAGAAGACAAGAGAGCAAATATAGATACAAGAAAAATATGATTTGTGCAAAAAAACTCATAAAAATTTTATAAATTGCTTTATAAAAAAAATCATAATCCACGTTTTCAATAATTTCATGTTTTAATACTTACATTAAGGATAATATAACTGTCGCCATTATAGAATCTTCCGTAATCCTCCTTGGGCCAGTCTCTTACATTAAATTGCTGTTAGAAAAAAAGAAAAAAGAACTCTTCAAAACCAGGAAAACAAGAAAAGACAAATAAAGAGAGAGAATAATCTGTTCTTTTTATGTGTAATTATGAGATGAGGCTTAATCTATTAATAATGGAGATTGGGCGTCGTCCATCCCAACACACTGTTTAAATTCATTAACTCAGGAACAAAAGTTTATTAAAAATCGGACATTATTATCCAAACATCCTTGTCATCAAAGACAACTCTTCTTTCTCCACATACATATCGTCACCGTTTAACCCATCCCTGTCAGGGCCATGAACTCTGATTTCATATCTAGAAACCCCATACCCACGGACACGCATACCAACATACATAAGACAATCCTTAAAACTACTAATTAAAAAAAAACATGTTGGCGCTGGGTTTTAAACTATTCTTCAGTTCCTTCAGAGTCTGTCGTTCAATCCAGACGCATCCACACGGCTCTCCAAAGAGACATTCCACATTCTCTTAAACTCTTTTTTATCCTAGGCTGGTTAAAAGACATTGAACTTTTCTTATACTTTTCTGTTATTTCTTCTCCTTAAATGTGCGTATTCGTTAATAATATGAGGGTGAGTCAAAATGTAATGCCATTTTGTTTAAGAAAGGTATAATTACCAACACAGGAATATGTATCATATATCAAAATGAAGCTGGTCCTCTGTGGATCATATCCCTACATCTCCACATAATCACCTTTTCTCTTAATAGCAATGTTCCATCTTCGAATGAGAGTATGTATCCCTGCTCCGTAAAATTTTGTTGACTGTTCTTTAAGCCACTTCTTCACTACAGATTTCACTTCCTCGTCACCGTATTAATGTTTGCCTCTCAATCTCTCTTTCATGGGACCGAAGAGATGATAGTCTGATGGTGCTATATCTAGTCAGTATGGAGGATGCGGTAAAGTTGTCCCCCCGAATGAGGCGATTTTCTCCCTTGTCCCGATGCTTGTGTGTGAGCGAGCATTGTCATGCAGAAGGAAGACATTGTCGATTGGCAATTTGGGTCTTACTCGTCTGATTCTTGTTCTGAGCCTCGTTAGGGTCTCAATGTAGGCCTTAGTCTTATTAATAAAAGCTTCACATGAAATGTCATTACTTTTTGATTCACTCTCGTACAAAACCTTTGCGTTATATTTAATGTCACCAGTTTTGTCTTTTATTATTTTTATTTCATTGTTTTATGTTCTTTCGCCGCCGTTTTGGTTAAACTGCTGCCCGACTCCTTCGCACAAGTTAGAAGGCAGAATAACCCCAATATTTTTAAGCGTCATAAATCCGTCTGTTGTGTGTCATTTAAATCTGCATTAAAGTTATAAATGTAGTGAACTATTAAGCTGTAAATGATATACTCAGTGATGCTGATAGTTTTTTTTTTATTTAGTGCGTCCTGGGGCGCACATATTTGCTCTGAATGAGTCCCCGGAAAAAAATTATGCATTCCAACTAAAGCCGTCCAACTCCTTTCCTTGTAACTCGTTTCCTGTGTAATTCGTTTCTAAGAAACTATTGAAATGCATTTACAGTTAGCTTGAAATGGTGAGGAAAGAAAAAAAAAACCCAAAACATTGGGACACATGGATACGATTTTACAGCGTACTTTTAGATTTTTGTGCGCCAGTGACGCAGTGCGCACATCTATCAGCATCTCAGTATACTAATAACGGAGCCCACAATAAATTCTGAAATAAAATTTATAACTGACCTCTATCCGCCATATTTTCAAGCCTGGAGTTTCTCCTGCTCCTTGCCACATAGGCTCCTTCTGTGCTGCTTCCTCTGTAAAAGAAATAAATAAATTATTATTTTGTTAATAGTAAAGTAGTACTGTGCTCCGAGGCAAATTCGGCGAGTAGCACTCAAAGAGTATCAGGCGAGCTTGCCATCTCACAGTCAACTTCACGACCTCAGCAAAAGCATCTGAAGCTGCTGAATTGTGCCACACGTTACCAAAATAGCGCAAAACTTTTGAGTAGTATTTAAGTATTTAAGCAGAATAATTTAAAAAAATAAAATAATTGAAATCATTCACGTTAAAATATTACTCCTTGGTCTCTGTATTTATTCCACAGGTAATTCTATGTCAAATCATCCAGAAAAAAGTAAAATTGTCACCCACACCCTTCAATTTTTTTGAATTTTTTTCCAGGTATTGACTATGTTAAAGTTAGACAATACTCAAAATTTGAACTCCCAATTCCAAAAATTGGCGGAGTTATGTCGGTTTTTAGCTTTCCAAATTTGATGGGGTTTGTAAAAAATGGCGACATTTTGTAATCTATTTTTGTCTGAAAATTAGTTCTACTCCTAAAAATTGGTTTATAAAAGCATTTTGCCCAAAGAATCCAAAAATGCTATCAAAAAAAGTCTTAAAGCCAACAAATTTTAAGTTAATGATGATTTCTGATACTTTTCATAGCAAGATCAATACCCGATATGGCAGTGCATCTATGACAAAAATATTTTTCTATTAAAATTTCACATATATTGAACGTTATTGTACAAAAAAATAATTTGGTTTTTGCTTTAACATAAACAACACCTGGACAAAATTCCAGAAAAATTGACGGGGTTGGGTGACATGGAATTATCCCCATATTAGTATCAAGTCATCATTTTTTATTCATAAAGTATTATTCGTTCAAAGAAGCAATAAATTCTTCTAAGACCTATTGTGTATTTAAGATTTATATATAGCAACTAAGTCAGTTGCTGGCTTCCGGTTGAGAAAGTATGGGAGCTAATATTGAAAACAAATTGAAGGTAATGGATTCTGATCAGAATGTAATTTTGAAAACTAAAGCAATAAGTGTCACATCCTGCGCGTGTGGAGAGGTTGGTAAATATATATATATGTATATCGGTAGTTTTTCTAGTATTGGAGAATAGAAAATGTGCTCGATTACGGGTGTAAGAGCTGTATTTATCAAGCGGGGAAATACAAACATGTGTGTGTGTGTGTGTGTGTGTTTCTTAAAGGACGCTAACTTAAAGATAAGAGGCATAAATTTTATGCAGCGACATTAGTCAGGTGGCAACATTGCACCCAGAGACAACAATATTGAGCGGTTGAAATGATTGCGTCAAGCGCTGGGTTCACTCGAGCATCCATTTCTTTTGTGTTGTATCGTTTTGTAAGGATGAACGTCCATTCACCGATAACACTTATTTTTGCCTATGAATCTTAACAGATATGTGAGAAAAGAATTTAAAGTTTAATTTTCCACAGTCTGCATTTCGTCAATATTACCGTTTGGTTGATAAATATCGCGAGACGGGGAGTGTACAACGAGATGGAAATAACCCAGTTGGGATATCTTTGTTAATTGACAAAGTTCTCAATGATGTGCCTGAGTGTTTAACTCATTCACCCATAACTCATCTCTTTGAAAGCTGAATTGTAATTTATGTATATAAACAGGTTTTAGATTTTAAACAGTTTCAGTACAAGTTGTCAAAATGATGGTCTTCAATAGGATTTAAAAAAACGAATTTAACCCATATATGGACCCTAACAGATACTACCACTCCGGGTCGGAGTAGACCTGGTTGTAATACTGAGGAAAGGGTACTCCACATTCCCCAGAACTGGAACTTCACCACTAGATACAATTTAACGTCATACCCAGGACATTAAGACCCTCAGACACAGCCTTCTAGCACATATATGATAAAAAGGGTTGGGGCTTGCCATAAGGGCAAATAGGGTTCGGGCAATTATATAGGTGCCGTGGGTAGGTACGAGTGTATTGGGTCAATAAAATACATTTATTCCTGTGTGTGTGTGGGGGGGGTTAAGTGAGAGAGAGCCTTTCTGTGACTGGACATAGCAATCACGTGATGAGCACAGAAGTTTTGGTGCAAATACCAAAAATCACCAGATAGATTCCAGACCAGTTCCAGGGTACAGGTCGATCAGAAATTCTTCCCGAGAAACCACTTAATCTGAAGATACCAGCTCTCCTCTCCATCACACTGGTAAGTATCTCGATCTTGACTCTATACACAGGAAGGACTTTATATTGTTAGTCATTGTTTTGTTCTTAAATAAATTGTTAGAATTAAAGTAAGTTTTAATTAATTTATTTGTTGCTGTTAGTCTTAGAATTAAATGCTATACTAACACTAATAACTGTATTAATATATAGATAATTAATGAGGAGTAACGGATTGAGTAAATCCGACAAAATGTGGTTGAAAATAGAGGAAAAATGCGGATAAAACAACACAACTAAATTAAAATATTTCGCCTCGGTATTTTGCGAAGCTTTGTCAAATTTATAACAAAATGAGTTCTACAGTCTACTTTTATGCTGAAAAGGTAAGTTTTGGGACGGGCAGAAGATGGGGGTGCGTACTGGGTGATAAGATGTGAGGCAAAAGGAAAGGCAAGAGGGAGGGTTGGATGTGTAAGTAAGGAAGTGAAAAGAAGGTAATGGGTGTATTTATGGGGTATGGTGTTTTTATGGGGTCATTTATTGCTATCAAAGAGATTTGATAGTCTGATAGGAGGTTAGTGTGTGACGACTACTGTCTGTAAAGGTTTGTGAAGCAGGGGTTGGAATATTTTTTGTTTTGGAGTATTTTAGGGATTTTGTGATTTTTTAAATTTATTCTTTCCGTTTTCTATTTTGATTTTGTTCTTTTGAGTTACGATTTTTGCGATAACTGTTGCCAGGTGGAAGAAACCTGGCCTTTGTTTTACAATTTTTGAATTTTTAATGAGTGATGATTTGCATAGACGGCGTAAGCTCTTGCTATGTATGGGTTTCAGTAGTGATGAGTTGTTGAAGTTGAATGTGTGATCGAAGTTTATGATAATTAATCTATGAACAAATAATAACAATTGTAATTAAGTTTAAAACATGCTTACTTTTCACCGCACGATCCTCTTCGCTGCCCACCAGCTCCATGTTGGAATCTTTCCAGTCATATTTCTTGGCTTTGATTAAACCTAAAATGAAAAGAAAGACAAAAATGAATAAAAATGTTTGTTGGATTATCTGTAGGTATAAGCTGTACGAAAAGTCACCACTTATATTTATAGACTGTCCCAAGTAGCAGAAGATGGACTGACCAATGAAAAACGACAAAAATGTCGTTGATGAATTGTCCTAAAATCAATTGTCAATTGGATCCCCTCCCAGAAGGAACGCTACAGGCCCCAAAGAATAAATTATACTCCAATCTTTATACCAAGGGAAACTATAGATTGATTGACAATGAGTATCTACGGATACAACATTCTTTCTCCCATATAACTATTTCAAGGAATACATCAAACTTTATTATTATTATCTTGTTGGCATCCTTCCGTCTGCGAGAGACGATGGTGTAGTGTCCAATTTTTTTCATCATCATTTATTATTTTACGAGCTTACTGACAATTAAGCTAGATCCTCCAGAGAGGTCTTGCGTTGATTACACATAGAATTTTATTTAACTTAAACAATATTTTTCAAACAATTAACGTCTGAATTTTTTTAGATGAGGCTTGATGTGTATAACTTTGATTTTTCGGACTGTTGTCCTCATCTTTATTGTTTTATGTAAAATCACAACGTTTCGACCGCTGTATCCTCCAGCCTTCCTCATGTGTACTCCCTAGAGCTCCAGAACTGGAACCACGCCAGTGTTGGTTGGATGGTGTCGATTCTTCTGATTTCAAATTCATCTAGACTCTTTTCCAAAATCTCGGGGGCCGTTCCAAGGGCACCAATTATTATTATTATTATTATTATTATTATTATTATACTACTACTACTACTACTACTACTACTACTATTTATCAAGTTCATATCGATCTTAATTCGTCACGTGCATTGAATGGCCGAACGAACGAATATGTATTTTTAGGGAAAATGTTGTTGTTGTTTTTTTTTACCCACGAGAAGAGTCCGCTTTATCTGCCAATCTATTTATGAACACTGAGTACGGTCTTAACAGAAGTTGATCTCACAAGTCATTAATAAAACGTTTAATGTTTTCGGAAGTAAGGGTGAGGGTTGGGGATATCCACCAAAACTGTGGTTTTGCGCCAGACTAATGTAAACTCAATAAGTTATCTATCGATCTATCTTAGCAGTAAATAGTTTGTATTGTTTTGTTTTGAAAAGAAAAAATTAATTTAGCTTAGTAAATTGTAGTATACAGAACTGGTATATTGAAAATGCTCAGCTGAAAAGTTCATATGCTGACCAAGATACTCTCATGAATTGTGACCAAATGAAATTTATTTTTCAACATAAAACCATAACATAACATTGTGGTCTACACACTTACAAAGCTTGGTTGAAAAGTTCGTAGGCTAACCAAAATACTCTCATGGAATGTGACTAAAATGAAATTTATTTTTCAACATAGCCCCTCTTTGAGGTCTATACACTTACAAGGGCTGGCTGAAAAGTTCATAGGCTGACCAGAATACTCTCATGGAATGTGACCAAATGAAATTTATTTTTCAACATAGCCCCTCTTTGAGATCTTACACTTACAAGGGCCGGCTGAAAAGTTCATAGGCTGACCAAGATACTCTCATGGAATGTGACCAAATGAGGTTTATTTTTAACATCACTGAAAAGTTCATAAGCTGACTCTCTCATGGAATATGATCAAAATAGGATTTTTTTCAACATAGTAGTTGGTTGGTTGGATTTTACGGCATGTCGACTCTTGGCTTAGACGTTTTATTTATTGTTGGGTATTTAGATTTTTAAAAACTCAATTTTTAAACCCATTTTTAAAAACCCATTTTAAAAAATGTATTTAACCCATAGGATGAGACCCTAACAGGTACTACCCCCCGTTTCAACATAGTCCTCCTTGTGGTCCACACACTTCTTCCATCAGTGTTGCAGTGCTTGGATTGCATCAATAGCAGATATGACGTCATCATATGAACATTTTAGCTTATGAACTTATCAGGCCACCCTCGTACCTGCACATAGTGGCATTGTGACCCCCCCCCATTTCTCCCCTGAATCAGTTGGGATGAGTTATTTCAAAATTTCTCTTATCGAACGTTTAATTTAAACGGCTAAATCCAGTATGCAATTAATTAGGGTGTCTCATTGCGGTTTATTTACCTCGTACCCACTTGTACGGGTTAGACACAAGGCCCTATTAACGTCGGACCACCTACAAGCCGAAGCTCATGGGTGGTAGGCACAAAAAATGCGTCGATCCCGTCGGCATTCATCATTGAGGGGGCGCCTCAGGCGCTGGCAATAAACCCAGCCCTGCCCCTTTAAATCAATTTATTGCTTGGGATCGACGCTGTTAATTTTATTACCTAGCCACTCCAGAGGTCGAAGCGCTCTGAAGCAGGCGCGGTTATTTAAACTGCTAAATCCAGTATGCAATTAATTAGGGTGTCTCATTGCGGTGTAATTGTTAACAAACTAGTCCCACAGATCCAATATTGAATAGCGACTTCAATCCTCGCTTGATGCTCTATACTTGCGGCCGTGTGTTCACATCCTACCAGTGGCGAACGGGTTCATTCAATATGCTGTTAATTTCATGTTTTCCCTCTTTCCGTCACCCTTTTTAAATACTTTATTTACATTCTTTCTTTATTTGGTTAGTTTTATGGCATGTCAAGTCTTGTTGGGTTATTTAATGCCAAAGTCATTAAAAAAAATAACAATTCCTATTTAAGGTATTTGTGCTGAATATCTTGCAATATCACCGAGGAAATGAATTTGGTAATATGAAATAAAATTATTTAATTCAAATCCCGGACGAGGCTGTTTGCGTTTCACTTTGCGCCGATACCCTTTTGAAAGGCACGAATCCATCTCTTATCCCACTAGCTATGGGACACCCAATGAAAATCATTTTGTATTTATAGTGAACTGATCCAGGGGGAGACAACTGTGTTTCACTTAACAACTGTGTTTCACTTGACAGCTGCGTTTCACTTTTGAATGGCACGAATCCATCTCTTCTCCTACTAGCTATGGGACACCCAATGAAAATCCTTTTGTATTTATAGTGAACTGATCCAGGGGGAGACAACTGTGTTTGACTTCACCGCAGATAAAAACACACTAACAAACGGGCACATTTGCAAACACAGAGAAACACAGGAAATTGAATAAGAATGACAGAGAGTGTTGCAAGATGATAATGGTCGTATTTTTTAGGAACACTAGTATTAACTCTTAACATTCCGTTCAGAATTTTTCCAAGTAAAGAGCCCCATTTCTATAAGGATTTATTAAGAATGGTTAAAAATGGCCTTTTCATTTAAATTTAGCTAAGTTATTTCTCTTAAATATGTTTAATATTACATTTAAACAAAGCTATCGTTTGGGGTGGATTAGGAAAACAAATGTGACTTCTAGCCGGATGGAATGAGGCGGTATAGGGTGTTAAGAGTTTTAATATACATATAGTTATTGACTAAGCTTCACTTGTGTGGAGAAATCAATGCAAAAGAATGAAATATGATAATGATTTATTGCAAACGAGAAAAATAATCCGCAAGATCGTAGACGCTACTGTTACGAAGAGGCCATCGGATGAAGAAACAAAATACAAAAAAATAGGATCTGAAATGAAGAAACTGTAAAACCTGAAGATGTGTCAATGGACGAGACAGGGAAGAACTGTATACTCGAGTAAGTTTTGTGGCTGTCCAATTGCCGACAGTGCTGGGAAGTGAGCAAGAAGAATGCCAAGATTTTAGGAAACATGGTGTCATTTGATACCTCAAAATAAGCACCAGTCACGTGCGTGAACATGTAAATAAATTAGAAAAAATATCTTTATATGTCAAAGACTATATATATATATATATATATATATATATATATATATATATATATATATATATATATATATATATAATTGTATATATATATGTAAAAATGTTGGCGGAGTGGGCTATGATCGCACGAGCAGACATCGAGTGAGTCTATACCTTTTTGCTAGCGCTAAACCAGGGTGATTGTTTTGGCTAGGGTGGAGCGCCACACCTAACACACCTATATATATATATATATATATATATATATATGTGTGTGTGTGTGTGTGAGTGTGTGTGTTTGATTTTTTCGTTTAACGGCATATCAACGTATGTTGGGTATTTAATGCCAAAGCTATCCTTGTAGAAGAGCAGTAGTGGCTCTATTTATCCTATATTTGGAGATGAGAAGCGTTCATAACTTCACCAAGTGAAGTGAACGTCATAGTGTGACTGGAGTTCGAACTCGCTTACTACGATGTCGTAGTCCAGCACTTATATATATATATATATATATATATATATATATATATATATATATATGAAAGTAAGTAAACAAACAATGTGTTTATTTTTTATATGGGCTTTTTCGCCGACAATTTTTGTAGGATATTTGCTTAATTGAAGTCATACCTAATTTTGAAAATTAATTAGTTAATAATTAATGAATTTAGGCGGGCATATGTTCAGATGTAAGGCTAAACAAATCGAGAAAATGGCAATCCCTGTATGTACATTTCGACCTATTAGGTCTCATCAGCAAGGTTATAGACACACACACACACACACACACACACACACACACACACATATATATATATGTGAAAATATATATGTGAAAATATCGTTCGGTCGATACATTATAATGCATAAGGGTCCTCATATTAGTTGAGGATGGGCCGACTGTTGCTTTTTAAACCGTCGAGAGATTTGGCCCCGAAACGGTTTGCACACTTTCTCTCCTTGATGAGCCTATTTCAGTTGTAAACATCTTTTGTTTTCATTATATCTTATTCATATATATATATATATATATATATATATATATATATATATATATATTAGGTTTTTTGGCACGCGGTCTTAACCGATACGAATAATTTTTAAATAGTTCTGTTTTACCCATATATGTGATATAAATATATAGTAGAATAAGACTGTCCTTTAATATCATGTTTTTTTTCTTTAGGAATAGAAAAGAGGTGTTTCCAAAAGTCCCATTTCCAATAGTTGCACATTTAGCCTTGATCCTAATTTTAGCATCTGGATACTCTCAACATTCTCAACAAAGTTTTAAACAGACCTATTTGACCCATGTGTGTAATATTCTAACATAAGCTATTCATAAATATATAGCAAAATAAGGCGACTCTTTAATTTCTTTAGAAATAGAAAAAGACTTGTTTCAGAGTTAACAGTATTCAAAAAAAATCTTAAACGAGTCCCATTTCCAATAATTGCACGTAGGACCTTGATCCTATTTTTAGCAATCTGGACAGCCTCAAAATTCACGCAAATCGTTAGCAAATAAAGCAAAGTAGAACACTGATCGGGCAACCACCATTTTGTGCGCATTCATGCAGTGGCTTTAGTAAAAACAAACAAGGAAGTGTCCAAAGTACATAGAGGCATTTTTTTGCGCTCAGAAAAAAATATAAAAAAAATAAATAAAATAAATAAAAATAAAATAAAATAGAATAAATAAAAAAGCGACTTGTGTGACTGGCTCTGGGAGGGACAGATATTGTAGTTACTTACCAAGCATAACTTAGGTTGTTCAGCAAAGCTATAGGTGTGAGGCGCTAGTGTGGACTAAACTCACTGCTTATTACTAATTAGTGGGACCTGTGGGTTACAACGTTTGATATGTTTATTTAAGAGCTATTGCAAAATAGTTCAATATGTAAAAAGTATAATAATTTTGATTTAACTCTCTTTCATTCTTTCATTATATTCGATTGAAACAGATTATCGTTATCGCTTCCGCGCGCTCATCCCTTATCTCTATCTTTCTCCTACTTTCTTTCTTTCTCATATTTCTTATGTGTAGCATGTCATTTTTCTTCCCTTTCTTTCTTTATAATAAAAACAGAATGATCCCTCGCACGAGCAGGATGCAACACAACGTCAATTTTTAAGTGGAGATTTGAATTCAGAGTTTTTCTTTTCGTAGACCAGTTGCCATACCAAGGTTAAAGTGCCTAACATGTCCTATTATTTACTCATAGCTGGAGAAAGAATAGTTAGATTCTTACCTTTCCCAAGGGTATTAGTGCTATGTGAAATAACAAGAACATCATCCCGGATTTGAACACGAATCACCGTGTCCATTTCCTTCGACGATAACCATTACACAACGAATACCTCCTTATTTACTAAATAAATATAGCTTAGTTTGATCAAAAAGATACAACTATGAGGAACCCTGTGAGGATTAATCTCATAACTCATCTCTAATAATAAATGCGAATGTCAGTGTGTCATATTTTTCAACTTTAACCGGAGGGGCCGTAGCCCATCATATCATACCAATATGGAATCAAGCCGACCCAAGGAGCAAATTCAAAAACATTCCTGGTCGAATCTGGACCCGCAGTCCTGAAATGTTTTATTCACAGGTTTTTATTACTGCGATTTTTTTTTCTGTGATTTTTTACGTCATTTTTTGTACGATAAAATTTCATATGTACTCATTGCATCCACAATAAACTCTTCCTAATCAAACCCACTTTGGGACTGGAGACCAGCCTTAAAGAAGTCTAGAAAGGAACAAGTTATTGTGTCCCGATTACGCATTGGTCACACAAGACTAACGCACTCCTATATACTCAAACAAGAATAACAACCACAGTGTGAAACATGTCAAACACAATTGACTGTTAAACACTCACACATAGAATGCAGGGTTTTTGCTTACAACCGTTATTTTAATGCAAACAATATGAAATATCTATTTGAAAAAGTCAACCGAGAAGACATTCTGTCCTTTTTGAAGGAAATAAAATTATACCACAGAATATAGACATGAACCTGATCAACACCATACAACATGATCCCTAATGATGCTAACACATTGTTAAAACCAATTACTACAAAAGTGTAAATATAGATACACAACATATATTACTTCCTAACCGCTAGGCATGACATAACCCCAGACGGGTTGATATGCCGTTAAAATCAATCAACCAACTAACCATTAATGTATGAAGTTCCATTGTTGGACCGAAGAGGGAACTAGCTTAATTGTCGCCCGATAGGGTAGATTTTAAGCTAGTCATCAGTAATTTACTAAACTTAAACTAATTTTGGTAGGACAGAAGTACGAGGCAACCAGTGATAATCGAATTCACAATCAATGTTCCACTAGCCTTGTTTGGTAACCATTGTGTTACATAATTATTAGATACCTAATATTTATGTGCAATAGTGTAGAAATCAAAATGGCCGTTATAAGCTGCAGCCCATGGACTTGAAGGATTTGAATGACAAGGCTTGACCTGTCCTGATCCTTCCTTCCGGTGGATACCGTGAGAATCGGTGGAGAAGACCCTTTCCGGTTTAGATTAGAAATAGATTTTAGTCAGTCGGCGAGAAACCACGACGGTGGTGAGTCGTGTTATACACGCTCCGACTCGATCTGCGCAGGTAGTCCGGTGGGATTTCGAGAATAAAATATGATCAAAGTAAATCGAAGTCTTGTGTTATTATCTAAAAACTAACAATGACACAGGGCTTCTGATAAAGAGAAATCCCCAAAGCAAGACCAGACACGAAGTCCCCAAGAGAAGTCCAGACGTTAGAAGAGACCTAGAAGAACTTAAGATGTCAGAAGAACAGAAGAAGAATAGAAGTAAGTAATGAGAAGGGTATGCAACAATTGCACCACGCGGGGAGAATCCCAAAGAATCGAACATAGCTGAGATTTGGTACGAGTTCATAAGTATGGGTCATCCAGTGAGAATCAAACTTACTAGTTAAAGACAATGTTAAGATATTTTTGGCAGATCTAGATAGGTAGGAACAAAATTAACAAAACTGCATACAAGTTGCCACTTGATTCTCTAAACCTAAAGCAAGAATGTGTGTGTGGGGGGGGTCTGTGGGTGTATGTGACATTATACACACACACACACACACACACACACACACATATATATATATATATATATATATATATGTATTAATTTGAAAGCAATTACAATGCAAGTAAAAAATAAAAACAAAAAGATGTTATTTTTTGTCTTATCGATTTCAAAGTAAAACTTTATCTTCAGAGACGATTTTCGGAAAATCGTCTCTGAAGATAAAGTTTTACTTTGAAATCGATAGGACACAAAAAATAACATCTTTTTGTTTTTATTTTTTACTTGCATTGTAATTGCTTTCAAATTAATACATTATAACATACTTAACAATGCTTCAAGCAAATTACCAATTACTTTTATATATATATATATATATATATATATATATATATAAGTTTATTTGAAGATCACAAGCGAGAAACTGTCAATAACCAGGCATCGTTGACTCCATGTCCACGCTACTTTAAGTCAGATATAAATGCTCTATCCACGATATTGAGCAATGTTTGCTTATAAATTTATCAGGCATAATATATATATATATATATATATATATATATATATATATATATATATACGAACTAAAGTATACATTCCTGTTAAACTTCTTTTTATGAAAGTAAAGTAAATTAAACAAGAAGTAAGGGAAACAATTAAAAGTTTAGCGTTGGCAAGATACAACGAAATTATTTGTAGGTCACGTGACACTAGTAATAGTCCACTTTTTTTTTTTTCAGTTGTTCAAATTCGTCCTCCTATTTTATTAGTCACAGTTTGTTTACGTATCATTTTATCAATATTTTTTTTTTTGTGTGTTGGTTCTCAGATTAAGACCATAGTTGCAGGAATTTCCCAATTAAATTGTTGGTCGTTTTTTTTTCTTTCTTTTTTTGCTAAACATAAACACACATACACACCCTCTTCTTAAAAGGCAAAAAAAAAAAATGAAATATTCCCACTGCACATATTGATTACCATGCCCGTTCAAAGGAAGAATTACACATAAAATTGTAAAGTTATAAATACAGTGTTTTTTTAAAGAACCTACTTATATGTAAAACTAGAAGCGCTACCCAGTGACTCATGGGGGAGGCGAACTTGTGATATATTTACAGGGTATTTTAACAAAATACAATAAAAAAACAAATACAAATACAAGCAGGAAAAAATCTTTCAAAGTAAGGTATTGGCAATTTTAAACGTACTTGCCGCTAACCATGTTGGCAGCCTTTGATGACTCTTTACCCTACCAAATTTCCCCCACGGCTGTACCAAATTTTCGTGGTATTTTTTTTTTTTTTTTACATGTATGGTAGGATATTTTAAAGTCCACTATTTATTCACCTCACATTTTAAAGTCCACTATATATTCACATCTGATAGGAATACTTGATGTCATATGTGAATTATTTGTATTAAGAATAATTACTTAAAGCTGTAATTGTTTATTAAGGATATCTATTATTGGTTACTTGAAACTATATAACTGTATGCAAACAAATTATTATAAAATAGAAGTAATTATTTGAAACCATATACAATAGTACCTTGATTTACGAGTTATCCGAGTTACAAGCTGTCACTATCAATTTTTTGCTTTGTATTGTGAGTTAAAATTTGAGGTACGAGTGAGCTTCAGATACGCTTATGTTAAGTTTACTAAAAACATTTAAGTTTCCAAATTTATTACACCAAAGAAAAACATTTATAAAGAAATAAACATTAATTCATTGTATTCTATATTATGTTGTTATACAATACAGTGCCATTTTTCTTACTAAAAAAGGACGTTACAAAAAATTAGGGTATGGGGGAGGGCTGGAATGGCATTTCAGTTTATTTCAATGGGGAAAATTGATTTGATATATGAGGAAATTGAGTTACAAACAGAAAAAATTAAACTCGTAAGTCTAGGTAGCACTGTAATTAATAATATTTCGTTAAAAAACTATTGATTCATTAGTGTCCTTGGTATATATATATATATATATATATATATATATATACATTTATCAACCTCTTCGCACGAGCAGAATGTATCACAAGGTCAATTTATTAAGCGGAGTTTAAGAGATTTGAATTCAGAGTTTTCCTTCTAGACTGGTTGCATAACCAAGGTTAAAGAGCCCAATCTGTCCTACTATTTACTCATAGCTGGAGGAAGAATAATTGGATTCCCAAAGGTATTAGCACTATGGGAAATGTAATCAGCCTCGTCTAGGATTTGAACTCGGATCGACGAATCCATTTCCTACGACTCTAACCATTACACCATGCGCTTCCATTTCTCAATATATGTTACCGTAATCCATTACCCATACCCCCCCCAAAAAAAAAAAAACGACACATCATAACAAGATTCTAATTGGAGCAATACACTTAAAATGTTCCAACTCGAAAAAATAAAGTAATTTCCAGTCCGATATATAACTAGGTGGGGTTTGTATCCGCGCTGAACGCCATTTTTTAATTATCCAAATTTTTGATATAACGGAAATAACCATAAAATGTTAATTAGATTCCTTCACTCCTTCCTAAATAGAAGCATCAATATCATAATGGACAGCTATTAACTATGAAATGCTAATTAGAACCCGTCACTCCTTCCTAAATAGAAGCATCAATATCATCATGGATCGTTATTATAATGGGAACCCAAAGGGTTCAAGCCAACATCGTGATCCAGCTGGGAGGGGAAGAGCTCGGCCTGCTCCCCCAAATAAGTATTGATTCAGATTTTTTAAAGCTACACCTCTCCGCCTACTTTCAAATTCTACACATTCATAGTTCAGGAGCATAGTGGTAAAAGTTAGGCAATATCATCAATGTTATAGCAACACAAAGGCTTTTGGGGGTTAGGGCGAATTTTGCACCCCATTGAAGCTGCTTCTCACTGCCCCCCCCCTTGTCTGCCACTGGGTTTTAAAAAAAAGTCTTGTTCTCCATGACCGCCCTGTCAGTGGGACAGAAGAATACACCGACTGCACATCTGCAGAGGGGTAAAATCGGCCAATGGGGCCTGTGCGTGGCGACCATGCTTGAGAATGGGACCCTGGTGATTTAGTAGTCCATGACATGCAAACACACCACTTTGCCCCTTACTTAGTATTGGCAGTCGTCGAAGAGGTCCCTCCAATCAATCAGATGGTCACGTCAAGCCCTAGCACCTAATATGATTGTCCCAACCCTAATGCCATTATGGCAAGCCCCAACCCTTTTTATCATCTATGTACTAGAATGCGGTGGCTGAAGGTCTTAGGGTTCTGTGTTAAACTGCATCTAATAGTGAAATTCCAATTCTGGAGTTCTGCGGAGTGTGGAGTACCCCTTCATTACCATTACTCTCAGGTCTACTCTGATCCAGAGTGGTAGTACCTGTTAGGGACCTATTTATGAATTAAATAGATAAAAATGAATTTTTTTTAAATGTGTATAAAAAGATTGTTAAAAGATTGAATACCCATCAAACATGAATAGAAAAAAACGTTTTTGGCATGAAATAACTCAACAAGGGTTATTTCATGCCAAAAACGTTTTCTTCTATTCTAACCCAACAAGGGTTATGTTCATGTAATAACCTAACGTTTTGTTCTATTCATGTAATAACACAACAAGGTTATGTTCATGTAATAACCCAACGGTTTGTTCTATTCATAGAATAACCCAACAAGAGTTATGTTGATGTAATAACCTAACGTTTTGTTCTATTCATGTAATAACACAACAAGGGTTATGTTCATGTAATAACCTTATGTTGATGTAATAACCTAACGTTTTGTTCTATTCATGTAATAACACAACAAGGGTTATGTTCATGTAATAACCCAACGTTTTGTTCTATTCATAGAATAACCAAACAAGAGTTATGTTGATGTAATAACCTAACGTTTGTTCTATTCATGTAATAACGTTCATGTAATAACCCAACGTTTTGTTCTATGTAATAACATTCATGTAATAACACAACAAGGGTTATGTTCATGTAATAACCCAACGTTTTGTTCTATTCATAGAATAACCAAACAAGAGTTATGTTGATGTAATAACCTAACGTTTTGTTCTATTCATGTAATAACACAACAAGGGTTATGTTCATGTAATAACCCAACGTTTTGTTCTATTCATAGAATAAAACAAGAGTTATGTTGATGTAATAACCTAACGTTTTGTTCTATTCATGTAATAACACAACAACCCAACGTTTTGTTCTATTCATA
>CM042154.1:78709531-78732031 GCA_023376005.1 Doryteuthis pealeii | reverse complement strand
GTAGATCGTACGTTTACTTTGTATATTTATACAGCACTTGTCACTGTTTCTCAATGCTGATTATATTTAAGCTCGGTAATGGTCTTCTTTTTACTTTTAGTGGAGGCGCAGGTGTAGTAATGGTTACTAGAGCGTAAAGTGGGATCGGCAAGCCGAGATCAAATTCTAATCCCAGGCCGTGTCCGTTCACTTCGCTCTAATGCTTTTGGGAAAAGGAATGCATTCATCTCTTCTCACTCTGTCACGCCGCAGCTATGGATAAAATAATAGGACAGCCCCAGTGGTTAACTAGTCTAGGAGAAAGGCATATTTGAATTCAAAAGCGCACTTTGGTGACTCGTGCGTGCGCAAAATTATAAGGACTTAAAGGAGCCAGAAACTACCCACCTAGGTTTCACCTAGACGGCTCATCAGATAATTCTCCTGAGCCGTTACGTGAAACTAAGGTAGGTAGTTTCTGACTCGTTTAGGTCCTTATAATTTTGCTCTGCTTAGTGTATTGAGCACTTTCAACATATATAACTTTTTTGGCCACTACATTACGATACTGATGATTATTTTCAGAAAGTATGGGAGTGTTGGTCTTTTCTTTTATACATTTTTTTGAGAGATATCAACTCTGACATTTCTTGGTTTGCAAAATTAATTATATGTTTTTTCCATACTGTTAGAGTTTATATATATATATATATATATATATATATATATATATATATATATGAAGTAGTCAAACAATGTGTTTGAAATGGCGAAGGCCGACAATTTGTGGGAGATTATGGTTCGAATCACGCACAAAGCACTGCCCTGTCTATAGCTCTGCTGATGAGGCCTAATAGGCTGAAATGTACATACAGAGATCGACTTTTTCTCGATTTGTTTACGCTTTAATTTAAACCGATATGCACGCCTAATTCATTTGATTATAATTAATTAATTAACAAAATTAGGCATGACTTTAATTAAGGATATAATCTCACACACACACACACACACACACACACACATATATATATATATATATAGCTAATGTTGATTCAAATATCCAGATATAATTTTGGTACACAATAAGAACTAAAAGAAGTAGCACGTTGGCTGGGCGTAGAACACTGCAAAAAATATGAAATGCCAGTATGTTGAATTGTGTAACCCCAAACTTGTCTAAAAGAAAGTATATGCATTTATTTCAAAACTAAAAAAACAAAGAGACACCCATATCCAATGTTTATGATGTAAACTTAATCAAAATCAAACAAATTATATTTGCCCATTTATTTCAGCGCCCGACACTCCTTATGGGTGTTATAAATAAAACGGGTCCCTCAGCCACTGGACTATTAATGAAATTAACGGCGTGAATACAGGGGGCCTTCTCCCCTTGATTTCAAAGGGGCAGGGCTGGGTTTATTGCCCAATGCCTGAGGCGCTCCCATTGTGAGGGAATGCCGACGGGATCTACGCATTTTTTGTTCCTGTCATCCAATGAGCTTTGGTTCGTGGGTGGTCCCACATTAATACAACCTTGCGTCATACCCGTATAAGTGGGGTGCGAGGTAAATATGTTATCGGGGGGGGGGGTATTATTCTTAATTCAATGCTCCTTATGGGTGCGTAAAAGGGTTAATAATTCCACTGGCTTTTTTGTAATGCTACATAATTCATAGGCAGCTTATGAATTATGTACATACTGTAGTCAGATATTTTGAATCGAGGTTCGTTAGATTCAGAATAACGTGATCCAGTGGAAAGTTACCTCGACGGTTACTGACGGGTAATAACCTTTTTACTTGACCCCTTGAAAAACGCGCCATTAGAGGCGTGGGAGATTAGTTTAAGTTTTAGTTAGATGAGACTAGTTATTGGCTGAGAGCAGACGTTGTTGACGTTATTAAAACAAGAAATGTCCAACCCGAAGAAATGAACCCGAACAAGAAAGAAGAAAGCAACCCGAGAAATCAGCCCTGAAGAATATGGCGGCTGAGTTAACAAGCAAGAGCCCCTCATCTATCATCCCCTCGTCTGTCTCTCTCACCGATTATATACCTGAGATATGTTAGTGTGTATATAACAGTAAGCCTATCCAAACAACCTGTTGTGATTGATCCAGTGGAGTAATGGTCACCGGCATGGATGTCAGAATCAGCAAATTGAATTCGAATTTCAGCCGAAACTATTTACACTCACATCACCAGTTACTTTATATTTCATATTAATCGTCATACCTTTCAAAAGAGTATTACCGCTATATGTGAAACACAATCAGCCTCGTTCAGGATTCGAACTCGATTCCCCGTGTCCATTTCCAACGACGATACTCATGACACCACAAACTGGGCTCACCTCCGTGTTACCGTTAATTCTAAATTACTCTACACTGCTGAAAATGATAGGCTACGCCTGTTCATTGTGTAACATCATCCCTAAACTGCCCTGTGTCCAAGCAGTAGTGGCAAAAAGCTGTTACTACTACTACTACTACTACTACTACTACTACACTGTCAACTTTAATAGGAACTGGTTTTCGTAATTGAAACTTATAGAAAGACACACACACACACACACACACACACACACACACACACACACACTTATTTCCAGAATTGTTCGAAGTTTATGACTCTTTTATTTGAATGAGAACCCGGGGGGTCCAGTGTGCTTCGGCCACTGGATCAGGTTAAGTAATAAATAATAGCGTCGATCCCAGGGGGGCATCCCCCCAGGCAATACCTGCCCCCTTGGGGATAGGGCTGAGTTTATTGCCCAGCGCCTGAGGCGCCCCCTTGTGGTGGAATGCCGAAGGGATCGACGCAATTTTTGTTCTTTCCCACCCATGAGCTTCGGCTTGTGGGTGAGCCCACGTTAAAACGAGGCCTTGTGCCCAGCCCATACAATTGGGGTATGAGGCAAATACCCTTTTATTTGAATGAGAAAATTATCTTGAATACATTACTCATAACAGCAGCTTATCTACGAGACACCCCCGTCCCAACAAAATATTAATTTGTCTCAGTGCATAGACAATGCCAACAAAATATTTAAACTGAAATGTTTTAAGGATTGTCAGACAGACTAAATTTATTTGTATCTATTATATGCACTAGCAAATATATGCACCCTCCGCCGGGTGCAAGTATTATTTAAGTTTTAATATAATAGAATATCAGATTAGATTAGAATGGCTAATGAAACCAAATAAGAATGCATATAAAAAAAAAGATTTGAAACAGAGTGGGATATGATCGAAAAATAGAACATCTTTGTAACCTACTCTTCCATCACTCCCGTCTTTCATTGCTAAATTTTCCTAATTTAACTATTTAGTTAAAATAAGAAGTAAAGAATAAAATGACTGTTATTTATTCTTATTAATAGATTTCTTTTAAGATTTATCCCCGAGATTTTTGCTCATATCTATTAAGATAAAACCAAGCAATTAGAAATCCATAATACTAAGCACTTATTTAATAAAATCAATTTTTTAAATATCAATATGCAAATTAGCCTTCCTGTTCAAACTGTAAACTGCTATTTTGTTGTATATATAAATACAATTGCATATCATTAGTATGTAGATATGGTCAACAGTGGCTTCGGCCTCTGGACCATTGATATAATTAACGGCGTCGATCCCAGGGGGCCATCCCCCCGGGCAACACCTGCCCCCTTGATTTAAAGGGGCAGGGCTGGGTTTATTGCCCAGTGCCTGAGGCGCCCCCCTTGAGGGGGAATGCCGACGGGATCGACGCAATTTTTCACCTGCCACTCCATGAGCTTCGGTTTGTGGGTGGTCCCACGTTAATAGGGACTTTGTGCCTGACCCGTACAAGTGGGGTACGCGGTAAATATCATGTAGATATGGTCAACAGTGGCTTCGGCCTCTGGACCATTGATATAATTAACGGCGTCGATCCCAGGGGGCCCTCCCCCAGGCAGCACCTGCCCCTTGATTTAAAGGGGCAGGGCTGGGTTTATTGCCCAGTGCCTGAGGCGCCCCCTTGAGGGGGAATGCCGACGGGATCGACGCAATTTTTCACCCGCCACCCATGAGCTTCGGTTTGTGGGTGGTCCCACATAAATAGGGCCTTGTGCCTGACCCGTACAAGTGGGGTACGTGGAAAATATCATGTAGATATGGTCAACAGTGGCTTCGGCCTCTGGACCATTGCTATAATTAACGGCGTCGATCCCAGGGGGCCATCCCCCCAGGCAACACCTGCCCCTTTGATTTAAAGGGCAGGGCTGGGTTTATTGCCCAGTGCCTGAGGCGCCCCCCTTGAGGGGGAATGCCGACGGGATCGACGCAATTTTTCACCCGCCACCCCATGAGCTTCGGTTTGTGGGTGGTCCCACGTTAATAGGGCCTTGTGCCTGACCCGTACAAATGGGGTACGTGGAAAATATCATAATATAGTTTCGGTTATAGAGAGACAAACACACAATCTCTATTATAATAAGACTAGCAAAATTATGCTGAAAAATAAACACCCTGTGGTTGGAAATATTTAAGCAAGTAAGTAAAGTTAGTGGAGTGGTCTATTGTCGGTATCAACCGAATAGCGAGGGAGTCTATCTCCTTTTTACAAGCGCTAGGCTAGGGATATTGTTTTTGCTAAGGTGGAGTGCCACACCACTTTACCACACAGATCAGATTACCCGATTTGTGCTACTCCTGCGCTGAGTTGGCGGGGACTAGTATCAAACCCGGAATCTTGTGATTATCTAGGCGGGTGTTCTACTGACTGAGCTAAACCGGCCCCTAAGTATTTAAGTATTTTTTTAGAAATAAAATACAGTGGTACCTTGGCTTACGAGTTTAATTCGTTCCATTCGTAACTGGATTTCTTCGCATATCAAATCAATTTTCACCATTAAATTAAACTGAAATGCTGTTAATCCGTTCCAGGCTCCCCAAATTTGTTACATCTTATGATAAGAGAAAAATATATATATATTGTAATAAATTATGTGCTATCATCATCATCATCATCATCACCACCATGGTATGCTGGTTGCATGGATACCCTTGACTCTCTCTCTCTCTCTCTCTCTCTCTCTCTCTCTCTCTCTCTCTCTCTCTCTTTACAACCACCCCAATGAGTCATCGCTCTTGGCAGGTCCTCCTAGCAGCACCCAGAATCCGTACAGAGCTGATTGATGTAGGTTTTTACTGGTCGGCCTACACTGGTGTGTCCATGTGTAGGTGTCCACAGCGTGCAGCATCCTTGTGATATTCCCATCAAACTTTTTCTTTAAACGTTTCGTTAGAGTCAAACTAGTGCAGACATACAGTCGCATTGACACGGATACAACTTAGAAAAATTCTCGCTTTATCATTCACAATAAATAATAGGTAAAATATGCCAAAAAAGTAAAGAAATAGCATAAAATGCGCCCTCCTGCTAAGGGTTAAATAGTAACTCTACTGTTCTTCTAAAACGATGATTTTGGCAGTAAATAACCCACGAAGGTTGATATGCAATTAAGCAAAGAAACCATCCGAAATGCTGCCTTCTTATTTATACAATGTATATACCAAACAAGTTTATTTATAGCTAAAATCATAAAATAGCCATACATATGCTTGTTCAGTTGATTCAATGTATACAATATGCGTAGGCATTATGCATTATATGAATATATGTATCACGTAAAATGCAGTCAAACATCTTTCCCTGAGAAAAGTCGCTTTCTTGTGTTTTCATGCGAGGACAAATTTCAGGTTATGAATGCATTAAAACATTTACAATGAATTGACAAATTTATTTTTTTAAATGAAAAAAAAGAAAAAAAAAGTTAAATAAATGAATTAAAATTTAAAAAAAAAAAAGCAACAAAAAATACAAAAAAGCAAAAAAAAAAAAAAAACCAAAAAACAAACACAAAAATGCAAAAAAAAACAAAAAAAAACAATAAAAGCAAAAAAAAAAAAAAAAAGTAAATAAATAAATTTTAAAAAAATGCACCTCCCCCCAGAAAAAATAAGCTTTTCTTCTTTGCAAGCATTAAAACCGCTTTAAATAGCCACACACACACACACACACAGACAGACAGAGAGAGAGTTCGCCTAAAGACACGAACTCAAAACACTTATGACGGCTTCTTTTGTTGAGGTTCTGCACCGCCCTAAATTAGTTTGTTTGATGTAGACATGTGAACATATCAATAATAAAATCCTAATATAATGCGAACATCTGCTCTTTTTATTTTTTTTGATGCATGCGCAGTATAACTTATGAAGGCGCGTGGTTTAATGGTTAGAGTCGTACGATAATGGACTCGTCAACCCTAGTTCGAATCCTGGACGCGGCTGTTTGGATTTCACATAGCGCTAATACCCTTGGGAAAGGTACGCATCCAACTACTCTCCTTCCAACTATGGGTAAATAGTAGGACAGACTAGGCTATGTAACCTTGGCTAGGTAACCAGTCTAGGAGAAGGAAAACTCTAAATTAAAACCTGTTAATCTCCGCTTAGTAAATTGACCTTGCGTCGCATTCTGATCGTGTGGACGAGTTTGTATATATATATATATATATATATATATAATATATATATATATATATATATATTCAATTCAGCCGATTATTACCGATCACTTTCTGCAACTGATACTTTTTTTTTATTTTTACCAGTAAAATTTGGTATTAATCGCTGATTTTCGAGACCACTGTTTCTTGTATTTGTTTAAGAAAAATATTAGGTTAAATTCTAAAAAAAAATAAATAAAAAAAATTAAAAAAACGTAAATAAAGTAAACAGCATAATCTCCTTGAATGTGTACTAAACTTAGATTTGTGAAGCAGAAGGTCACAATAGTGAGCAAGTGACGATCGACTACAAAGCATTGTATGTATGTATGTATGTATGTAAGTACGACATACTTGTCCAGCGCAGCCTGAGTTGGGCTGGCCACTTGAACAGATTTGGGAATGACAGACTACACAAGCAGATTCTGTACTCTCAGCTGAGAGGGGTCACGTGGAATCAGTAGACCAAAACTTGGGTACAAAGACAATATCAAGAGAGACCTGGAGGACTTGAACATCTCCAGACAAGGCAAGACACAACCAGACATAGTGTCTAATGGAGAAAACATATTTGCATGGTGTTATTATTGGATACAATGGGCAGCTAGTATATGGGTAATTCCATGTCAAATCATCCAGGCCATGTCATCCACTCACTTCAATTTTTCTGAAATTTATAAGTTCCCTTATTGTACAGTGCGGAAGTCTGGATTGTATACAAAGCGGATACCCACAGACTACATGTCTACATGATGCATCACTTGTGCAGTATATTAAATGTCAAATGGTGACAGCATGTTTTTAACAGGACCATCCTGGGGATATCTGGACTCCCTGGCATGTACAACATATTTATCCAGTACAGCCTGAGATGGAATGACCTCTTGAACAGACTATGGGATGAAAGACTGCTAAAGCAGATTCTGTACTCTCAACTGAGAGAGAGAGAGATCACATAGAATGGTAGACCAAAGCTTGGTTACAAAGACAATATCAAGAGAAACCTGGAGGACTTGAACATCTCCAGACAAGACACAACCAGACATAGTGTCAAATGGAGGAAACATATTCGCATAGTGTCATCATCGGATACGATGGACAGCTAGTAATAGTAGTAGTAGTAGTATGTATGTATATATGTATGATGTATTTACTCACCCCCACCACCACCACAGAAAGCATAAGACCGGTTCCTTCTCCTGGATTGGTTGCCTAACCAAAACTAAAGAAACCAGAATTTTTTTTACTGTTTACCCATAACTGAGAGGACGGAGGAGGCAGATAGATTCATGCCAAGGGCATTAGCAAAAAGCAAACAGCTTCTTCCAGGATTTGAACTCGGGCGTCGATTCCATTCCCTACGATGATAACCGTTGTGATAAGAGCGCCTCCTGTATGTATGTATGTATGTATGTAAAAGGAACATAAATTGATATTATAGGCTGGGAAGAGCTAGCGTTGAGATCTGTGTGACCAAACACCTTTAAAACAGAATGTCATGAAAGGTTGAAGGGTTAGGATGCAGGCGCTGGGGCTTCCGGGGAAGCTTGCCTCTCGTGAAATGAACTCAATACTACGTGAGACAGCACCCTGCAGCAACTCAGCAGTCCAGTCGTCTCGGACTTCCCCCTGCCACTGGACAAACTGCCAAGACAGTGGACAGAGGTCTGTGCACCCTCTTTCCACTCAAAATATCTCACGCGTTTCACTCCATGTTGAGTGAGGTCATCGTCGTTGTGTCTTCTATATATATTTTCCAACCCCTCCACACGAGCAGGATGTGACACAAGGTCAATTTCTTAAGCGGATTTTAACAGGTTTGAATTCAGAGTTTTCCTTTTCTTAGACTGGTTACCTAGCCAAGGTTAAAGAGCCCAGCGTGCCCTGCTATTTACCCATAGCTGGAGGGAAAATTAGATTCATACCTTTCCCAAGGGTATTAGCGCTATGTGAAATTCAAACAGCTTCGTCCAGGAATTGAACTCTGGTTGACGAGTCCATTTCCTATGATTCTAACCATTAGACCATGCGACGGACTTCTATAAGCAAGTAAGCATGGTGGTTATTGTCACGCGTAGCGCACCGGAGACTGATTCTGATCAAAGGGTTCTCAACCAGGGTCCATATGAACCCCGGGGACCATAAAACATTTTTTGGGTCCAAGTGAGCAAAAAATATTTAATTATAAAAATGCAATAGGATTTAACATCGAGTGACTTAAGGGCGCGGTCTACCAAAGTAAAATAAGAAAACAAAGGGTTTCATAAGAAAAAAAGGGTTCAGAACTACTGCTTTAGATCGACGCGTAGGTGTGGTGAGGGGGTGGCATTTCAAAACGCCCCTCTCGAGTCCCCTCAATAGAAGTGCATCCCTCAAAAAAAATTATGAATATAAAAAGATCTATAAGTTTCCCTACTGCATTTCTATTGATGTATTTACAATAAAAAATCTCACAAAAAGTTGAAAAGGACAATGCATCAATTGAGCCCAGGCTCCTCGAAGCATCCACATCTTTAGCCACGCCTCTCAGTCTCCCTTATACTCAAAAAACAACAACAACAACCACAGTGTAAAACATGTCAAACAGTTTGCATTGTTAAACACTTATTCGTAGAATGTAGGGTTTTTGCTCACATCAGAAACCTTTTTTTTAAAATGCAACTGATATGAAAGATCTACTTGAAAAAAATCAACATTGAAAAAGGGCAACGCACCAATAGAGCCCAGGTTCCTGGAGCATCTAAATCTTTAGCCACGCCCCTGAGTCTAGACTACAGGAATAACCTCGACTGTGAAGTAAAGTCGTTACTTTAGTTTGCCTCACAACGATGGGAAAGCTTGCGTATCATTTGATGTAACTAACCGACCTTTGTGGAATTGATTTTGAATATTTTCAAAACTGAACTTGTGAAAACAAAGCCGGTTTAACTTCCCGCTTGTCAAACAAGTTTATTTATAACAAAAAAAAATGATAAAATAGCCAATAGCCGTACATATGTTTTCCCTATCAATTCAACGCAGGAATATGCGTAGGAATTATATTAAACTACTAGCAGGACATGTAGATATACCAGAGTATGATTATTCATTTATTACAACGTTTGATATCTTCCTTTCTTTTCGAAGTCCGTCGTAGACGACGATGACGTCACTCCATGTCTTCATTTGTGGACCCTACGGTGGCTCATTAGTCCAATTTTGGACTTGCAGATGCAGTCACACACATTGTAGAGGGAAAATTCCACCTACATTTAGTTGTTCATGACGACATGCTGTTTATCTCATTATTGAGCCGCTTAGCTCCTGTGCGGCAGGCGTCTCGCCAACCCTGTCTGTTGGCGGCCAGATCTTCCACGCTTGAAAGTGTGATGTTACATTTCTTCAGCGTTGTCTTAATTTGGTCTTTGAGACGCTTTTGGGGGTCTCCTGTCCTTCGCGTGTCATGTTTAATTAAGAGCTATTGCGAAATAGTTCAATATGTAAAAAGTATAATAATCTTGATTTAACTCTCTCTCACTCTTTTTTTCTTTCTTTCCTTCTTGTCATCTTATCATTATGTTCGATTGAAACAGATTCGCATTATTACTTCCCCAAGCTCACCCTCTCTATCTATCTTTACCCTACTCTCTTTATTTCTTATATTTTCTCTGTCCTTTTTCTTCCCTTTCTTTCTTTATAATAAAAATAGAATGGTCCATTATTTAGTTATGGTGACGATACTCATAAGAAATAACAATTCGGCGGATAAGCGACACTAGATTTTTTTTGCATTAAATCTTGGACGGTTTGGATGGTCTCATTTTTAACCTTAGGGTTAATTGCAAGATGATAACGACCGGAAGATTAAGTAACAAGAATATTAATATATTAAAAAGAATTACGGGATGTCAGTAAGCTAGTCTTGCAGTTTTGTCCATGACATGCAATACTCCACTTCGCCCTAAAAGGGACAGGATGGTTTATTTCCCAGTGTCCGAGCGCCTCAAAAGAATGCCGAAGGATTCATGTAATTTTGACACTGGCAACTGCATGAATCCTTCGGTTTGTGCACTTGGGTAGTTGATTTTTCACTTTTTAAAAAACTATCATATTCTCTCAAAACAGCGAAAAGTTGGTGTTGATAAGAGTGCAAGTAAGAGATCTAGTTTTTGGTATGAGTATATACCAAAAAAACTAGATCTCTTACTTGCTCCATTGTTTGAGGAAAAACATCAAGGATCGTCTACTAAAATGTATCAAAATTCCTCGTTTTCGCAACATTTAGCCTAGAAATTGGTTAGAAAATTTATTAATTTCAATATTAAAAAAGAAGGTTATCATTTTAAACGAAACAAATGAATATTATAACTAGAATTCAAAATTGGAAATATACCCCCTCATCACCACCGACAATTCCGATATTATTTGAGGTGAGCACACTCGAAATTACGATATGCTGCTTGTTACCCCATTAATTAAGCTGTAACTTAAATAGTGAAATAAATGTTTACATAGTATATGGTACGAATGATTTGCATACGGAATTTAATAAAACCGTGTTTAATAAATAATTACATTGTGTTATTGATTTCTAATATTACTGTTTTTTTTTCTTAAACGTATTTAAAAGCAATCCTATCTATGATTTTATATTGAAGTCAATAAAATAAGATAAAAATAAGTGTAATATTTTTGTGTTCGTATTTAATTTCATTAGTTTTTTTTTTCTAATTCGATATGATATTCAATTATATTAAAACTTCAATACTTGTGTCTGAAGTTTGCTAGTTTCTTATAAAAAAAAAATAAATAGATAAATAAATAAAGCTTGTTAAAATCTTTACACTCGAAGTTGGTGAAGTGCAAAACTGTCGATTTACCGAGATTAAAGATTTTCTCAGAGTGCTTCTCATGCATTATGCAACACTGGAAACAATGTAAAAAATGTACTTCCATTCATCAATGGAAAGTCTCATATCCTCGTCTATTCATGCAGTATGAACAATGGGTTGATTTATAGGGACTTTTGCAGGTGTGGATCAGAATGAGAATTGGTATTTGAGTCAATTAAGCTTTACTAGCAATATATGCACCCTCCGGGTGCAAGTATTTAAGTTTAATGTAATAAAATTTATATTAAATTAGAAAGGCTAATGAAACTAAATAAGAATACAGAAAAAAAGATTTGAAACAGAGGGATAATAAAAAAATAAAACAACTGAAACTTCCATCACTCTCGTCTTTCATTTTATTTTTTCTAATTTAAGTATTTAGTTAAAGAGGAAGTAAAGAATAACTTACAGTTATTTTATCTTGTTAATGGATTTCATTTAAGATTCATTGAAGAGATTTTTGATTATATTCATTAAAATAAACCAAACAGTTAGAAATCAATAATACTAAGTACATATTTAATAAAATCACATTTTTAATATCAATATGCAAATTAGCCTTCCCATTCACACTGTAAACCACTATTTTGTTGTATATATAAATATAATTGTATGTTGTCAGTATGTAGACATGGTTAACAGTATTAATAATGTAAAACAATTTTATTAATAATGAGGTTAAAATAAAAATACAATTATGGAAAATGTGATGTCAATAAACTAAGGAATAGTGATATTAGTAGTAATATAGTTTCGGTTACAGACAGAAAAGCACACAATCTCCATTATAATAAGAGATGTGTTACTAGCAGTATCACTCGGTAATACCCGGGAAAGATGGGTTATTCACAGTTCCCGGAGAGCGCCTGAAAATACTAGCGAACATGAGTGCTCTTGCTGGATTTCAATAGTAACATTTGCTAGTTGTGTTTATGGCAGATCAATTATTTGTGCGTAGAACTATCAATAGCTGTTAAGTCATCCAACTTTCCTCATTCAGAGTGAATAAGCCGGAAGTTTGAGCTCGAAAAGTATCAATCTTATTCAACATTATGTATAAGAATAGGAAACTTACTGCCTTAGCGCTCAAAATATATATTACTAGCTGCAGTACTCGGTAATACCCTGGAGATGTGAAGTTATTCGCAGTTCCCAGAGTGCGCCTGGAAATACTAGCGAATTTGAGTGTCCATGCTGGATTTTCAATAGCAATCTTTGCTAGATGTATTTATAGCAGATCTGTGTTTTTGTGTGGAACAATCAATAGCTGTTTAAGTCATCCAGCTTTTTTCATTCAGAGTGAATAAGCCAGTGAAGTTTGAGCTCGAAGAGTATCAAACTTATTCAACAAACTTATGTATAAGAATAGGATAAGAGTAGTAGGAGGGAGGATTACCGTAGTAGTATCTCCTCTTCCCTTTATTATTTTTATTGAAATGTTTCATAGCTGTTTAAGTCATACCTCCTTCAATCCAACCTTTCTTTATTCAGAGTGAATAAGCCGGGGAAGTTTGAGCTCGAAAAGTATCAAACATTCCACAAAATTATGTGTTAGCATAGCAAAAATACTGCTTTAGTGCTCAAGAACAAACACCATCTACTGAGTTGTGGAGTAGAAAGGGGTTGTGGAAGGAGGGCTTGACAGTTTGTAGTATCAACTCTTCCCTCTACCTCACTGAAACGTATTCTCTTTCCTCCTCCATTGTAAAGATTTTTCCAATGTTCCATTATTGATTTTTTTTTTAATTGAAACCTAATTATCTAGTCCATGTACCTGCATATTAGCTTAATATCGTGTAAAAGTCTCTCATCTGATCGGATCACTGGTATAGACACCAACTGGTGATAATCAGATACACAGAGAAATTGCCATTATCTTGTATCTATTATATTAATACTCGTGTTCCTTAATTCATGGACCCGTTATAATCTTACAACACTCTCGGTTAAAAATGAGACTGTCCAAATCGTCCAAGATGTAATGCAAAAAAGTAATTCCTGATTATCTGGTGTTGTTATCCGCTAAATTCTTATATCTTATGAGTGACGTCACACTCAGCTACTAATGGACCATTCCGTTTTTATTGTAAAGAAACAAACGGAAAAGGGACATGCTACACAGAAAAAATATAATAAGAAAGAAAGTGGTTGAAAAGATAGCGATAGAGGTGTGCGCGCGGGATGCGATAACGCTAATCTGTTTCAATCGAGGATAATGATAACCATGAAAGAAGCAAAGACAGAAAAAAAGTATATTTAATCTGATTTGACCTCTCTCACTCTTTTTTTTCTTTTTCTTTTTTTTCATCTTTTCATAACTCGATTGAAAGAAATTAGTGTTATTGCGTCCGTCGGCTTACCCCCTATCGCTACCCTTTCCCTACTCTCTTTGTTCCTTTCTTTTTTTATCATATTTTTCTGTGTAGCAGTGTAATTTTTCCTTCCCTTGCACTCTGTTTACCCCTGGACGGCTCTCGTTCTTCTCTCTCTCTCTCTCTCTCTTCTCTCTCCTTCTCTCGCTCTCTCTCTCTTCTCGTCTTTCTCCAAAGTTCTTTCAAAATTCTCCCTCACGGTACTTGCGACAATGCGGACTTGTCCCCAGGTATTTAAGCCTTGGATGCGAGCTTACCACCCCAAATTTGGTCTGCGTCCCAAGCAACACGACTTGCGCGATCGAAGGCGTCGCTCGCCTCTGTACCGAATGGCGCCCTGGCACCCGCCTGAGAATTCCGATTACGCGAGACGAAACAACGGCCTGCCTTCGACACGTGCGCCACTCGTCCCGAAGTCTTTTACTTGCGCACGGATGTAGTATTAGCTTCTTCGGTTTCACTCGCCGTTACTATGAATCCCGGTTGTTTCTTTCCTCCGCTTACGCTATGTGTTACATATTATAGGTAGGCCTTAATGAATAGTGACGTACTTAGCTAGAATATTTTTGAATCAGAGCTTCGTTAGATCAAAATAACGGGCGGTTCAGTGGACAAATTACGTCAGGACGGTAGTACATTCCGCCCTTGACTTTCCGGAAACGCGCCATCAGAAGCGTGAATAGTTGTAGATTCAGTTGCACTAGTCAACTCGACGAGAGAAGAATCCTCTCAAGTAGTCGCACTCACTGCCTGGTTGAATCCTGGGCTGGGTTGTTATCAATAAAGACTTTAAAGGAAAAAACAACAAAGTCTTGCTTGATTTATTAAAAACAAAGAGATGATCAGCCCCAACAAGAAGTAGAATCAAACATGGAAGAAGACAACCCATAGATTAGCCCCGAGAAAAATATGTGGCCACGCGAATTAGCAGCAGAAACAAAAAAAGAGAAAACAAGTAAGAATCCTTCATCCCATCTCTACTGCGTCTGCTCGACTCTCTCTATCTCTCGACACATTATGTACCCACGCTGTCTCTCTGCCCCCCTATCTCTCTGTCGGTCTGTTCTTGCTATCTCTGTCTGTCTCTCTGTCCTGTCTCTCTCTCTCTCTGCTCTCTCTCCTCTCTCTGTCTCTGTCTCTGTCGTCTGTCTCTGTCTGTCTGTCGTCTTCTGTATCTCTCTCTCTCTCCTCTCTCTCCTCTCTCTCTCTCTCCTCTCTCTCTCTCTCTCTCTGTCTTCTGTCGTCATGTCTCTGTCTCTCTGTCTGTCCTGTCTGCTCTCGCTCTCTTTGTGTATGTCGTCTGTCTCTCTCTCTTTGTTCTGTCTGTCTGTCACTCTCTGTCTCTGTCTGTCTCTGTCTCCCTCTTTCTCTCACCGCCATTATGATACCCGAGGATGAACGCATGTGTTGAACGGTATGAGTTAACACATGCTGTTGTCAGCGTTAACTATAATACTCTGAAAACTCAGTTGCCTAAGTCACCACTATAACTTTCAAGTCCCTATATTGTATAATTTTAGTTTCGCCGACATAGCTAAGCAATAGTCAGGAACTAACCGATCATTGTTCTTTACCATCTCTAAGTTACATAAGCAGAAAGGAAAAACGCTGACATTCTACATTCCTAAATTCGTCTGTTGTTGTACCACAGGCATTAATAATTGTCACATTATCATTACCAGAATTTACAACTATTTCCCATTTCTACAATGAGTTTTATTTTATTTTGTCAACTCTATCGGAACACGTATTCAGTAGAGAGCGATGATTATAGATATTAATAAGCACAAATTACAACGCAAATGACACCAAAAGTTACCAAAGGGAAACACGATAGTGACATTTGAATAAATTACGAGCATCAGTGCAAATCTCAAAAAAGTTCTTATCAGTATCACAACAACCACCAGCACACACCTAACACACCAACTCTGACCACCACACTACAACGTTACACAGTAGGCGTGAAAATAGTATATGTTATTGAATTCGATGAATCTTAGTAATTACTGCTGTGTCTGAATGGCATATTATCTTATTTGTGTCGCCTGCAATCGTGTAATATATAGAGAATTCTCTAATTACAATTTAATTTGTATAAATTTAATTCAGATAGCAAGCACATGCGAACTACTGGGGGCAAACTATCTGGAATTGCGATTGATGTGTGTAGCTGTACGATTTGGTAACTTAATACGTCCGAACACGCGAGCTGCCTCTCTCTTCTAGTGTTTTCGCTAGAACTCTTGTTAGATTTTGTTCGAGTGTGAAGTGAGTACTGAGAAATTATGATGTACGTATATTTTCTCGCATTTATCACGCATCGTCCAGTGCCACCGCCACCCTGGGCCTAAGCAAAAACCTGTCCTGAAATTAATTATCTGCACAACTAATTGAGCCTTGAAGCTGACTTCATTAATACGACTCATGATCTCAACACTTACTACCTGCGTTAGTAGGACCGAAATATGTTGAGGCAAATTTGACTTCAGGCTTTATAAGCTAATGCTTCACTTACTTTTATTTCTTTAAAAAGTACTGGCGTATATACTACCGTTTCATTCTTGCAACCACCCTTTGGTTTTAAAAAATGAGATCGTACCAACGTATAGAAATGATTAGAAATAACAAAAATGTAAATGTATTATCATATATATAATATTACATACTCCAGAGAGAAATGTGGACTATAAACTCTGGACGGACCGTAATTCTTACTACTTTATTCAATTAAGAAAATTTTTCATCACTTCGACACTCTTCTATAGGACTTAAATATAGAGATCATATCCATATCCTTATGTATAAAAGAATGTGATTAACACAATCAGCGAAACTCGGAAACACATTAAAGAAACGATATAAACGAGCATTGAGGAACGCGAATAAAGGAGAGATAAGAAGAAGAAATTGGATATTGTCGCTCAGCGTGATAGCATAAAACCGCTATGATTCATCTAAAACAATCAAATTTGTGATATTATTTCAAGAGTTGGACATTAATGAAACTACTAAACATAAAAGGACAACACATAAGGAGGATAAGGAAGACCAAAAAAATTAGAAATACAAAACCACCATAATGAGTAAACGAGATATAAATCAGTAGAGCAGATTAAACCCAAAATGAAGTTACCACATCAAAGAATCATCATGAAGGCCAATGAGATGAACAAATGTGATGTCAAATAGTAGACTAATAAATGATCTCGAGACCAGATGAGTCATGATAATTAGAATAGCTAGAAGAAGATTTTGTAGAGAAGGAGAGGCTGAGTATTCTGGAAGCATCCGATGAGAGTGAGAGAGGTGTGTGTGAAGTTGTTGGAATATAATCTGAAAAAAAATGCCCAAAACTCACTCACACGAGTGGTTAAAGAATCGAAAAGAGCGAGAAGGGTAGAGAGACAGATAAGAGAAGTTGAAAGAGAGAAATAAGAATTTCGTAGACAAAAGACGTTCATCAACTACTATCAAACAAGTAGGAAAAGCAGCGCGAGACAAACGAGGTGGAACAGAGTAACTAGAGTCAAATTGATGAGAATGAGAGACAGATGAGAGCTTGTTGGGATAGATTGCACCAATCCACCATTTTGTGCACAGATCGACTAGGAAAGAGAGAGAGAGAATAGTGCAGAGAGGGTGGCTGCATTGGCAGAAGAGAGTGAGATGGAATTACTAACAGCAACACCAACAAAACACACTCACTACAGTAACAAAACGGAACGACAAGAATACTAGACAAATTATTGACCATTAATAAGATAGAGAGAGTGTGAGTGCCCAGTATCATGCAGATAGACCTGGTGTAGCATAAGAGCGCTACCTTAAGAGAGATGAAGGCTGCTGACTTTTGTAGGCGTACACTCGCCGTAAGAGATTACAAATTCTGGCGAATTCTATTTCACCCATGGTCCGCAATCGCGATGATTCCTAAATTAACAGGTAGGACTCTGTTAATTGATTATCTGGACACCGATCAACCAGCTTGTTCTCACCAAACGGCCAAGTGTCAAACGCATCTACATTCCCGAGAGTGAATTAAGTGTTGTAACTCGACATATAACGTGTACACATATTATACTACACTGAACTCTCTATTACATAGTGAGCGCGATATCGGTGTCCTCTACTAATCACCAACGTTACTAAATTCATAATGCTATATACAATCACACAAATACTATATTAATTAATTAAACAAATAGATGAGTCATCTATCTTATATCTTAATACTATCTATCTATATATATCTAATCTATCTATCTCATCTATCTCTCTATATATTAAATATATATAATATATATAATATATCATATATATATATATTATATATTATATATATATATATTTAATATCTTGATTTCTCGGTCTCATTATCTATTAATCTACTCTATATCCATCTACTTACTGAATTCCTCATATGTTATTATATAATAATTCTATCGTATCTATCCATCTGTATAAATTCTGTTTGTATATTATCTATCTACCTATCTATCTTATCTATCTATCTGATTCTTGTTTATATCTATCTTATCTATCTAATCTTATCTCATTCTGATTCTTATTCATATTACTATTATCATATCATCTTATCTATCTATACTGTTCTATTAATATCTATCTATCTATCTATTCTATCTATTATCTATCAATCTATATTCATCATCTGATCTGTTCTATTAATCTATTCATATCTATACTATACTATCTATCTAAGCTCATTCTGTATCAATATATCTTAATCAATCTAATTCAAGTTTAATCTATCTATCTATCATATCTATTACTATCTATCTATCTATCCGATTTACTGTTTCATATCTATCTACTATCATATCTTATCTTGATTCTGTTTCAATCAATTCATATCTATCTATCTATAATCTCATCTGTTACAATTATACAATCTATATTCTATCTCAATTAACTATTATATATATATATATATATTAATATATATATATATATATTAATATAATATTAAGCTTATAGCTCCATCATGAATAGATCAATAAAAGCTAAAATCTCTAAGTCTTTGTATTAATTCATATTACTACTATATTATGTGATCATATTGCTTCTTGACTTCTATATACGTGAGAGAGCAACACATATGAGCTCTCAAACTGCGACAGGTTTTTAAAAAAATAAAACCTCTTTGTTCGTTTATGAAATTTTCCTTCTCTGACTTTGTGAATGTAGGACTAGAGTGAGAGTAATGTTAAATCATATTCTCCCCCCTATCATCTCCACCTACGTCCATATAATCTTATACTATTACTTCTTCCTTTTAATATCTTACTATTTTATCTAATATATCTATTGTGAAGCATTTTCAGTCCTATCAAGTGAAGTATTACAATATTCTCTTCGCGCTATGTCTTCGAGCGCCACTAAACTCATTATATTTTCTAACTTTAATACATGCCAAGATACGATTACATAACACGATAACCACCCTAATCTCCAGAAATGCATCACTTAAGTCTGTAACACCTGTATACTGAGAATTACATTACAACGAGATCAACGTTCGTCTTAATAAACTACTATGATCTATGATAATATATCAAAGAGTATATAAAAAAATTAATAATTGTCTCTCCCACTCTCCCTCAATTCAATAATCAATAAGTTTGCCGTCTCATACACACATCAACTAATCTATAGTTGACCGATTCGTATGAGAACATTAACAATAGGCCTATAACCAGGAATAAAGTACTATTAATGAATGTATATTAGTGATCATGTATAGATATAGTACATACCTTCAAAGGGTAGTAGGTGTTACCTTCTCCTTTTTTTTTCCTCCCTCTTTTTTAACTCATCTCATCTCATCCTTCTACTAACTTATATATCTTCTCATCGGACGTGACATCTAACCCCAACACCTGTGAATATACACTCTATAATAAATTTCTCATTTCGCCACATTGAAAATGTCACATTATATATACTCTCTCTAACGCCATGTCTATAGAGATTTAACTAAAAGCATCTGCCCACTCAAGTATAGTCATATCTGAGGGAGGCATTACAAGCGCCAATGATATTATTAGAATAAAATACGTCTTATGATTTATATAGATCCGAGTCCACTCTTCCATATATTTAATGTTGCGAACATAAATTTGATCTATACGAAAATAAACAGTGATTGATGATTATTCTTTCCTTGTCAAGCGAAGATATTATCTTTATTCGCGTGTTCAATATCACTAATAATACAAAAATAGTTATTAATAACAAATAAACATTGAGAACACTACTGTGTATATTAAACAGTATCTCTTCACTGGTTATATTCGCCAAGTCATGCTGAAATACCACTCGGACTCTTGCAGATTTAAAATACCTGAACGGATTGATATTGCCGATAATTAAATCACCAGACTCAAATACCATAATGTGTAGAAAATAGCCACATAGAAATAATATATCCAATAACCTTACATACCACTTAGCTCTCTATCGATGATCCCTCTCATTCTCATGATCTATCAGAATCTGGTTAGATTCATTCGTACTCCAGTATTTCATATCTCATCAACGATGCATAAAACAATCAATACAACAAACAATAAACAACAAATAACAAAACAAAAGAAATACAACAATATATATAGTTGACTATAGGCTTGACATGCTCCAACTAGATTGATACGAGCCAGTAGTACTCTCTCGTATTCGTGTTCTCTTGTTCTAAGCTCTCAACTATGTGCACCACTAGTTGATTTGAATGATCAATGTCTCAATTGTGCGTATCCTCCACAGTACCATCATAATGAATCCGCGATGCTTAAAAGAGCTTAGGAGATCCTCATGGAATTTTCGTGCCGTGACCCACCTCTCACAACACTCTCTCAATATACACCAACAGTGAGAGCAGAAGTCTTATTATAAAAGTCCGAGGGAATTTTATCCCTCTGCCACGAGGTTGCAAATGGAAGGTGGTATATTCTAGAGGCTTCCAGTATTGTCCAACAGGCGTAGTGTGTGTGGAGACGACATTACCACGTTGTGTATTAAATCCTAAGTAGTTGCTTCTGGGATCAAATTCTAGTGTGTAGATTAATTAAAGATCTGACAGAGCAAGTAAAGAGTATTCTGTCTATAGACTGTTATTTTAATTCAGGAATTGCGGAGCTCCCAACAGTTAAAACGTACAGCAGTCATGCAACGCGAAAGAGAATAAAAAAGACATATTTAGATAGTGTGAAAAAAAAACACAAAAGCCAATTTGATTAGCTTAACATGTATTCTTAACGACATTTTACTTGTCAAGCCTTAAATTTCACGAAGATGAATCGAAGTTATATTTCCACCATGTTCCCTATCTCTTTGAGTGTCCGTACACTTATTTTTTTATATTATGTGAAGACACTTACCAGCCGCTCTAATGTCACCTCTTTGCAGAACGGCCTCGGGCTACATCAGTTGTCAATCATGTTTATAATAATCTTTGTATCTTTTAATATACTTGAAACTTTATTGCACCAAACACGCGCATCAGAATCTCCAAAATGAAGAGAGTAAAAAATAGAGTTAATAATATAAAAACAAATAAAATATAGAAACTATCGTAATTTAACCTAGCAAACACGTGGCGTTTTTCTTCTTCAGATAAAAAAAAAATCCCGCTGAAATGTACGTTCTATTGGGGATTTTTAAAAGTGCGAAGCTATTTATTAAACAAGTAGGCTTCAAAACATTTTAATGTTTATCTTGATTTTGAGTGTTCTTGTTGTTTCATTTAATTTCCGAGTTGCAGAAATACTACTGGCTAAAATCTATTGCTTTTTTAATAAGAGAGTACAACGTTTGTCCAACCATCCATGGGGTATTGCCAACGCTTTAGATATCTAGTTGTGCTAGCCCTCCTTCCTCTGATCTCTCCCCCCACCCCCCACCAGGCCGGACTAACTTCTTGATGGTTGAGAATGTGCTGAAGCTAGTCCGCGACACACTAGAGAAAAAGACCGTCAAGTCGTAGACGATAGATCAGTTCATCCCAGTGGGAAAATGAAGGACAATGTTATTCCAATCAATTGACTACGCACCGTACGCTTGAGGAGCTTGTGTCGTTTTAATCTCATTCAGCCTCACAGGCACATATCTGGCTTGTGGTCACGGTGTTTGACGTCTTTTCCACCCATAATATGAGTAGCAAGCCAGAGATACTCAGAATAGTGCTCTTTCGAAGTATTATAAAATTAATAGTAGATGAAAAAATCACGGATTCTGCGAGACTAACTCTACTACCACTTGTACGAACGGCCGGTACAACACTAACACAAGGTATTTCAACATGGAGCTACTGAGATTCTCTACAGAACCTGCAAGCATCATTGATCTGAAGTGGATGCGCAATAAGATTCTAAAAAACAAAATAAAAGAGCTGGAAGTATACAGCTTATTTTCAATTTTCGTGACTTGATCACCTGAATAAGAGCTAGTCACTACTTCAAATATAATGGAGTCATCATCGCAGCTCTGGTGCCCGGCTTCTGTGGGCGATCGTTAAACGAAGCAAACAACACGTCCACTGCCTTACGTCACATTACCTACAAATCGTCATCATAACCCATAGAATATGTACCACATATCCTACTCATGATGCATTTGAATCATTTGCAACTAGTCGTAAGCCAAATATCATACGTTACTCTCTTAGTATATTTTTTAGATTTTTAGAAACGAAGTTTTAAATATGGTCAAAAATA
>CM042154.1:78675035-78709431 GCA_023376005.1 Doryteuthis pealeii | reverse complement strand
AGGATAGATTCAGAATAACGTGCTCAGTGGAAGTTACCTCGACGGTTACTGACGGGTATAACCTTTTTACTTGACCCCTTGAAAACGCGCCATTAGAGGCGTGGAGATTAGTTTAAAGTTTTAGTTAGATGAGACTAGATATTCTGGCGAGAGGACTTGTTGACGTTATTAAAACAGAAATGTCAACCCGAAGAATGACCGAACAGAAAGAGGAAGACCCGAGAAATTCAGCCTGAGAATATGGCGGCTGAGTTACAAGCAAGAGCCCCTCATCTATATCTCCCTCGTCTGTCATCTCTCACGATTATATTGAGTATATGTTGTGGTGTTATAACAGTAAGCCTATCCAACAATGTTGTGATTGATCCAGTGGAGTAATGGTCACGGCATGCGATGTCGAGAATAGCAAATTGAATTCGATTCAGCCGATAACTATTTACACTCACACACACAGTTACTTTATATTTATATAATGCCATACTTTCAACAAGAGTAATTACGCTATATGAAACAGCAGTCAGCCTTCGTTTCAGGATTCGAACTCGATTCCCGTGTCCATTTCCAACGACGATCTCATGAACCACAAACTGGGCTGCACCTCTGTGTTATCGGTTATTTAATTACTGCTACCACTGGTGCTGAAATGATAGGCTACGTCTGGTCATTGTGTAACATCATCCTAACTGCCCTGTGTCAAGCAGTAGTGGCAAAAGCTGTTACTACTACTAACTACTACTACACCACTGCAACTTTAATAGGATGGTTTTTCGTAATTGAATTACTTATAGCAAAAGACACATCACCACTACAGCACACACACACTACACCCACACTATTTCCAGATATTTTTCGAAGTTTATGATTTTTTTTGAATGATGAACCCGGGGGTCCAGTTGCTTTCGGCATGGATCAGGTTAAGTAATAATTAATATGCGTCGATCCAGGGGGGCATCCCCCAAGGCAATACCTGCTCCTTGGGGATAGGGCTGAGTTTATTGGCCCAGCGCTGAGCCGCCCCTTGTGGGTGGAAATGCCGTAAGGGATCGACGCAATTTTGTTTTCCCACCATGAGCTTCGGTTGTGGTGAGCCACGTTAAATGACGATGCCTTTGTACCCAGCGCATAACAATTGGGTAATGAAGCAATACCTTTATTTGATGAGAAAATTTCGTTGAGATACATTATCATGTAACAGCGCTTATCTAGAGACGCCCACCCCGTCTCCAACAAAATAATTAATTTGTCCCTCAGTGCATAGACATGCAACAAATATTTCAACGTGACAATGTTTAAGGATTGTCAGACAGATCTAAATTTATTTGTATTATATAGCATAGCAATCTAAATGCATCTCCGCGGGTGCAAGTATATTTAAGTTTTAATATAAAGAATTATCAGATTAGATTAGAATGGCTAATGAAGACCAAATAAGAAATGCATATAAAAAAAAAGATTTGAACAGAGTGGGATAATAAATCGAAAAATAGACATCTTTGTAATATCTCTTCCATAACTTCCGTCTTTCATTGCTAATTTCCTAATTTAACTATTAGTTTTAAATTAAGAGTAGAATAAATGCTGTTATTTATTCTTATTATAGATTTCTTTCAGATTTAATCCGGATTTTTTGCTCATATTTATTAAGATAAAACCAAGAATTAGAAATCCATAATACTAAGCACATATTTGCTAAAATCATTTTTTAAATATCAATATGCAAATGTAGCCTTCCTGTTCAAATGTAAACTGCTATTTTGTTGTATATAAATAAATTGGCATATTCATTTAGTATGTAGATCTGTGTCAACTAGTGGCTTCGGCTCTTGCACGATTGATATAATTAACGGGTGATTCAGGGGGGGCCATCCCCGCAACAAACCTGTCCCCTCGATTTAAAGGGGCAGGCTGGTTTTTGCCCAGTGCTGAGGCGCCCCTTGAGGGGGAATGCCGACGGGATTGCGACGCAATTTTTCACGGCTTGCCACTCATGGGTTGGCCGTGGGTGGTCCACGTTAATAGGGACTTTGTGTGCCTGACGTTACAAGTGTGGGACGCGGTAAATACAGTATGTAGACTATGGTCAAAAGTGGGCTTCGGCCTCTGGAACCATTGATATAATTACCGTCGATCCCAGGGGGCATCCCCAGGCAACACTGGCCCCATTGATTTTAAGGGGCAGGGCTGGGTTTATTGCCAGTGGCCTGAATGGCGTCCTCCTTGAGGGGGAAATGCCGACGGGATCGACGCAATTTTTCAACCCGCACCATTGAGCTTCGGTTTGTGGGTGGTCCACATAATAGGGCCTTGTGCCTGACCCGTAACAGTGGGGTACGTGGAAAATATCATGTAGATTGGTCACAGTGGTTTGGCCTCTGGGACCTTGCTATAATAGGGTCGATCAGGGGGCCATCCCCAGCAACAACCGCCCTTGATTTAAAGGAGGCCAGGGCTGGTGTTTTTGCCCGTGCCCTGAGGCGCCCCGCTTGAGGGAATGCTGACGGGGATCGAGCAATTTTTCACCCGCCAACCCATGAGCTTCGGTTTGTGGTGGTCCACGTTAATGGCTTGTGCTGACCGTACAAATGGGGTAAGCGTGGAAATTATAAATATAGTTTCGGTTATAGAGAGACAAACACACATAATCTCTATTTATAAGACTAGCAAAATTATGCTGAATAAATAATACACCTTGTGGTTTGGAAATATTTAAGCAAGTAAGTAAGTTGTGGAGTGGTCTATTGTCGGTATCAACGAATAGCGGAGGGGTCTTCTCCTTTTTACAAGCGCTAGGCTAGGGATAATTGTTTTTGCTCAGGTGGGTAGTGCCACACCATCTTTATCCACACGATCAGATTACCGATTTGTGCTACTTCCTGCGCTGAGTTGGCGGGGACTAGTATCAAACCGGATCTTGTGATTATCTAGGCGGGTGTCTATGACTGAGCTAACCGCCCTAAGTATTTAGTATTTTTTTAGAAATAAATATCAGTGGGTACTTGGCTTATCGGAGTTTAATTCGTTCAATCGTAACTGGATTTCTCGCATATATAATACATTTTTCACATTAAATTAACTGAATGCTGTTATATCCGTTCCGGCTCCCAAATTTGTTTACAATTTATAATAAGAGAAAAATTATATATTTGTATAAATTTGGCATCAATCATATCATCATGACCAACATGGTTGCTGGTTGCGATGGATCCCTGATCTCGCTTCTCTTCTCTGCTCTCTCTCTCTTCTCTCTTCTCTCTCTTCTTCTCTTTACAACCCCAATTGAGTCATCGTCTTGGCAGGTTCTAGCGCACCCCCAGAAAAATCCCCGTTTTTTACAGAGCTGATTGATGGTAGGTTTTTAACTGGCGCCTACACTGGTTGTCCATGTGTGGTGTCACAGGTGCAGCATCCCTTTGTGATATTCCCATCAAACTTTTCTTTAAACGTTTGTTAGAGTCAAACTAGTGCAGACATCACGTCGCATTGGACACGGATACAATTAGAAATGTCTTGCTCTATCATTCACAATAATAATAGGTAAAATATGAAAAAGTAAGAAATAGCATATGCGCCCTCCTGCTAAGGTTAAATGTACTCTACTGTTCTTCTAAAACGATGATTTTTGGCCAGTAAATAACCTCACGGAAGGTTGATATGCATTAAGCAAAGAACCATTCCGAAATGCTGCTTCTTATTTATACATGTGATATTATCCAACAGTTATTATAGTAAATCATTAAAATAGCCATACATAGCTTGTTCAGGTTGATTAATGTAATAGCATAATGCGTAGGCATTATCATTATACTGAAATATATGTATCAGTAAATATGCAGTCAAAACATCTTTCCCTGAGAAAAAGTCGCTTTCTTTGTGGTTCCAAAATGCGAGGATCAAATTTCAGGTTATGAATGCATTAAAACATTTACAATGAATAGACAATTTAATTTTTTTAACTGAAAAAAAAGAAAAAAAAGTAAAATAAATGAATTAAAGATTTAAAAAAAAAAGCAAACAAAAATACAAAAAAGCAAAAAACGCAAAAAAAAAACCAAAAATACAAAAGTCACAAAAATGCAAAAAAAAACAAAAAAAATAAAAGCAAAAAATAAAAAAAAAGTAAATAAATAAATTTAAAAAAAATGGCACCTCCCCCAGAAAAAATAAGCTTTTCTCTTGCAAGCCATTAAACATTTAAATAGCCATTTATAACACACACACACACAGCAACACAGACAGAAGAGAGTTCGGCCTAAGAGACACGAACTCAAACACTTATGACGGCTTTCTTTTGTTGAGGTTCTGCATCCGCCCTAAATTAGTTTGTTTGATGTAGAATGTGAACATATTCAAGTAATAAAATCTAATATAATGCGAACACTGCTCTTTTTGATTTGTTTTTTAGTAATGCATGCCAGTTATAACTATGAAAGGCGCGTGGTTTAATGGTTAGAGTCGTACGATAATGGACTCGTCAACACCGAGTTCGAATCCTGGACGGGTGTTTGGATTTACATAGCGTAATACCCTTGGGAAATGGTACGGCATCAACTACTCTCTTCCAACTATGGGTAAATAGTAGGACAGACCTAGGCTATGTAACTTGGTAGGTAGACTACAGTCTATAAGGAAGGAAAACTCAAATTAAAACATGTTATCTCCGCTAGTATAATTGACCTTGGCGTCGCATTCTGCTCGTGTGGACGGTTTGTGTGTATATATATATATATATTATATATATATATATTATATATATATATATTCAATTCAGCCGATTATTACGATCCAACTTTCTGCACTGATACTTTTTAAAAATTTTTACAGTAAATTTGGTATTATCGCTGATTTTCGAGACCGACTGTTTCTTGTATTTGTTTAAGAAAAATATTGGTTAAGATTCTAAAAAAATGAAGTAAAAAAAATTAAAAAAACGTAAATAAAGTAAACATCATAATCTCCTTAAATTGTACTATAACTTAGATTTGTAAGCGAGGTAACAACTAGTAGCAAGTGAGATCGACTATCATAAGCATTGTGTATGTTGTATGTATGTAAGTACGACATACTTGTCCAGGCAGCCTGATTGGGCTGGCACTTGAACAGATTTTGGGATGAAGACTAACAAGCAGGATTCTGTAATCTCACTGAGAGGGGTCAACGTGGAATCGTAGACAAATTTGGGTACAAAGAATTCAAGAGAAAACCTGGAGGAGCTTGAACATCTCCAGGACAAGGCAAGCCACCGACCATTAGTGTCTAATGGAGAAAACATATTGCATGGTGTTATATTGGTACAAATGGGCACTAGTATTATGGGTAATCCTGTAAATCATCGCAGGCCATGTCTCACTCACTTCAATTTTTTCTGCAAATTTATAATGTTCCCTATTTGTACAGTGGGGAAGTCTGGATTGTATCAAAGCGGATCCACAGACTACATGTCTACATGATGCATCACTTGTGCAGTATATTTAAATGTCAAATGGTGAAGCATGTTTTTTAAAGGACTGATCCTGGGGAATATCTGGACTCCGCCGGCATGTCAACATATTTATCCTACAAGCTGAGATGGAATGACCTCTTTGAACAGACTATGGGATGAAAGACTGCTAAAGCAGATTCGTTACTCTCAACTGAGAGAGAGAGATCACATGAATCGGTAGACGTAAAGCTTGGTTATACAAAGACAATATCGAAGAGAAACCCTGGAGGATTGAACATCTACAGACAAGACACAACAGACATAGTGTCAAATGGAGGAAAACATATTCGCATAGTTGTCATCATCGGATACGGATGGCAGCTATTAGTAATAGTAGTTAGTAATAGTATGTATGGTATAATGTATGATGTATTTACTCACCCACACCACCACCACAGAAAGCATATAGACCTGAGTTCATTCTCCTGGATTGATTGACTAAACAAAACTAAAGAAACAGAATTTTTTTTACTGTTTACCACTAACTGAGAGGACGGAGGAGGCAGATGATTCATGCAAGGGCATTAGCAAAAAGCAAACAGCTTTCTTCAGGATTTGAACTCGGAGCGTCGCTTCATTCCGCTAACGATGATACGTTTGTGATAAGCAGCGCATCCTGTATGTATGTATGTATTGTATGTAAAGGAACAGTTATCATTGATATTATGGTGGGAAGAGTAGCGTTGCGATCTGTTGACCGAACACTTTAAACAGAAATGTCATGAAAGGTTGAAGGGTTAGGATGCAAGCGCATGGGGCTTCCGGGGAAGCGTTTGCCTCTCGTGAAATAACTCATATACATGGAGACAGGCACCTCAGCAACTCAGCAGTCCAGTCGTTCGGACTTTCCCCTGCCACTGGAAACTCGCCGGACTGCAAACAGTGGACAGAGGTTGTGGCCCCTTTTCACTCAAGAATAATTCAGCGTTTCACTCCATGTTGAAGTGAGGTATCGTCGTCTGTGTCTATATATATTTACCAACCTCAACGAGCAGGATTGACATAATTCAATTCTTAGCGGTATTTTTAACAGGTTTGAATTCAGAGTTTTCCTTTTTCTTAGACTGGTTACCTACACAGGTTAAAGAGCCCAGGTGCCTGCTATTTACCTAGCTGGAGGGAAATTAGCAATTCATACCTTTCCAGGGTAATTAGGCCCCCCGGCCCCTATGGTTTTTTTGATAAAAAACAATTTCAAATCAGCTTCGTCAGGTTGAACTCTGGTTGACGAGTCAATTTCCTATGATTCTAACATAGCCAGCGACGGACTTCTATAAGGCAAGTAAGCATGTGGTTTATGTCAGCGAGGCAACCGGAGACTGATTCTGATCTAAGGGTTTCTCAACCAGGGCTCCATATGTAAACCCGGGGACCATAACTTTTTTTTGGGTCCGAAGTGAAGCAAAAAATATTTAATTATAAAAATGAATGGATTTTAACATCGAGTGACTTAAGGGCGCGTCTACTCAAAGTAAAATAAGAAACAAAGGGTTTCTAAGAAAAAGAAGGGTTCAGAACTACTGGCTTTAGATCGGCGCGTAGGTTGTGGTGAGGTTGGGTTGGTGCCTTCAAAACGCCCTCTCGAGTCCCCTCAATAGAGGTGCATCCTCAAAAAAAAAATTATGAATATATAAATAGATCTATAGTTCCCTACTGATTTTATTGATGTATTTACAATAAAAAATCCCGCACAAAAAGTTGAAAAGGACAGATGCATCAATTGAACCAGGCTCCTCGAAGCATCACATTTTACGCCAGCTCTCAGTCTCCCTTATACTCAAAAACACAACAATTCCACACAGTGTAAAACATGTCAACAGTTTGCATTGTTTTAATTCACTTATTCGTAGAATGTAGGGTTTTTGCTCACATCAGAAACCTTTTTTTACATGCAACTGATATGAAGATCTACTTGGAAAAAATCAACATTGAAAAAGTGGCAACGCACCAATAGAGCCAGGTTTCCTGGAGCATCTAAATCTACCACGCTCCTGAGTCTAGCTACAGGAATAACTCGACTGTTTGAAGTAAGTGTTACTTTAGTTTGCCTACAACGATGGGAAAAGCTTGCGTATATTGATTAACTAACCGACCTTGTGGAATTGATTTGAATATTTTCAAAACTGAACTTGTGAAAACAAAGCCGGTTTAACTTCCCGCTTGTCAAACAAGTTTATTTATAACAATAAAAAATGATAATATAGCAATAGGTACAATATGGTTTTCCTATCAATTTCAACGCAGGGAATATGCGTAGGAATTATATTAAACGACTAGCAGGACAATGTTAGATATACCAGAGTATGATTATTCTTTTATTACGACGTTTGATATCTTCCTTTCTTTTTCGAAGTCCGTCGCAGCGACTATGGAAACGTCACTTTCTATGTCTTCATTTGTGGACCTATGGTGGCTCATTAGTCAGATTCTGGACTTGCAGATGCAGTCCAACACATGTAGGGGAAAATTCACCTACATTTAGTTGTTCATTGACGACATTGCTGTTTATTCACTTATTGAGCCGCTTAGTTCTGTGCGGCAGGCGTCTGCGCACCGTGTTGTTGGCGGGCCAGAATCTTCCACGTCTTGAGGTGTGATGTTACATTTTTCGCGTTGTTCTTAATTTGGGTCTTTGAGACGCTTTTGGGGTCTCCTGTTGTCGCGTGTCATGTTTAATTAAGAGCTATTGCGAATAGTTCATTTTATTGTAAAAAGTATAATAAAATCTTGAGTCTTAACTCTCTCTCACTCTTTTTTTCTTTTCTTTCCTTCTTGGTCATCTTATCATTCTGTTCGATGAAACAGATGTAGCATTCTTACTTCCCCAAGCTCACCCTCTCTATTAATCTTTAACCCTACTTCTCTTTATTTTCTATATTTTCTCTGTCCTTTTTCCTTCCTTTCTTTCTTATATAAAATAGATGGTCCATTATTTAGTTATGGTGACGATACTCATAAGAAATAACAATTTGGCGGATAAGTGACACTAGATTTTTTTGCATTAAATCTGGACGGTTTTGGATTGGTCTCATTTTTTAACCTTAGGGTTATTACCAATGATGAACGACCGGAAGATTAAGTAACAAGAATGATAATATATTAAAAAAATTACGGGGTATGTCAGTAAGCTAGTCTTGCCAGTTTTGTCATGACATGCAATACTCCACTTTCCGCCTAAGGGAAGGATTGGTTTAATTTCCCGGTGTCCGGGCGCCTAAAAGAATGCCGGAAGGGATTCATGTAATTTTGACACTGGCAACGTGCATGAATCCTTCGGTTTGTCGCACTTGGTAGGTTGATTTTTCTACTTTTTTAAAAACATCATATTCTTCCAACAGCCGAAAGTTGGGTGTTGGTATATATGATGGCAAGTAATGACGATCTAGTTTTTGGATGAGTATATACCAAAAACTAGATCTCTTACTTGCTCATTGTTTGGGAAATAACATCAAGGAATCTCTACTAATAATGTACCAAAAATTCTCGTTTTCGCAGACATTTTAGCCTGAGAAATTGTTAGAAAATTTAATTAATTTCAATATGGGAAAAAAGAAAGGTTATCATTTAAACGAAACAAATGAAATATTATAACTAGAATTCAAAATTGTGAAAATATACCCCCTCATTCAACCGACTTTCATATTATTTGAGGTGCGCACACTCGAAATAGATATGCTGCTTGTTACCATTAATTAAAGCTGTTAACTTAAATAGTGAAATTAAATGTTTACATAGAATATGTAACGAATGATTTGCATACGGAATTTTAATAAACGTGTTAATAAATAATTTACAATTGTGTTTGATTTCTAATATTACTGTTTTTTTCTTAACGTATTTAAAAGGAATCCTATTATGATTTTATATTGAAGTCAATTAAAATAGATAATACATAAGTTAATATTTTTGTGTTCGTATTTATTCATTAGTTTTTTTTTTTCTAATTCGATATGATATTCAATTATATTAAACTTCAATACTTGTGTCTGAAGTTTGCTAGTTTTTTATAAAAAAAATAATAGATAAATAAATAAAGCTTGTTAAATCTTTACACATCGAAGTTGGGTGAGTGCAGAAAACGCGATTTAGCGAGACTAAAGATTTCTCAGAGTGCTTTCATGCATATGCAACACTAGGGAGAACAATGTAAAAAATGTACTTCCTTCATCAATGGAAAGTGCTGCATATCCTCGTCTATTCATGCAGTATGAACAACTGGTTGATTTATAGGACTTTGCAGGTGTGGATAGAATGAAGAATTGGTATTTTGAGTCAATTAAGCTTTACTAGCAATATATGCACCCTCGGGTGCAAGTATTTAAGTTTAATGTAATAAATATTATATTAATTAGAAAGGCTAATGAAAACTAATAAGAACTGATAAAAAAGATTTGAAACAGAGGGAGTATATAAAAAATAAAACACTGAAAAACTTCCATCACTCTCGTCTTTCATTTTAATTTTTTTCTAATTTAAGTATTTAGTTAAAAGATAAGTAAAGAAAAACTGTACTAGGTATTTTATTTGTAATGATTTCATTTTACGATTCATTGAAGAGATTTTGATTTATTCATTAATACCTAACAAACAGTTAGATAATCATAATACTAAGTAAACTATTTAAATAAAATCACATTTTTAAAAATATCAATTGATGCAGAATTAGCCTTCCCATTCACACTGTAACCCACTATTTTGTTGTATATATAAATTAATTGTATTTGTCAGTATGTAGACATGGGTTAACAGTATTATAATGTAGACAATTTTATTAATAATTGAGTGTTAAAATAAAAATAGCATTATGAAAATGTGATGTCATAACTAAGGGAAATAGTGAGTATTAGTAGTAATATAGTTTCGGTTACAACAGAACAAGCACACAATCTCATTATAGATAAGAGATGTGGTTACTAGCAGTATACTCGGTAATACCGGGAAAGATGGGGTATTCCAGTTCCGGAGACGCTGAAAATAACTAGCGACATGAGTGCTCTTAGCTGGAATTTTCAGTAGTAATTTGCTAGTTGTTGTTTATGGCAGATTCATTATTTGTGTAGACTACTAATAGCTGTTTAAGTCATCCAACTTTCTCATCGGAGTGAATAGCTAGGGAAGTTTTGAGCTCGAAAAGTATCAATCTTTTCACATATGTAATAAGATAGGAAACTTATTGCCTTAGGCGCGTCAAAAATCCTATTACTAGCTGCAGTATCGTAATACCCTGAGATGTGAAGTTATTCACAGTTCCCCGAGTGCGCCTGGAAATACAGTGAATTTGAGTGTCCATGCTGGATTCAATAGCAATTTTTGGCTAGATGTATTTATAGCAGATCTGTGTTTTTTGTGTGGAACAATCATAGCTGGTTTAAGTCATACACAGCTTTTTCATCAGAGTGAATAAGCAGTGAAGTTTGGAGCTCGAAGAGTATAAATTATTCACAAACTTATGTTAAGAATAGGATAAGGAGTAGTAGGAGGGAGGAATTTAACCAGTAGTAGTATTCTCTTCCCTATTGATTTTTATTGGAAATGTTTCATAGCTGTTTAAGTCATACTCCTTCTTCATCCAACTTCTTATATTCAGAGTGGATAAGCCGGGGAAGTTTGAAGCTCGAAAAAGTATCAAACATTCCAAAAATATGTGTTAGCATAACAAAATACTGCTTTAAGTGTAAGAACAAACACATCTACTGATTGTGGGAGTGAAGGGGATTGTGAGGAAGGAGGGTTTGACAGTGTAGTATAACTTTCCTCTACCTCACTGAAACGTATATTCTTTCTCTCATTGTAAAGTGTTCCAATGTTCCATGTTATTCGATTTTTTAATTGAAACCTAATTAATCTAAGTCCTGTATGCATTATTAGCTTATATCTGTGTAAAGTTCTCATCATGATCGGATCATTGGTATATGACACAACTGGTGATAATCAGATAACACAGAGATAATTGCCATTTATCTTGTATCCTATATATTAACTCGTGTTCCTTATTCATGAGCGTTTAATCTTACAACACTTCTGTAAAAATGAGACTGTCAAATCGTCCAAGTGTATGAAAAAAAGTATTCCTGTTATCTGGTGTTGGTTATCCGCTAAATTCTTATTTCTTATGAGTGACGTCACCTCAGCTAAATAATGGGAGCCATTCCGCTTTTTTTGTAAGAAACAAACGGAATAAGGAATGCTACACGAAATATAATAAGAAAGAAAGTGGTGAAAAAGATAGGATAAGGGTGAGCGCGCGGATGCATAACGCTAATCTGTTTCAGATCGAAGATAATGAATAACATGAAAAGAAGCAAAGACAGAAAAAAAGTATATTAATCTTGATTTGACTTCTCTCACTCTTTTTTTCTTTTCTTTTTTTCATTTTTCATTAACTCGATGAAGAATTAGTGTTATTGCGTCCGTGCGCTTACCCCCTATCGCTACTTTCCCCTACTCTCTTCGTATCTTTCTTTTTTATCATTTTTTCTCTGTGTAGCATGTTTTTCTTCCTGCAGCGTTTACGCCCTGGACGGTTTCTCGTTCTCTCTCTTTCTTGCATCTCCTCTTCTTCGTCTCTCTCTCTCTCTCTCTCTCTCTCTCTCTCAAAGTTCTTTTCAATTCCCTCCACGGTCCTTGTTCGACAATCGGACTTGTCCGGTTTTAGCCTTGGATGGAGCTTTACACCGATTTGGTCTGCGTGCCAAGCAACACGATTTCGGATCGAAGGCGTCGCTCGGTCTGTACCGAGGCCTGGCACCCGCCGAGGAAATTCCGATACGCGAGACGAAACGAACGGCTGCTTCGACACGTTGCGCCACTCGTCGAGTCTTTTACTTGCGCCGGGATTAGTATTAGGCTTCTTCCGGTTATCGCCGTTTATATGGGAATCCCGGTTGGTTTCTTTTCCTACCTCCGCTAGCTATGTGTTAATAATTCATAGGTAGCTTAGATTATGTAGTACTGTAGCTAGAAATATTTTTTTGAATCGAGTCGTTAGTCAAAATAAAACGGGGTTCATGGAAAATTACGTAGTGAGGGTAGTGACATTCCGCTTGCCTTTCGAACGGCGCCATTAGAACGTGAAATAGTTTAGATCAGTTGCAACTAAGTCATTCGACGAGAGAAGATCTCTCAGAGTCGCACTCATGCCTGGTTGAATTCTGGCTGGGTTGTTCAAATAAAAGACTTAAAAGAAAAACAACAAAGTTTGTGATTTAATTAAAACAAGAGATGATAGCCAACAAGAAGTAGAATCTACATGGAGAAACAACCATAGGATTACCCCGAGAAGAAATATGTCGGCAGCGAATTAGCAGCAGAAAACATAGAAAGAGAAAAACAGTAATGAATCCCTGCATCCCATGCTCTACTTGTCTGTCTGTTGTCTGTCCTATCTATCGCCATTATGTACCTACATGTCTCTCTGCCCCCCTATATCTTGTCGGTTGGTTTCTGTCTATCTCTGTCTGTCCTTCTGTCTGTCTCTCTCTCTCTCTTGTCTCTCTCATCTCTGTCCTCTGTTCTGTCTGTTGTCTCTGTCTGTCTGTCTGTCTGTCTTGATCTCTCTCTCTTCTTCTCTCTCTCCTTCTCTCTGTAACCTCCTCTCTCTCTCCTCTCTGTCTTTCGTCGGTCCTGTCCTCTGTCTCTCTGTCTGCTCTGGTCTGTCTCTCTTCTCTTGTGTATGTCCTGTCCTGTCTCTCTCTCTTTGGGTGTCTGTCTGTCTGTCACTCTCTGTTCTGTCTGTGCCTCTGTTCTCCCTCTTCTCTCACTCGCATGTATATAACCCCGAGATGAACCGATGTGTTCGAACGGGTATACTAACTAATGCTTTAGTTCAGTGTTAACTAATACTTGTAAAATCTCTAGTGCCTAATCATTGTAATTTGCTAGAAGTGCCTATATGTATAATTCGCTACAACACATAGTGCATTTAGTCAGAACAAACCGTTTGCAGTTCTCTAGTTAAGAGGCAGAAGGAAAATCGGCTGAATATTTACATTCCTAAAGTTCGTTGTTGTGTATCACAGCATATATGAATTTGTCACTTATCAAATTACCGAGAATTTCACTATTCATTTCTACATGAGTTTTATTTTATTTTCAATCTCGGACTTTAAATTTTAATAGAACAAAGAAGTTATGACATTAAAGTAATTTGATAAATCTATATATCACTAAAAGTTTATTTGACAAAGCACACACACACACCCACCCACCACAACACACATCACAAATTAAATAATATATACTTTATCTCAACAATGTTCTATAGAATTACTCTTAATATATATTATATATATATTATATATATATTATATATATATATATATACATATATATATAACTTTCTTTGAAGTATATATATATGTATATATATATATATATATATATATATATATATATATATTATATATTAAGGTAATTTGCTATAGAAGCATTGTTGAGTAAAGTATTTATTATTTATATTTTTTGCTTGGAGGCAGTTCAATGCGTATTCGTATATAAAATTTGATCATTAATGAAAATAATCAGGAAAGCGAATATCGCCCACTACGTAGACATCGTACAGCAGCTGTTTCATATTTGCCGAGTTCGCTTGTCATGATTATTTTCATTAATTATCGAAATTTATATACGATATACGCATTGTAACTGCTCAAACAAAAATATAAATAATGATATATATATGTGTGTGTGTGTGTGTGTGTGTGTGTGTGTGTGTGTGTGGTGTGTGTCAAATGAAACTTTTAGTGATATATAGATTTATCAAATGTCACTTTAATGTCAATAACTTCTTTGTTTCTATTAAAAGTTTAAAAGTTCGAAGATTGAAAAATAAAATAAAACCATTGTAATGGAAAGTTGTAAATTCTGGTAATTGATAATGTGACAAATTATTATGCTGTGTACAACAACAACGAACTTTTAGGAATGTAATGATTCAGCCGATTTTCCTTTCTGCTTACTTAACTAGAGAACTGCAAACGTTTTGTTTCTGACTAAATGCACTAGTTGTTTGTAGCAAATTATACAATATTAGGCACTTGTAGCAAATTATACAATATAGGCACTAGAGATTTTACAAGTATTAAGTTAACGCTGAACTAAAGCATTGTTATATACCGTTCAACACATCGTTCTTCGGTATATAATGGCGAGTGAGAGAAGAGGAGACAGAGAGACAGAGACAGAGAGACAGACAGACAGACAAGAAGAGACAACAGACATTACACAAAGAGAGAGAGACAGACAGAGACAGACAGAGAGACAGAGACAGACCGACAGAAGACAGAGGAGAGAGAGAAGAGAGAGAGAGAGAGAGAGAGAGAGAGAGAGAGAGAGAGAGATACAGACAGACAGACAGACAGAAGAGACAGAAGACAGAGACAGAGACAGAGAGGAGAGACAGAGAGAGAGAGAGGGACAGACGAGAGACAGACAGAGATAGAACAGGACAGACCGACAGAGAGATAGGGGGGCAGAGAGACAGCGTAGGGTACATAATGGCGAGAGATAGGAAGACAGACAGACAGACAGACAAGTAGAGATGGGATGAGGGATTCTTACTTGTTTTCTCTTTCTATTTGTTTCTGCTGCTAATTCGCTGGCCGACATATTTTTTCTCGGGGCTAATCCTATGGGTTGTTTCTCCATGTTGATTCTACTTCTTGTTGGGCTGATCATCTCTTGTTTTTAATAAATCAACAAGACTTTGTTGTTTTTCTTTTAAGTCTTTTATTGAACAACCCAGCCCAGGATTCAACCAGGCAGTGAGTGCGACTCTTGAGAGATCTTCTTCGTCGAGTGACTAGTTGCAACTGATCTAAACTATTTCACGCTTCTAATGGCGCGTTTCCGGAAAGTCAAGCGGAATGTCACTACCGTCACTACGTAATTTTCCACTGAACCCCGTTATTTTGAATCTAACGAACTCTGATTCAAAAATATTCTAGCTACAGTACGTACATAATTCATAAGCTACCTATGAATTATGTAACACATAGCACTAAGCGGAGGAAAAGAAACCAACCGGGATTCCCATAGTAACGGCGAGTGAACCGGAAGAAGCCTAATACTAAATCCCGTCGCAAGTAAAAGACTTCGGGACGAGTGGCGCACGTGTCGAAGGCAGCCGTTCGTTTTCGTCTCGCGTAATTCGGAATTCCTCGGCGGGTGCCAGGCCCATTCGGTACAGACGGCGAGCGACGGCCTTCGATCCGAAAGTCGTGTTGCTTGGGAACGCAGACAAATCGGGTGGTAAGCTCCATCCAAGGCCTAAATACCGGACAAGTCCGATTGTCGACAAGTACCGTGAGGGAAATTTGAAAAGAACTTGGAGAGAGAGAGAGAGAGAGAGGAGAGAGAGAGAGAGAGAGAGAGAGAGAGAGAGAGAGAGAGAACGAGAACCGTCCGGGGTAAACGAGTGCAAGGGAAGAAAATACATGCTACACAGAAAAAATATGATAAAAAGAAAGAACGAAAGAGAGTAGGGGAAAGGTAGCGATAGGGGGTAAGCGCACGGACGCAATAACACTAATTTCTTTCAATCGAGTATAATGAAAAGATGAAAAGAAAAGAAAAAAAAGAGTGAGAGAGAGTCAATCAAGATTAATATACTTTTTTTTCTGTCTTTGCTTCTTTCATGTTATCATTATCTTCGATTGAAACAGATTAGCGTTATCGCATCCGCGCGCTCACCCTCTATCGCTATCTTTCACCACTTTCTTTTTTATATTTTTTCTGTGTAGCATGTCTTTTCCGTTTGTTTCTTTACAATAAAAACGGAATGGTCCATTATTTGCTGAGGTGACGTCACTCATAAGAATAAGAATTTAGCGGATAACCAACACCAGATAATCAGGAATTACTTTTTTGCATTACTCTTGGACGATTTGGACAGTCTCATTTTAACCAGAGAGTGTTGTAAGATTAACGGTCATGAATTAGGAAACGAGTTTAATATATAGATACAAGATAAATGGCAATTTCTCTGTGTATCTGATTATCACCAGTTGGTGTCTATACCAGTGATCCGATCATGATGAGACTTTACACAGATATTAAGCTAATATGCAGGTACAGGACTAGATAATTAGGTTTCAATTAAAAAAAAATCAATAATGGAACATTGGAACATCTTTACAATGGAGGAGGAAAGAGAATACGTTTCAGTGAGGTAGAGGGAAGAGTTGATACTAAAACTGTCAAACCTCCTTCCACAACTCCCTTTCTACTCCACAACTCAGTAGATGTGTTTGTTCTTGAGCACTAAAGCAGTATTTTGTTATGCTAACACATAATTTTGTGGAATGTTTGATACTTTTCGAGCTCAAACTCCCCGGCTTATCCACTCTGAATAAAGAAGGTTGGATTGAAGAAGGAGGTATGACTTAAACAGCTATGAAACATTTCAATAAAAATCAATAAAGGGAAGAGGAGATACTACTACTGGGTAATCCTCCCTCCTACTACTCTTATCTATCTTATACATAAGTTTGTTGAATAAGTTTGATACTCTTCAGCTCAAACTTCACTGGCTTATTCATCTGAATGAAAAAAGCTGGATGACTTTAAACAGCTATTGATTGTTCCACAAAAAACACAGATCTGCTATAATACATCTAGCAAAGATTGCTATTGAAAATCAGCATGGACACTCAAATTCACTAGTATTTCCAGGCGCACTCTGGGAACTGTGAATAACTTCACATCTCCAGGGTATTACCGAGTACTGCAGCTAGTAATAATATATTTTGAGCGCTAAGGCAGTAAGTTTTCCTATTCTTATACATAATTTGAATAGATTGATACTTTTCGAGCTCAAACTTCCCTAGCTTATTCACTCGAATGAGGAAAGTTGGATGACTTTAAACAGCTATTGATAGTTCTACAAAATAATTGATCTGCCATAAACACAACTAGCAAATGTTACTACTGAAAATCCAGCAAGAGCACTCATGTTCGCTAGTATTTTCAGGCGCTCCGGGAACTGTGAATAACCCCATCTTTCCCGGGTATTAGAGTGATACTGCTAGTAAACACATCTCTTATTATAATGGAGATTGTGTGCTTTTCTGTCTGTAACCGAAACTATATTACTACTAATATCACTATTCCCTAGTTATTGACATCACATTTTCCATAATGTATTTTTATTTTAACCTCAATTATTAATAAAATTGTTTTACATTATTAATACTGTAACCATGTAATACTGACACATACATTATATTTATATATACAACAAAATAGTGGTTTACAGTGTGATGGGAAGGCTAATTGCATATTGATATTAAAAATGTGATTTTATTAATATGTACTTAGTATTATTGATTTCTAACTGTTTGGTTTTATTTTAATGATATAATCAAAAATCTCTTCAATGAATCTTAAATAAATCCATTAACAAGATAAAATAACTGTAAGTTTATTCTTTACTTACTCTTTTAACTAAATACTTAAATTAGAAAAATAAAAATGAAGACGAGAGTGATGGAAGTTTCAGTTGTTTTATTTTTATTATACTCCCTCTGTTTCAAATCTTTTTATCAGTATTCTTATTTAGTTTCATTAGCCTTTCTAATTTAATATAATATTTATTACATTAACTTAAATACTTGCACCCGGAGGGTGCATATATTTGCTAGTAAAGCTTAATTGACTCAAAATACCAATTCTCATTCTGATCACACCTGCAAAAGTCCCCTATAATCAACCATTGTTTCATACTGCATGAATAGACGAGGATATGAGACTTTCCATTGATGAATGGAAGTACATTTTTTACATTGTTTCCCTAGTGTTGCATAATGCATGAGAAGCACTCTGAGAAAATCTTAAGTCTCGGTAAATCGACAGTTTTGCACTTCACCAACTTCGAGTGTAAAGTTAACAAGCTTTATTTATTTATCTATTTATTTTTTTTTTTATAGAAACTAGCAAACTTCAGACACAGTATTGAAGTTTTAATATAATTGAATATCATATCGAATTAGAAAAAAAAAACTAATGAAATTAAATACGAACACAAAAAATATTACACTTATTTTATCTTATTTTAATTGACTTCAATATAAAATCATAGATAGGATCCTTTTAATACGTTTTAGAAAAAAACAGTAATATTAGAAATCAATAACACAATGTAATTATTTATTAACACGGTTTTATTAAATTCCGTATGCAAATCATTCGTACCATATACTATGTAAACATTTATTTCACTATTTAAGTTACAGCTTAATTAATGGGGTAACAAGCAGCATATCGTAATTTCGAGTGTGCTCACCTCAAAATATATCGGAATTGTCGGTGGTGATGAGGGGTATATTTCCAATGTTTGAATTCTAGTTATAATATTTCATTTGTTTCGTTTAAAATGATACCTTCTTTTTTAATATTGAAATTAATAAATTTTCTAAACAATTCTAGGCTAAATGTTGCGAAAACGAGGAATTTGGTACATTTTAGTAGACGATCCTTGATGTTATTTCCTCAAACAATGGAGCAAGTAAGAGATCTAGTTTTTTGGTATACTCATACCAAAACTAGATCTCTTACTTGCACTCATTATACCAACACCCAACTTTCGCTGTTTGAGAGAATATGATAGTTTTTAAAAAGTGAAAAATCAACCTACCAAGTGCACAAACCGAAGGGATTTCATGCAGTTCCAGTGTCAAAATTACATGAATCCCTTCGGCATTCTTTTGAGGCGCCTCGGACACTGGGAATAAACAATCCCTGTCCCTTTTAGGGCGAAAGTGGAGTATTGCATGTCATGGACAAAACTGCAAGACTAGCTTACTGACATCCCCGTAATTCTTTTAATATATTAATATTTTGTTACTTAATCTTCCGGTCGTTATCATCTTGTAATTAACCCTAAGGTTAAAATGAGACCATCCAAACCGTCCAAGATTTAATGCAAAAAAAATCTAGTGTCGCTTATCCGCCGAATTGTTATTTCTTATGAGTATCGTCACCATAAACTAAATAATGGACCATTCTATTTTTTATTATAAAGAAAGAAAGGGAAGAAAAAGGACAGAGAAATATAAGAAATAAAGAGAGTAGGGTAAAGATAGATAGAGGGTGAGCTTGGGGAAGTAATAATGCTAATCTGTTTCAATCGAACATAATGATAAGATGACAAGAAGGAAAGAAGAAAAAAAGAGTGAGAGAGAGTTAAATAAGATTATTATACTTTTACATATTGAACTATTTCGCAATAGCTCTTAATTAAACATGACACGCGAAGGACAAGAGACCCCAAAAGCGTCTCAAAGACCAAATTAAGACAACGCTGAAGAAATGTAACATCACAACTTCAAGCGTGGAAGATCTGGCCGCCAACAGACAGGGTTGGCGAGACGCCTGCCGCACAGGAACTAAGCCGGCTCAATAATGAGATAAACAGCATGTCGTCATGAACAACTAAATGTAGGTGGAATTTTCCCCTACAATTGTGTGACTGCATCTGCAAGTCCAGAATTGGACTAATGAGCACATAGGGTCACAAATGAAGACATGGAGTGACGTCAAGTCGTCTGCGACGGACTTCGAAGAAAGGAAGATATCAAACGTTGTAATAAATGAATAATCATACTCTGGTATATCTACATGTCCTGCTAGTCGTTTAATATAATTCCTACGCATATTCCTGCGTTGAATTGATAGGGAAACATATGTACGGCTATTGGCTATTTTATCATTTTTTTGTTATAAATATAACTTGTTTGACAAGCGGGAAGTTAAACCGGCTTTGTTTTCACAAGTTCAGTTTTGAAAAATTTCAAAATCAATTCCACAAAGGTCGGTTTAGTTACATCAAATGATACGCAAGCTTTCCCATCGTTGTGAGGCAACTAAAGTACGCCTTTACTTCACAGTCGAGGTTATTCTGTAGTCTAGACTCAGGGCGTGCTAAAGATTTAGATGCTCCAGGAACCTGGGCTCTATTGGTGCGTTGCCCTTTTTCAATGTTGATTTTTTTTCAAGTAGATCTTTCATATCAGTTGCATTTTTAAAAAAAAGGTTTCTGATGTGAGCAAAAACCCTACATTCTACGAAAAGTGTTTAACAATGCAAACTGTTTGACATGTTCACTGTGGTTGTTGTTGTTGTTTTTTGAGTATAAGGGAGACTGAGAGCGTGGCTAAAGATGTGGATGCTTCGAGAGCCTGGGTTCAATTTGATGCATTGTCCTTTTCACTTTTTGTGGGATTTTTTATTGTAAATACATCAATAGAAATGCAGTAGGGAAACTTATAGAATCTTTTTATATTCATAATTTTTTTGAGGGATGCCTCTATTGAGGGGACTCGAGAGGGGCGTTTTTGAAATGCCACCTCACCACACCTACGCGCCGATCTAAAGCAGTAGTTCTGAACCCTTTTTTTCTTATGAAACCCTTTGTTTCTTATTTTACTTTGGTAGACCGCGCCTTAAGTCACTCGATGTTAAATCCTATTGCATTTTTATAATTAATATTTTTTGCTCATTGGACCCAAAAATGTTTTATGGTCCCCGGGGTTCATATGGACCCTGGTTGAGAACCCTTTGATCAGAATCAGTCTCCGGTGCGCTACGCGTGACAAATAACCACCTGCTTACTTGCTTATAGAAGTCCGTCGCATGGTCTAATGTTAGAATCATAGGATGGACTCGTCAACCAGAGTTCAATTCCTGACGAAGCTGTTTGCATTTCACATAGCGCTAATACCTTGGGAAAGGTATGAATCTAATTTTCCCTCCAGCTTATGGGTAAATAGCGGGCAAGACTGGGCTCTTTAACCTTGGCTAGGTAACCAGTCTAAGAAAAGGAAACTCTGAATTCAAACTGTTAAAATTCCGCTTAAGAAATTGACCTTATGTCACATCCTGCTCGTGTGGAGGGGTTGGTAAATATATATAGAAGACCAGACGACGATGAACCTCACTCAACATGGAGTGAAACGCGTGAGATATTTTGAGTGGAAAGAGGGTGCAACAGACCTCTGTCCACTGTCTTTCCGGCAGTTTGTCCAGTGCAGGGGAAAGTCCGAGACGACTGGACTGCTGAGTTGCTGCAGGGTGCTGTCTCATTAGTATTGAGTTATTTCACGAGAGGCAAGCTTCCCCGAAGCCCAGCGCTTGCATCCTACCTTCACCTTTCATGACATTCTGTTTTAAAGGTGTTCGGTCACACAGATCTCAACGCTAGCTCTTCCCAGCCTATAATATCAATTTTATGTTCCTTTTTACATACATACATCATACATACAGGAATGCGCTCTATCACAACGGTTATCATCGTAGGGAATGGAATCGACGCTCCGAGTTCAAATCCTGGAAGAAGCTGTTTGCTTTTTGCTAATGCCCTTGCATGCATCTATCTGCCTCTCCGTCCTCTCAGTTTGGTAAACAGTAAAAAAATTCTGGTTCTTTAGTTTTGGTTAGGCAATCATCAGGAGAATGAACTCAGGTCTTATGCTTTCTGTGGTGGTGGTGGTGGGGGTGAGTAAATACATCATCATATATCATACATACTACTACTATACTATTACTAGCTGTCCATCGTATCCGATGATGACACTATGCGAATATGTTTCCTCCATTTGACACTATGTCTGGTTGTGTCTGTCTGTGATGTTCAAGTCTCAGGTTTCTCTTGATATTGTCTTTGTAACCAAGCTTGGTCTACGATTCTATGTGATTCTCTCTCTCCTCAGTTGAGAGTACAGAATCTGCTTTAGCAGTCTTTCATCCCATAGTCTGTTCAAGAGTCATTCCATCTCAGGCTGTACTGGATAAATATGTTACATGCCAGGGAGTCCAGATATCCCCAGGATGGTCCTGTTAAAAACATGCTGTCACCATTTGACATTTAATATACTGCACAAGTGATGCATCATGTAGACATGTAGTCTGTGGGTATCCGCTTTGTATACAATCCAGACTTCCGACTGTAAATAAGGGAAATTATAATTTCAGAAAAATTGAAGTGAGTGGATGACATGGCCTGGATGATTTGACATGGAATTACCCAATATCTAGCTGCCATTGTATCCAATAATAACACCATGCAAATATGTTTTCTCCATTAGACACATGTCTGGTTGTGTCTTGCCTTGTCTGGAGATGTTCAAGTCCTCCAGGTCTCTCTTATATTGTCTTTGTCCCAAGTTTTGGTCTACTGATTCCACGTGACCCCTCTCAGCTGAGAGTACAGAATCTGCTTGTGTAGTCTGTCATTCCCAAATTCTGTTCAAGTGGCCAGCCCAACTCAGGCTGCGCTGGACAAAGTATGTCGTACTTACATACATACATTACAATGCTTTGTAGTCGATCGTTCACTTGTTACTATTGTGACCTTCTGCTTCACAAATCTAAGTTTAGTACACATTCAAGGAGATTATGCTGTTTACTTTATTACGTTTTTTAATTTTTTTTATTTATTTATTTTTTTTTAGAATTTAAACTAATATTTTTCTTAAACAAATACAAGAAACAGTGGTCTCGAAATCAGCGATTAATACCAAATTTTACTGGTAAAAAATTTTAAAAGTATCAGTTGCAGAAAGTGATCGGTAATAATCGGCTGATTGAAATATATATATATATATCAATAATATATTATATATATATATATATATTATTATATACAAACTCGTCCACACGATCAGAATCGACGCAAGGTCAATTTACTAAGCGGAGATTAACAGGTTTAATTTAGAGTTTTCCTTTCTCCTAGACTGGTTACCTAGCCAAGGTTACATAGCCTAGCTTGCCCTACTATTTACCCATAGTTGGAAGGAGATAGTGGATGCGTACCTTTCCCAAGGGTATTAGCGCTATGTGAAATCCAAACAGCCGCGTCCAGGATTCGAACTAGGGTTGACGAGTCCATTATCGTACGACTCTAACCATTAAACCACGCGCCTTCATAGTATACTGCGCATGCATCCAAAAAAAATTAAAAGAGCAGATGTTCGCATATTATTAGATTTTATTATTGATATGTTCACATGTCTACATCAAACAAACTAATTTAGGGCGGTGCAGAACCTCAACAAAAGAAGCCGTCATAAGGTTTTGAGTTCGTGTCTTTAGGCGAACTCTCTCTGCTGTGTGTGTGTGTGTGGCTATTTAAAAGCGGTTTTAATGCTTGCCAAAGAAGAAAACCTTATTTTTTCTGGGGGGAGGTGCAGTTTTTTTAAAATTTATTTATTTACTTTTTTTTTTTTTTTTGCTTTTATTGTTTTTTTTGTTTGTTTTTGCATTTTGTTCTTTTTAAATGGTTTTTTTTTTTTTTTGCTTTTTGTATTTTTGTTGCTTTTTTTTTAAAATTTTAATTCATTTATTAACTTTTTTTTTTCTTTTTTTTCATTTAAAAAAATAAATTTGTCAATCATTGTAAATGTTTTATGCATTCATAACCTGAAATTTGTCCTCGCATAAAACACAAAAGCGACTTTTCTCAGGAAAGATGTTTGACTCGCTGCTAATCTCCTCACTGATCTATCCGCCAAAGTGAATAATAATAATACAATAATAACAACTATATTATGACCTATTGCCTCCCATATCACTCAATATATAACAACACCACTGCCCATAAGATAAAAGCTCTATATGCACTCTAGCACCATATATACTTAGTTTGGTTGAGTCCAGATAATACTCTCGACCAGTTCTATCTATTTTCTATGAGTTCTTGTATATGCCATCATCATAGCCGTGGCAGCTAGCAATAGCCCGTTATTTACTGCCACAGTGCGTGCGTGATTCCAAGCAAGTTACATATCTATCTAACCCTCACGCATGAGAGGGCGCATTTTATGCTATTTCTTTACTTTTTGGCATATTTACCCTATTATTTATGTGAATGATAAAAGCGAGAATTTTCTAAGTTGTATCCGTGTCAATGCGGACTGTATGTTCTGCACTAGTTGACTCTAACGAAACGTTTAAAGAAAAAAGTTTGATGAATATCACAAGGATGCTGCACGCTGTGGACACCTACACATGTTACACACCCAGTGTAGCCGACCAGTAAAAACCTACATCAATCAGCTTCGTAAACGGATTCTGGGTGCTGCTAGGAGGGACGCTGCCAAGAGCGATGGACATTGGGATGGTTGTAAAGAGAGAGAGAAGAGAGAGAGAGAAGAGAGAAGAGAGAACGAGAGAGAGACTGAGAGAGTCGAAGCGGTAATCTATGCAAAGCCAGCATACTCATCGGTGGTGGTTGAGATGATGATGATGAGAATGATGATGATAGCACAATAATTTTATTACCAGAATCGAGTGATATGAATACGCTGGTTCAGTCCCTCTTAACTCAGCCTAGAACGATGTAACAAATTTGGGGAGCCTGGCAAGACCAACGATTAACAGCATTTTCAGTTTAATTTAATGTGAAAATTGATTTGATTATGCGAAGAAATCCAGTACGAATGGAACGAATAACTCGTAAGCCAAGGTACCACTGTATTTTATTTCTAAAAAAATACTAAATACTTTAGGTGCCGGTTTTAGCCTCAGTCAGTAGAAACCGCCTAGATAAATCACAAGATTCGGGTTGATACTTAGTCCCCCGCTCAGCGCAGGAGTAGCACAAATCGGGCTAATCGAATCTGTGTGGAAAGTGGTGTGGCACTCCACCTAGAAAAACAATATCCCATAGCAGCGCTTTAAAAGGAGATAGACCCCTCGCTATTCGTTTGATACGACAATAGACCACTCCACTAAACTTTACTTACTCGTTATAGATGAGACAAACACACAATCTCTATTTATAATAAGACTAGCCAAATGGATTGCTGGAAAAATAAACACCCTGTGGTTTGAAATATTAAGAAGTAAGTAAAGTTAGTGGAGTGTCTTATTGTCGCGTATCAAACCGAATAGCGAGGGAGTCTATCTCCTTTTACAAGAAACGCTAGGTCTAGCGATATGTTTTTGCTAGGTGCGCTCTTATCTCTATCTATCTCTCTTCGAGCACACCCACGAATCAGATATCCCTGCAGTGGGCGTGACGTGACCTGCGCTGAGTTGGCGGGGACTAGAGTATCAAACCGGAATCTTGTGATTATCTAGGCGGGTGTTCTACTGACTGAGCTAAACCGGCCCCTAAGTACTTTAAAGTATTTTTTTAGAAATAAAAATACAGTGTACCTTGGCTTACCGAGTTTAATTCGTTCCATTTCGTAACTGGATATTCTTTCGCGGCATTATCAAATCAATTTCACCATAAATTAAACTGAAAATGCTGTTAATCCGTTCCAGGCTCCCCAAAATTGTTACACATCTTATGATAAAGAGAAAATAAATATATATTGTAATAAAATTATTGTGCTATCATCCATCATCATCATCATCACATCATCAAACACCCCATGGTATGCTGGGTTGATGGATACCCTTGACTCTCTTCTCTCTCTCTCTTCTCTCTCTCTCTCTCTCTCTCTCCTCTCTCTCTTCTTTACAACCATCCCAATGAGTCATCGCTCTTGCAGGTCCTCTAGCAGCACCCAGAATCCGTACAGAGCTGATTGATGTAGGTTTTTACTGGTCGGCCTACACTGGTGTGTCCATGTGTAGGTGTCCACAGCGTGCAGCATCCTTGTGATATTCCCATCAAACTTTTTCTTTAAACGTTTCGTTAGAGTCAAACTAGTGCAGACATTTACAGTCGCATTGACACGGATACAACTTAGAAAAAATTCTGCTTTATCATTCACAATAAATATATGGTAAAATATGCCAAAAAAGTAAAGAAATAGCATAAAATGCGCCCTCCTGCTAAGGTTAAATAGTAACTCTACTGTTCTTCTAAAACGATGATTTTGGCAGTAAAACGCCACGAAGGTGATATGCAATTAAGCAAAAAACCATCCGAAATGCTGCCTTTTATTATACAATGTATATACCAAACAAGTTTTTTATAGCTAAAATCATTAAAATAGCCATACATATGCTTGTTCAATTTGATTCAATGTATACCAATATGCGTAGGCATTATGCATTATATGAATATATGTATCACGTAAAATGCAGTCAAACATCTTTCCCTGAGAAAAGTCGCTTTCTTGTGTTTTCATGCGAGACAAATTTCAGGTTATGAATGCATTAAAACTTACAATGAAAGACAAATTATTTTTTTAAATGAAAAAAAAAGAAAAAAAAAAAGTTAAATAAATGAATTAAAAATTTAAAAAAAGCAACAAAAATACAAAAAAGCAAAAAAAAAAAAAACCAAAAAAGACACAAAAATGCAAAAAAAACAAAAAAAAACAATAAAAGCAAAAAAAAAAAAAAAAAGTAAATAAAATAAATTTTAAAAAAATGCACCTCCCCCAAAAAATAAGTTTCTTCTTTGCAAGCATTAAAACCGCTTTAAATAGCCACACCACAGACACACACAGAGAGAGAGAGTTCGCCTAAAGACACGAACTCAAAACACTTATGACGGCTTCTTTTGTTGAGGTTCTGACCGCCCTAAAATAGTTTGTTTGATGTAGACATGTGAACATATCAATAATAAAATCCTAATATAATGCGAACATCTGCTCTTTTTAATTTTTTTTGGATGCATGCGCAGTATAACTTATGAAGGCGCGTGGTTTAATGGTTAGAGTCGTACGATAATGGACTCGTCAACCCTAGTTCGAATCCTGGACGCGGCTGTTTGGATTTCACATAGCGCTAATACCCTTGGGAAAGGTACGCATCCAACTACTCTCCTTCCAACTATGGGTAAATAGTAGGGCAGACTAGGCTATGTAACCTTGGATAGGTAACCAGTCTAGGAGAAGGAAAACTCTAAATTCAAACCTGTTAATCTCCGCTTAGTAAATTGACCTTGCGTCGCATTCTGATCGTGTGGACGAGTTTGTATATATATATATATATATATATATATATATATATATATATATATATATATATTCAATTCAGCCGATTATTACCGATCACTTTCTGCAACTGATACTTTTTTTTATTTTACCAGTAAAATTTGGTATTAATCGCTGATTTTCGAGACCACTGTTCTTGTATTTGTTTAAGAAAAATATTAGTTAAATTCTAAAAAAAAATAAATAAATAAAAAAATAAAAAAAAACGTAAAATAAAGTAAACATCATAATCTCCTTGAATGTGTACTAAACTTAGATTTGTGAAGCAGAAGGTCACAATAGTGAGCAAGTGACGATCGACTACAAAGCATGTATGTATGTATGTAAGTACGACATACTTGTCCAGCGCAGCCTGAGTTGGCTGGCCACTTGAACAGATTTGGGAATGACAGACTACACAAGCAGATTCTGTACTCTCAACTGAGAGGGGTCACGTGGAATCAGTAGACCAAAACTTGGGTACAAAGACAATATCAAGAGAGACCTGGAGGACTTGAACATCTCCAGACAAGGCAAGACACAACCAGACATAGTGTCTAATGGAGAAAACATATTTGCATGGTGTTATTATTGGATACAATGGGCAGCTAGTATATGGGTAATTCCATGTCAAATCATCCAGGCCATGTCATCCACTCACTTCAATTTTTCTGAAATTTATAAGTTCCCTTATTGTACAGTGCGGAAGTCTGGATTGTATACAAAGCGGATACCCACAGACTACATGTCTACATGATGCATCACTTGTGCAGTATATTAAATGTCAAATGGTGACAGCATGTTTTTAACAGGACCATCCTGGGGATATCTGGACTCCCTGGCATGTACGACATATTTATCCAGTACAGCCTGAGATGGGATGACCTCTTGAACAGACTATGGGATGAAAGACTGCTAAAGCAGATTCTGTACTCTCAACTGAGAGAGAGAGAGAGAGAGAGAGAGATCACATAGAATGGGTAGACCAAAGCTTGGTTACAAAGACAATATCAAGAGAAACCTGGAGGACTTGAACATCTCCAGACAAGACACAACCAGACATAGTGTCAAATGGAGGAAACATATTCGCATAGTGTCATCATCGGATACGATGGACAGCTAGTAATAGTAGTAGTAGTAGTATGTATGTATATATGTATGATGTATTTACTCACCCCCACCACCACCACCACAGAAAGCATAAGACCTGAGTTCATTCTCCTGGATTGATTGCCTAACCAAAACTAAAGAAACCAGAATTTTTTTTACTGTTTACCCATAACTGAGAGGACGGAGGAGGCAGATAGATTCATGCCAAGGGCATTAGCAAAAAGCAAACAGCTTCTTCCAGGATTTGAACTCGGAGCGTCGATTCCATTCCCTACGATGATAACCGTTGTGATAAGAGCGCATCCTGTATGTATGTATGTATGTATGTAAAAGGAACATAACATTGATATTATAGGCTGGGAAGAGCTAGCGTTGAGATCTGTGTGACCGAACACCTTTAAAACAGAATGTCATGAAAGGTTGAAGGTAGGATGCAAGCGCTGGGGCTTCTGGGGAAGCTTGCCTCTCGTGAAATGACTCAATACTACGTGAGACAGCACCCTGCAGCAACTCAGTAGTCCAGTCGTCTCGGACTTTCCCCTGCCACTGGACAAACTGCCACTGCCAAGACAGTGGACAGAGGTCTGTGCACCCTCTTTCCACTCAAAATATCTCACGCGTTTCACTCCATGTTGAGTGAGGTCATCGTCGTTTGCGTCTTCTATATATATTTCCAACCCCTCCACACGAGCAGGATGTGACACAAGGTCAATTTCTTAAGCGGATTTTAACAGGTTTGAATTCAGAGTTTTCCTTTTCTTAGACTGGTTACCTAGCCAAGGTTAAAGAGCCCAGTTTTGGCCGCACAGATCTCAACGCTATTTACCCATAGCTGGAGGGAAAATTAGATTCATACCTTTCCCAAGGGTATTAGCGCTATGTGAAATGCAAACAGCTTCGTCAAGGAATTGAACTCTGGTTGACGAGTCCATTTCCTATGATTCTAACCATTAGACCATGCGACGGACTTCTATAAGCAAGTAAGCATGGTGGTTATTGTCACGCGTAGCGCACCGGAGACTGATTCTGATCAAAGGGTTCTCAACCAGGGTCCATATGAACCCCGGGGACCATAAAACATTTTTTGGGTCCAAGTGAGCAAAAAATATTTAATTATAAAAATGCAATAGGATTTAACATCGAGTGACTTAAGGGCGCGGTCTACCAAAGTAAAATAGGAAACAAAGGGTTTCATAAGAAAAAAAGGGTTCAGAACTACTGCTTTAGATCGACGCGTAGGTGTGGTGAGGGGGTGGCATTTCAAAACGCCCCTCTCGAGTCCCCTCAATAGAAGTGCATCCCTCAAAAAAAATTATGAATATAAAAAGATCTATAAGTTTCCCTACTGCATTTCTATTGATGTATTTACAATAAAAAAAATCTCACAAAAAGTTGAAAAGGACAATGCATCAATTGAGCCCAGGCTCCTCGAAGCATCCACATCTTTAGCCACGCCTCTGAGTCTCCCTTATACTCAAACAACAACAACAACCACAGTGTGAAACATGTCAAACAGTTTGCACTGTTAAACACTTATTCGTAGAATGTAGGGTTTTTGCTCACATCAGAAACCTTTTTTTTTTAAATGCAACTGATATGAAAGATCTACTTGAAAAAAAATCAACATTGAAAAAGGGCAACGCACCAATAGAGCCCAGGTTCCTGGAGCATCTAAATCTTTATCCACGCCCCTGAGTCTAGACTACAGGAATAACCTCGACTGTGAAGTAAAGTCGTTACTTTAGTTTGCCTCACAACGATGGGAAAGCTTGCGTATCATTTGATGTAACTAACCGACCTTTGTGGAATTGATTTTGAATATTTTCAAAACTGAACTTGTGAAAACAAAGCCGGTTTAACTTCCCGCTTGTCAAACAAGTTTATTTATAACAAAAAAAAATGATAAAATAGCCAATAGCCGTACATATGTTTTCCCTATCAATTCAACGCAGGAATATGCGTAGGAATTATATTAAACTACTAGCAGGACATGTAGATATACCAGAGTATGATTATTATTTATTACAACGTTTGATATCTTCCTTTCTTTTCGAAGTCCGTCGTAGACGACTATGACGTCACTCCATGTCTTCATTTGTGGACCCTACGGTGCTCATTAGTCCAATTTGGACTTGCAGATGCAGTCACACACATTGTAGAGGGAAATTCCACCTACATTTAGTTGTTCATGACGACATGCTGTTTATCTCATTATTGAGCTGCTTAGCTCCTGTGCGGCAGGCGTCTCGCCAATCCTGTCTGTTGGCGGCCAGATCTTCCACGCTTGAAAGTGTGATGTTACATTTCTTCAGCGTTGTCTTAATTTGGTCTTTGAGCCGCTTTTGGGGGTCTCTTGTCCTTCGCGTGTTATGTTTAATTAAGAGCTATTGCGAAATAGTTCAATATGTAAAAAGTATAATAATCTTGATTTAACTCTCTCTCACTCTTTTTTTCTTTCTTTCCTTCTTGTCATCTTATCATTATGTTCGATTGAAACAGATTCGCATTATTACTTCCCCAAGCTCACCCTCTCTATCTATCTTTACCCTACTCTCTTTATTTCTTATATTTTCTCTGTCCTTTTTCTTCCCTTTCTTTCTTTATAATAAAAATAGAATGGTCCATTATTTAGTTATGGTGACGATACTCATAAGAAATAACAATTCGGCGGATAAGCGACACTAGATTTTTTTTGCATTAAATCTTGGACGGTTTGGATGGTCTCATTTTTAACCTTAGGGTTAATTGCAAGATGATAACGACCGGAAGATTAAGTAACAAGAATATTAATATATTAAAAAGAATTACGGGGATGTCAGCAAGCTAGTCTTGCAGTTTTGTCCATGATATGCAATACTCCACTTTCGCCCTAAAAGGGACAGGGATTGGTTTATTTCCCAGTGTCCGAGGCGCCTCAAAAGAATGCCGAAGGGATTCATGTAATTTTGACACTGGTAACTGCATGAATCCCTTCGGTTTGTGCACTTGGGTAGGTTGATTTTTCACTTTTTTAAAAACTATCATATTCTCTCAAACAGCGAAAGTTGGGTGTTGGTATAATGAGTGCAAGTAAGAGATCTAGTTTTTGGTATGAGTATACCAAAAAACTAGATCTCTTACTTGCTCCATTGTTTGAGGAAATAACATCAAGGATCGTCTACTAAAATGTATCAAAATTCCTCGTTTTCGCAACATTTAGCCTAGAAATTGGTTAGAAAATTTATTAATTTCAATATTAAAAAAGAAAGGTTATCATTTTAAACGAAACAAATGAAATATTATAACTAGAATTCAACATTGGAAATATACCCCCTCATCACCACCGACAATTCCGATATTATTTGAGGTGAGCACACTCGAAATTACGATATGCTGCTTGTTACCCCATTAATTAAGCTGTAACTTAAATAGTGAAATAAATGTTTACATAGTATATGGTACGAATGATTTGCATACGGAATTTAATAAAACCGTGTTTAATAAATAATTACATTGTGTTATTGATTTCTAATATTACTGTTTTTTTTCTTAAACGTATTTAAAAGCAATCCTATCTATGATTTTATATTGAAGTCAATTAAAATAAGATAAAAATAAGTGTAATATTTTTTGTGTTCGTATTTAATTTCATTAGTTTTTTTTTTCTAATTCGATATGATATTCAATTATATTAAAACTTCAATACTTGTGTCTGAAGTTTGCTAGTTTCTTATAAAAAAAAAATAAATAGATAAATAAATAAAGCTTGTTAAAATCTTTACACTCGAAGTTGGTGAAGTGCAAAACTGTCGATTTACCGAGATTAAAGATTTTCTCAGAGTGCTTCTCATGCATTATGCAACACTAGGAAACAATGTAAAAAAATGTACTTCCATTCATCAATGGAAAGTCTCATATCCTCGTCTATTCATGCAGTATGAACAATGGGTTGATTTATAGGGACTTTTGCAGGTGTGGATCAGAATGAGAATTGGTATTTTGAGTCAATTAAGCTTTACTAGCAAATATATGCACCCTCCGGGTGCAAGTATTTAAGTTTAATGTAATAAAATATTATATTAAATTAGAAAGGCTAATGAAACTAAATAAGAATACATAAAAAGATTTGAAACAGAGGGAGTATAATAAAAAAAATAAAACAACTGAAACTTCCATCACTCTCGTCTTTCATTTTTATTTTTTCTAATTTAAGTATTTAGTTAAAAGAGAAGTAAAGAATAAACTTACAGTTATTTTATCTTGTTAATGGATTTAATTTAAGATTCATTGAAGAGATTTTTGATTATATTCATTAAAATAAAACCAAACAGTTAGAAATCAATAATACTAAGTACATATTTAATAAAATCACATTTTTAATATCAATATGCAAATTAGCCTTCCCATTCACACTGTAAACCACTATTTTGTTGTATATATAAATATAATTGTATGTTGTCAGTATGTAGACATGGTTAACAGTATTAATAATGTAAAACAATTTTATTAATAATTGAGGTTTAAAATAAAAATACAATTATGGAAAATGTGATGTCAATAACTAAGGGAATAGTGATATTAGTAGTAATATAGTTTCGGTTACAGACAGAAAAGCACACAATCTCCATTATAATAAGAGATGTGTTACTAGCAGTATAACTCGGTAATACTCGGGAAAGATGGGGTTATTCACAGTTCCCGGAGAGTGCCTGAAAATACTAGCGAACTTGAGTGCTCTTGCTGGATTTTCAATAGTAACATTTGCTAGTTGTGTTTATGGCAGATCAATTATTTGTGTAGAACTATCAATAGCTGTTTAAGTCATCCAACTTTCCTCATTCAGAGTGAATAAGCCGGGGAAGTTTGAGCTCGAAAAGTATCAATCTTATTCAACATATGTATAAGAATAGGAAACTTACTGCCTTAGCGCTCAAAATATATATTACTAGCTGCAGTACTCGGTAATACCCTGGAGATGTGAAGTTATTCGCAGTTCCCAGAGTGCGCCTGGAAATACTAGTGAATTTGAGTGTCCATGCTGGATTTTCAATAGCAATCTTTGCTAGATGTATTTATAGCAGATCTGTGTTTTTTGTGTGGAACAATCAATAGCTGTTTAAGTCATCCAGCTTTTTTCATTCAGAGTGAATAAGCCAGTGAAGTTTGAGCTCGAAGAGTATCAAACTTATTCAACAAACTTATGTATAAGAATAGGATAAGGAGTAGTAGGAGGGAGGATTTACCAGTAGTAGTATCTCCTCTTCCCTTTATTGATTTTTATTGAAATGTTTCATAGCTGTTTAAGTCATACCTCCTTCTTCAATCCAACTTTCTTTATTCAGAGTGGATAAACCGGGGAAGTTTGAGCTCGAAAAGTATCAAACATTCCACAAAATTATGTGTTAGCATAGCAAAATACTGCTTTAGTGCTCAAGAACAAACACATCTACTGAGTTGTGGGAGTAGAAAGGGGGTTGTGGGAAGGAGGGCTTGACAGTTGTAGTATCAACTCTTCCCTCTACCTCACTGAAACGTATTCTCTTTCCTCCTCCATTGTAAAGATGTTTCCAATGTTCCATTATTGATTTTTTTTTAATTGAAACCTAATTATCTAGTCCTGTACCTGCATATTAGCTTAATATCTGTGTAAAGTCTCATCATGATCGGATCACTGGTATAGACACCAACTGGTGATAATCAGATACACAGAGAAATTGCCATTTATCTTGTATCTATATATTAATACTCGTGTTCCTTAATTCATGACCGTTATAATCTTACAACACTCTCTGGTTAAAAATGAGACTGTCCAAATCGTCCAAGATGTAATGCAAAAAAAGTAATTCCTGATTATCTGGTGTTGGTTATCCGCTAAATTCTTATTCTTATGAGTGACGTCACCTCAGCTAAATAATGGACCATTCCGTTTTTATTGTAAAGAAACAAACGGAAAAGGACA